>JAGHMJ010000145.1:137500-167500 GCA_018749465.1 Paracanthobrama guichenoti
CTCATCCTGATAGAACTCCTTTGGGATGAATTAGAGCGGAGACTGCGAGCCAGGCCTTCTCGTCCAACATCAGTGCCTGACCTCACAAATGTGCTTCTAGAAGAATGGTCAAAAATTCCCATAAACACACTCCTAAACCTTGTGGAAAGCCTTCCCAGAAGAGCTGAAGCTGTTAGAGCTGCAAAGGGTGGGCCGACTCCATATTAAACCCTACGGATTAGGAATGGGATGGCATTAAAGTTCATGTGCATGTAAAGGCAGGCGTCACAAAACTTTTGGTAATATAGTGTATGTTTTGGTTTTTATGATTAATGAGGCTTTGAGATATGTTTCTGTTGCTGCAGGGTTCTCATGCGTCCTTCTTCTGAATCAATCATTTCCCAACATTGAGCATTTATGCATTTGATAGACACTTTTTTTACATTGCATTACCAGTTCATGCTTTGCCTGGGAATCAAACCCATGAGCTCCAATGACGAAGGTTTCGAAGGTTTGCATTCTGCTGTGAAGCTTTAGAGCTCAAAACAAAAGCTGTTCAGTCCTGCTATATTCTGTGATATTGCGGCCACACACACATTCAGGATCCCATACTCGGTTTTCCTTCAGGCAAGATGGATCTCCAGTCATAGGCAAAAGAAAATTGGATTGCTCTTGTTGTGTTGTTGGGAACGGTTCTTTCCAGAATGACGAACTGCGATGGAAAATACTTTGAGTCAGCAGGAGGGGCTTCTAAAAACATGACAAAGTGCTGCTGCTTGTGTTGCCTCTCAGCTACACCTCCTGGATTCACAGTGGCCGTCACCAATATGTTACAGTAACACTGCATTATATGGAGCTCTTCTGTCATCGTGAGCAATGCTGCATTTCCACTTTGTGTCAGAGAGACGTTTATGTATGAAATCTCAGCGGCCATTAGACGAACACTGATGAACAGAGCAACACCTCACGCTGGGAAATATCCGGATTTGGCAGCTTGGACAAATCTGTGTTCCTTAAACGTGGCCAAGTTATTAGAAGTTCATTAGACACCAGGCTGTTCTCCAAAGTTTCAGAAATGTCTCAAAAGCTTGAAAGCATTTCGATTTTGTGCTATAGTGCAATTCAAGGTGTCCTAGCCTTAATTGATTCAGTTTTATTGATTTATTAAGATGTTAGCTGTGACACGGCTTTTGCTCAAATATGTCACAGCACTCATTTATCATTTACAAATGACTTGATGTGAATCGAGCCGCTCGCAGTGCTGATACTCTCACTAAATGATCTTTAAAACAGAAGTCATTGATGTAAATATAAATAACACAGTAAAATATTAAAATGCCCTTATTATACTATTTCAAAGGTTTATAATGTCGTTCTGGTGTCTCCTCCAACAGGTTCTCATGCATCAGCTCAAACACACTTTAATTCTCTCCTAATCTCCTAAAATCAGCTCTTTTCTCTCAGTGTTGAAACGCTTCCATCAAGGATTCAGCCTCTCTAAGCCCCGCCTCTCTGAGAGCTGCTGCGCTGTGATTGGTCAGAAAGCAAGCGCTCATTATCATATCTGAATCTCAGCAGAAAACAGCGTCTCCTCCACATGAACAACACCAACCAAACTCTTCCAGTGTCAGAGACGACTACAGTGAGTGAGGGCGGGGCTAAGAGACGCTGCTCAGCCAATCATGACCAGAGGCGGGCATTATGCTAATGAGTTACATTGTTACACTGTAACAGGAGTGAGACTGAATTACTGACGACGCGCTTCAGAATCTATTCTTTCTTTTAGGAGACAATAACTCCATTTATCTGCACTTTGTTCTTTGAAACTGCAGAGCTTTTACAGCAGGAATCTTCTTGCAGAAGAAGCGATGAGGATGTAAGGCGGATGTTTTAATTAACCCCAGTGGCTGAACAAGCCACATCACGTATAAATCACAAACGGCAATCCCAACCTACCTCTCTATTAGAGTGGACACCGTATATTCAGCTGACAAACTACACGTCACCGTGGACATCATAAAGAAGCGGCGCAGTTAAAGCAAACGCATTCATTCTGTATGTCAGGCCGTGTCTTCTGCGTTTTCATTGAGCTCAGGTGAACTGATATCTGAACACACTGTTTTAGTGCCTGATTCACTTTATACTGAGCGTGCAGCCCCTAACCCCTTAATGCCAATGTTTTTGACCAATGCAGACTACAGTCATGTGAAACATCAAGTGTATTAGGGCCTAGTGTTCTTTTGAAGAGAATGAACGCTTTTACAAAAGGTCAGTGTCATACTGCTTTGAACATTTCACTTTAAGAAGCCCATTATGTGATAGAACAGCATATTATATTATTTTATAGTCATTGATATTTAATCACAAAATGTTTAGCCCTATTGTGCAACTCTACAAATAAGCACAGCAAACCTGGAGCTTTAAAAATTAAATAAATAGTTAATAATTTTAATAATTGTAACATTTTCCCCAAATCGTGCCACCCTAGGGAAGATAAAACAACACAGGTTTTGTCCTGTTTTGTTTGACAATCCCTTAAAATGCTACACTTAGCAACACAAGACACACAGATATATATGTCCTTTAACACTTACATCAGCAATTACAAACTATCAACTGGGGAAAGCCATTGATTCAGTCCATTGATAAGCGTTTTCTTCTGTCCTCTTGCTCTCTGGTCAGTGACGTGGGCAGAAGAAGGGCTGAGCTGTGAGTGTTAGTGGGATGATTATAATTTTTTTTCCATTATGGTGTGGAAATGTCATTTCACAGTCACCGGTTAAAATGGGAAACAAGACGCAATTCTGTTCAGCGTCAGCTCTTCAATAAAACACGCAGGCCTTGATGTGAATATCATTATAAACAACTAAAAATGATGTGAATGAATGAATTTTAGCCACAGCCTGTATGCCAGTATTTATACTACAGTAGCTGTTACATTGCTTACACACACGTAAAAGAGATGCAAGGCCAAAAATGTGATTGCATTTCAAATGAGCATGCGGTGGAATAATATCAAAGAAGGTCAGCCTTCATTGCTTGAACTCTGAAGAACCAATCTCATCTGGTTTGGGCTCTTAAATGTCACCTAAACATGTCAAAGCAAACCACTAGAATATATGAATTAATGCATATGTGTCTGGTATTCATTTTACCATTGCACTTGGCTCTGTTGTGCTGGAGAGAGTTTGTTTTGTTTTAGCATAAACACTCAAAATCTGCCTAATTAATTTTTCAAAAGCTATACAAGCTGCATATACACTAATGAGGCATAACATTAAGACCACCTTCCTAATATTGTGTTTGTCCCCCTTTTCCTGACCCGTCGAGGCATGGACTCCACTAGACCCCTGAAGGTGTGCTGTGGTATCTGGCACCAAGATGTTAGCAGCAGATCCTTTAAGTCCTGTAAGTTGCGAGGTGGGGCCTCCATGGATGGGACTTATTTGTTCAGCACATCCCACAGATGCTCGATTGGATTGAGATCTGGGGAATTTGGAGGCCAAGTCAACACCTCAAACTCGTTGTTGTGCTCCTCAAACCATTCCTGAAGCATTTGTGCGTTGTGTCAGGAGCATTATCCTGCTGGAAGAGCCACAGCCACCAGGGAATACCGTTTCCATGAAAGGGTGTACATTTCAAGATTCAAGATTCAAGAGTTTTATTTGTCACATACACAGTTATATACAGAATATACAACCGGCAGTGAAATGTAAACAGGTCCGCTCCATGGACAGTGCAAATTCACAGTTAAAAACACAATGAGGAAATTATAATAGAAATAGGATAAAAAAGTACTATATATATATATATATATATATATATATCTGTAGAATTATAAATAATCAAGTCAAGTAGAAAAAAACTAAAAACTAAAAATAAATAAAGAAGTGGGATAAAATAAGTGAAGTAGACTGTGCAGTGAGTAAACTGTAGACTTATAAATATGTGGTTAACAAATGTATAAGAGTATAATGTGCAAACAGGTTTATGACAGGTTGTTACACAGTAACAACGAGAACAGAAAGTGCAGTGCAATGTCAGTGTATCGATGTTTATCCTGACGTGAAGTCACGTGATGTTAAGTGACTGAGTTCAGGAGTCTGATGGCCTGGGGAAGAAGCTCCTCCTGAGTCTCTCAGTTTTGGCCATCAGGCTTCGGGAGCGCTTACCAGATGGCAGCAGCGTGAAATGAGGGTTTGCAGGGTGATTAGAGTCCTTGATGATCTTAGTAGCTCTACCTTTGCAGCGTTTGGTGTAGACGTCCTGCAGAGACGGGAGAGCTGACCCTGAGATACGCTCGGATAAGCGCCACGACTCTTTGCAGGGCTTTGCGGTCATGACTGGTGCTGTTCCCATACCACGCTGTGATGCACTGAGTTAGTACACTTTCTATCGCCCCTAAATAGAAAGTTTTCAGGATAGCTGGTGAAACCCTGAATTTCCTCAGCTGGCGCAGGTGGTACAGTCTTTGCCTGGCTTTTTCACCTGTGTCTGAATGTGAGCAGTCCAGGTCAGGTCCTCGGAGATGTTTACTCCCAGGTACTTGAAGCTGCTCACTCTCTCTACTGGTGACCCGCTGATCATGAGGGGGAGTATGTCCGTTGCTGTCTCTTCCTGAAGTCCACAATCATTTCTTTGGTCTTGCCAACATTCAGAGAGAGACAGTTGTCCTGGCACCATGATGTTAGATGCTCCACCTCGTCCAAGTATGCCATCTCATTGTTGTTGGAAATGAGGCCCAGGACAACAGTATCATCAGCAAATTTGATGATAGAGGTGGAGCTGTGTGTGGACAAACAGTCATGTGTGTAGAGAGAGTAGAGCAGGGGACTCAGGACACAGCCCTGTGGAGCTCCCACACTCAGGGTGATGGAGGTGGAGGTGGACTGGCCTATTCTCACCACCTGAGGCCTGCCAGTGAGGAAGTCCTCAATCCAGTGGCAGAGAGAAGAATTCAGGCCGAGATCCAGGAGTTTGGAGGTTAGCTTGATGGGAAATATGGTGTTAAAGGCTGAGCTATAGTCAATAAATAAAAGCCTTACGTAGTTCCCACTTTTGCTGTCGATGTGAGTGAGACAGAGATCACGTGGTTGTTGCTGCTCTGAGTGATTCCCTCTGACGCGTCACTTGGCGGAGTCGCGCTGCCGCGATTACAATCAAAGCGAGCGTAGAAAGAGTTTAACTCGTTCACAAGCAACGGATCAGCTCTGACCTCTGCAGAGGATTTAGATCCAAAATCCTCTGCAACAATGCTTAGGTAGGTGGTACGTGTCAAAGTAACATCCACATGGATGGACCCAAGGTTTCCCAGCAGAACATTTCCCAAAGCATCACACTGCCTCTGCCGGCTTGCCTTCTTCCCATAGTGCATCCTGGTGCCATGTGTTCCCCAGGTAAGGACCTGCACACGCACCCAGCCATCCACGTGATGTAAAAGAACACGTGATTCATCAGACCAGGCCACCTTCTTCCATTGCTCCGTGGTCCAGTTCTGATGCTCACGTGCCACTGTTGGTGTTTTCGGCGGTGGACAGGGGTCAGCATGGGCACCCTGACTGGTCAGCGGCTATGCCGCCCCATACGCAACAAACTGAGATGCTCTGTGTATTCTGACACCTTTCTATCAGAACCAGCATTAACTTCTTGAGCAGTTTGAGCTCCAGTAGCTCATCTGTTTGATCGGACCACACGGGCCAGCCTTCGCTCCCCACGTGCATCAATGAGCCGTGGCCGCCCATGACCCTGTGGCCGGTTCACCACTGTTCCTTCCTTGGAGCACTTTTGATAGATCCTGACCACTGCAGACCGGGAACACCCCACAAGAGCTGCAGTTTTGGAGATGCTCTGATCCAGTCGTCTAGCCATCACAATCTGGCCCTTGTCAAACTCGCTCAAATCCTTACGCTTGCCCATTTTTCCTGCTTCTAACACATCAACTTTGAGGACAAAATGTTCACTTGCTGCCTAATATATCCCACCCACTAACAGGAGCCGTGAGGAAGAGATCATCAGTGTTAGTCACTTCACCTGTCAGTGGTCATAATGTTATGCTTGATCAGTGTATCGTATTGTCTTATGAAATACTGCAGCTCTATATTTCTCACTCTCACATACATTGCTCTGGTCTGCCACGCTGATCACTCCTTTAGAGTCGGCATCATGTTAGCTCTCCTCCTCCGTCCTCTCTCTATATCTGCCACAAATTACAGCCAGGCAATGAGAGAAGCCGTGGCCTTTACGCCGGTCTCTCGTCTGCACATCTGTCATGCAGCGGAGGGTCATAAAAGAGGTCTGGTCAACATGTTTTGCATGATGGAAGTGAATTGATTCTATTCTTTTATTATATACTCTAGGGCATAGACCTACTACTGGGTTCTTTTATTATGCAAAGTAAGTGTCACTCACTGAAACCTTTTTTAATACTGGAAATGGAAAATAACTGCACTCACATTTACCAGAACTAACTGTTCTGTGTGCATATATATATATATATATATATATATATATATATATATATATATATATATATATATATATATATATATATATGGACCTGTTTCACTGATTGATGGCTTCTTAAAGCAGTGGTTGTTTATAATTTGACGTGTTTATCTTTAGTGAGTGTGTAGTGTCGCTGTTTGAGCATGAACAACATCTGCAAAGTTACGACGCTCAAAGCAAAGGGAGATATTTTCTTTTACAGAAATCTCTCTTTAAGGACTACAACAAACGGCTGGTAGGGACTACAACGAGCTAGTGACATCATAACCCTAACATTTACATAACCCCGCCCCCGGGAACATTGAGAAGAGGAAGAGTTGTTGTAGTCGAGCACATTTGGGAGCCGCTCAAGCTGTCGTCCGTCTTTCACATTTATTGATACAGTACGAACACAAACGCAATAGCATGTCATAAAGCAAGATGACATCATAAGTTATAACCGTAATTAAACTAAACTATCCCTGTTCTCTCTTCATCAGCAGATACTCTCTGGCTCATCAGTTCCCACACCAGCGGTTTATAGATTATCATGACAGAATATGCTAATCAATGACTGAAGATCGTTAACTCATAAACTCATCCTCTATCCCTTCAGAAACGTCCTGTCTCATTCTACATGTTGTTTCTTCTTCTTGAGTCCCTCCATCATTGTCCGATTCCGGTTTGATCATAAAAGGCTGAACAGTGTCTGTCATTTTCAGTGTGTGTGTGTGTGTCTGCGTGAGGTAATAAGAGCTGCTAACATGAGCTCTTGAAGCTCCGCCCTCTTCCTGAAAGGAAGGACCCCTTTAACAGCTGTTGGCCTCCGAAGCTCCTGACATCCAGACCAGTCACTGCATCCCTGTTTTCCATTTGCACAACAGCATTGATCACTGAAGTGTGTTCAGAATCAGGATCAGGTCACTAATGCATCCTCTCAACACGTCGCCGGCGAGCGCATTAATTTAATGCACAGGTGTTGGAAAAGCCTGAATCTGGGAGTCGTAGCATGAGTCAGGGGAATGTACCGATCAGTTCAGGAAATTGCCATTTCAATCACCCCACACGCAGCAGAAGGAGCAGTGCTTGATGAAATGCAGGAGCATTTGTGGGAGCGTGCCAAGTGTAAATTATTCATGTGGACCCTCCGTTTCCCTCCCTCTGAACAGCGGCAAAGACAGAGGCAGTGATTTAATGGCTTTGATTTCAGCCACTACAGACCGTAAAGCACTCCAGACACGCGGGGTGATGCCCTACACTCACACGTGGTGTTTAACAGTCAGATGAATGAACCTCTTCAACGCTCTCACATCACACAGAACACACGGGGCAAGCTGTCACAAGAGCAAAGAGGATGTTGGGTTTCACAAATCAGAAATGTTTCTTGAAGAACAAAAAATGATTTCTGAAGGATCATGTGACACCGAAGACTGGAGTAATGATGATACTTTTTTTTTTTTTTTTTTTTTTTTTTACCGCGGTCTAGTTCATGTCCGCATCTGCGTCCTTTTCTGCAGATGCAACTCATCACACCTGATTCAACTCATCAGCTCATTAGAGACTGCAAGAGCTAAACTGGGTGTTTGATGAGGGAGACACACATGGCTGGGGTTCCTCCAGGACAGGTTTGAAAACCACTGAACGATTCAGTGACTTACTTAACGATGGTCACTTGTCGCCATCTACTGACTTAACAACGTAAAGTACAGGAAAGAGCAGAAAAAATGTGTGTTTGTTTATCCTTATATTTATTTAAATGAATAAATATATTTGTGCGGTTATAATTTACTATTATCATCTGGTCTTCAGCTATTCAGTCACACCACCAAAATAAAACTGAAATCACACACACACACACACACACACACACACACACACACACACACACACACACACACACACACACACACGCACACTCACACACACACACGCACACTCTCACACACACACACACACACACACACACACACACACACACACACACACACACACACTCTCATACACACACACACACTCACACACACACACACTCTCTCACACACACACACACACGCACACACACACACACACACTCACACACACACACACTCACACACACACGCACACTCATACGCACACACACACACTCACACACACACTCACACGCACACACACACGCACACTCACACACACACACACGCACACACACTCACGCACACACACACATGCACACACTCACGCGCACAAGCACACACACACACTCACTCTCACACACACACTCACTCACACACGCACACTCACACACACACACACTCTCACACACTCTCACACACACACACACGCACACACACACACACACTCATATGCACACTCACTTTTACATTTTTATTATTTAATTATTTGTTTTATTTTGATTTGTTTTTAATAGAAAATATTTATTTTAACATGATTTATTTTTTATTGTTTTAATTTTTGTTTTAAGTTGATTTTTGTTCATGTTAAATTATTTATGTAATCATTTTAGTAAGTGTTTTGTTTGTTTTTAAGTAATTACTCATATGGACTGATTTCTATATTTATTTAATTATGTAATTATTGTAGCACTTGTTTTATTTTCATTGTTTTTATTTAAAAATGTATTTCACACTAAAAATAAATAATTATTCATATGGACTGATTTCTAGACCAGAAAAAGTAATGGAATTTAATAAAATATTACAAAGTCTGGAACATTTTTATAATGAACATACATTTTCAACATTTAAATATTTTATTGGGTAGAAATTGTTCTTTGTTGTGAGTAAAAAAAAAATTAAAAACCCTATCTATATAAATCTATCTATATAAATCTATTAGTGCTGGGGAAATGAATTGTGATTAATTATTAATTTGGAAATTAAATTTGGATTACAGTTTTTTTCCGATTGCTAAACGACAGTGAGCACAACTGGAGCTACATGTGCAAAACTCTACCTACAGTCTGCACTGCCAACAGTCACCTGAGCTCAACAGTTCACATCACCTGCAAAACTCATTCAAGCAACACAACTCTTAACACATGGCTCAGTGCAGCCAAACACTACACACAACCCTCAGTGAGATAACACACACTGACACTCAGAACACACTGGGAGTAAAAACACCAATACAGAAAATACTAACTTTTCATCTTTACAGTTTGAACAATTTCAGTGACTTCGTACAAAGTAATATTTTCTTCAAAGAACAGTGACATTCTTTCACATGATTTATTTGCAGTTTTAGAACATAACATTCCTTGTTCTATTTCCAAAATTAGTCTTTCTGGGCTCTACCTATATACACTCACCTGTCAGGATTATTAGGAGCACCATACTAATACTGTGTTTGACCCCCTTTCACCTTCAGAACTGCCTTCATTCTACGTGGCATTGATTCAACAAGGTGCTGAAAGCATTCTTTAGAAATGTTGGCCCATATTGATAGGATAGCATCTTGCAGTTGATGGAGATTTGTGGGATGCACATCCAGGGCACGAAGCTCCCGTTCCACCACATCCCAAAGATGCTCTATTGGGTTGAGATCTGGTGACTGTGGGGGCCATTTTAGTACAGTGAACTCATTGTCATGTTCAAGAAACCAATTTGAAATGATTCGAGCTTTGTGACATGGTGCATTATCCTGCTGGAAGTAGCCATCAGAGAATGGGTACATGGTGGTCATAAAGGGATGGACATGGTCAGAAACAATGCTCAGGTAGGCCGTGGCATTTAAACGATGCCCAGTTGGCACTAAGGGGCCTAAAGTGTGCCAAGAAAACATCCCCCACACCATTACACCACCACCACCAGCCTGCACAGTGGTAACAAGGCATGATGGATCCATGTTCTCATTCTGTTTACGCCAAATTCTGACTCTACCATCTGAATGTCTCAACAGAAATCGAGACTCATCAGACCAGGCAACATTTTTCCAGTCTTCAACTGTCCAAATTTGGTGAGCTCGTGCAAATTGTAGCCTCTTTTTCCTATTTGTAGTGGAGATGAGTGGTACCGGTGGGGTCTTCTGCTGTTGTAGCCCATCCGCCTCAAGGTTGTGCGTGTTGTGGCTTCACAAATGCTTTGCTGCATACCTCGGTTGTAACGAGTGGTTATTTCAGTCAAAGTTGCTCTTCTATCAGCTTGAATCAGTCGGCCCATTCTCCTCTGACCTCTAGCATCAACAAGGCATTTTCTCCCACAGGACTGCCGCATACTGGATGTTTTTCCCTTTTCACACCATTCTTTGTAAACCCTAGAAATGGTTGTGTGTGAAAATCCCAGTAACTGAGCAGATTGTGAAATACTCAGACCGGCCCGTCTGGCACCAACAACCATGCCACGCTCAAAATTGCTTAAATCACCTTTCTTTCCCATTCTGACATTCAGTTTGGAGTTCAGGAGATTGTCTTGACCAGGACCACACCCCTAAATGCACTGAAGCAACTGCCATGTGATTGGTTGATTAGATAATTGCATTAATGAGAAATTGAACAGGTGTTCCTAATAATCCTTTAGGTGAGTGTATATGTGTGTGTGTGTGTGTGTGTGTGTGTGTTCACTAACAAGTCTAAAACAAGCCATCTGCTTAGCCTTTCAGCTGAAATTGTAGTCAGCAGTGTTTGAAAGGCACAAGGCTGAACTCTATTATGTTTTGAATGTGTGGTTCACAGTTTTGACAGCAGTGTGTTAGCATTTGAAGAGACCCCGGCTTGCTTCCACTCCAGACATAACTCCATGTACTTCAGGATGTCACAATCAGAACAGACGTGAAAGTTTGCACTCCCCACCTTCTACGCCTGTAAGTTTGAAAGATGAAGCACTCCAGTCTTCTGATGATGAAGTGGTGTTCCGGAGTAATGATCTGAACACATCCTTTGACATGGTCTCTGACACACTTGTATACTCACCTGTACATGCTGACTGTGTGTGGAAACATTTGTTGAAACAATACTGCAAACCGTTCCATCCGAGTCAGATCATCATTCCAGGTAGCACATTCTGTGAAGTTACAGAAGAAACTGTGCCAGAAGATCCACCTCAGGCAACTGACACTCAGGAGCCGACAAACAATGACTCGTTCTCTGAAAATCCAAGGCATGTGACTGAAAGTGAAACCGTTATCATTCGCAGACTTCACTGCCTAAATGATATGATTCAAGCTTTTTCAGGCAAAAACATTCTGCATGCCAATGTGACATTTAAACGTGCACTTGAAAATGGTGAGGAAGCTGCGTGTTCCGGGACTGTATTACTGAATTCTGGGACACTTTTTTTGCAACAAGAACATGTGAAACAACTTACAAGATACCTACTCTGCATCACACTTACCAAGAAAGCGAGTGGGAAGCTGATGCAGGTATTTCTGCCATTGGGTGGCTGCGCTTTGGATACTTGCCAATTCCGCTGGCACCTCCTTCTCTAAAAGAAGCACTGTCCCTTCCTTCACCAGAAAGCAGTCTAATGGAGGCATTTTTCAATTACATTAGTCCAACAGAGAAGGATGTTTTAAATGAAGCGCTCCAAGACTTTCAAAGTGCTGACATGGATGAAGTCCTCAGTGTCCTCACAGATGCGCAGTGCTTCCGAATGAAAACAATCTCCAGAAAATACTGGAAGAAATTGCACATGGAAGAGATGGTGCAACAACCAGCCTACATAATAAAGTGCTGGAAACCCATTCTGCGATCTATTGGGGAAACCATCACTGCAGAAAGTCTGGACAAGATAACTGAAAATCTCCAACCAAAGGCAAGACATGAGGCAAAATCCATTATCTTCCCACAATCACTGTCCCCATCTGAAACAACTGTATCAAATCATCTCTTGCGATTCATTAGGGAGAGAGACCAGAAGGAGCGTGGTCTTTTTCTCGGCTACTGCACAGGGTCTGATTTATTTCTCTCCCAGACAATTCAAGTAACATTTAAAGAAATTAGTGAGTTTTCAAGAAGGCCCACTGGAACTTGCAAGCGACTACAGCAGAATTCAGGGCCGAGTTTTGCTCTGTGCTAAACAGTGGAGTGTGGGTAATGTCGTAGACTTATGAAGGTTAAAGTTCAAGTGCCTGCACCAAGTGAAAAAGATGTCTGCAAGACAAACTGAAAGTAATGTTTAAAAGTTATACGTCGTTCATGAAGTCATTTTAAAAACTATTGTGAATGCAAAAATGTGATTTTTCAAATTTGACACTAATTCTAATAGAAATGTAGCTAGTTTGAATGGGACAGTTTTTAATTTTTGTAAACAACTGTGTACTCAATTATAAAATGAAAGTATCTTCATGTTATACATTATATCCAGTTCATGAAGTTAAAATGGGAGTAATTAAAAAAAACTCCTATGAATAGAATAGTAGCGTTTTTCAATTTTACACTATTTATATACACTCACCTGTCAGGATTATTAGGAACACCATACTAATACTGTGTTTGACCCCCTTTCGCCTTCAGAACTGCCTTAATTCTACGTGGCATTGATTCAACAAGGTGCTGAAAGCATTCTTTAGAAATGTTGGCCCATATTGATAGGATAGCATCTTGCAGTTGATGGAGATTTGTGGGATGCACATCCAGGGCACGAAGCTCCCGTTCCACCACATCCCAAAGATGCTCTATTGGGTTGAGATCTGGTGACTGTGGGGGCCATTTTAGTACAGTGAACTCAATGTCATGTTCAAGAAACCAATTTGAAATGATTGGAGCTTTGTGACATGGTGCATTATCCTGCTGGAAGTAGCCATCAGAGAATGGGTACATGGTGGTCATAAAGGGATGGACATGGTCAGAAACAATGCTCAGGTAGGCCGTGGCATTTAAAGCGATGCCCAATTGGCACTAAGGGGCCTAAAGTGTGCCAAGAAAACATCCCCCACACCATTACACCACCACCACCAGCCTGCACAGTGGTAACAAGGCATGATGGATCCATGTTCTCATTCTGTTTACGCCAAATTCTGACTCTACCATCTGAATGTCTCAACAGAAATCGAGACTCATCAGACCAGGCAACATTTTTCCAGTCTTCAACTGTACAATTTTGGTGAGCTCGTGCAAATTGTAGCCTCTTTTTCCTATTTGTAGTGGAGATGAGTGGTACCCGGTGGGGTCTTCTGTTGTTGTAGCCCATCCGCCTCAAGGTTGTGCGTGTTGTGGCTTCACAAATGCTTTGCTGCATACCTCGGTTTGTGACGAGTGGATATTTCAGTCACAGTTGCTCTTCTATCAGCTTGAATCAGTCGGCCCATTCTCCCCTGACCTCTAGCATCAACAAGGCATTTTCTCCCACAGGACTGCCGCATACTGGATGTTTTTCCCTTTTCACACCATTCTTTGTAAACCCTAGAAATGGTTGTGTGTGAAAATCCCAGTAACTGAGCAGATTGTGAAATACTCAGACCGGCCCGTCTGGCACCAACAACCATGCCACGCTCAAAATTGCTTAAATCACCTTTCCCATTCTGACATTCAGTTTGGAGTTCAGGAGATTGTCTTGACCAGGACCACACCCCTAAATGCATTGAAGCAACTGCCATGTGATTGGTTGATTAGATAATTGCATTAATGAGAAATTGAACAGGTGTTCCTAATAATCCTTTAGGTGAGTGTAAGTTTAGTGGACTGAATTTTCCAATCAAGCATTTGTTTCTTGATTACACATTTTTCCATCCAAAATTTGATCAAAATAATCTGTTGTTGAAGCTGCACAGATGCTCTTGAATAGTTTTATTTTCTTTGATTCATTTATTTCTGTACACCGTTGTATGGATCTTTCAATTGCTTTTGTATTAAAACAAAGTTCTTTGACTCTGATCCTGTAATGTACTCTGCTTCTGTTTCCATTAGGTGACAAAATAAAACTGTAAATAAAAACTAGTTAGTTATGAAACTAAAACGAATACAAATATAACCATATTTATAGATTGTGACATCTATAAACCATATAGATAGAGGAGTATAATGACTTGTTGTCTAGTAGCAGGTAAAAAGTTTACAGTAAATAAATGTAAATAATATTAAACCTAATTAAACCTTGCCTGGCAGAGTTTTGCTTTGACCGCAGTTAAACACAGCTTTACCAGATAACCAAGAAACTAGAAACTTCCTGGCAAATGAATTGGGCAAGTTGGAGCTAAACTCTGCTGGATGTTGGCCATTCATGAGCCAAATTGAACATCACTGTATTTACATATTTTGATCATAGCAAAGCAGTATCTGAGAAAAAAGAAGTGTCTATTATGATAGAGTAGTACTCCGCAATCTGTGCTGTGACATAAGTAAAGCTGCCCCCGACCTGAGTTTTTTCTACTAGACTAGTAGTTGTTCATTTAAGCTATTAGTCGAATAACCACTTTTTTAAATTACAATTAATTTAATTACATAAATATATATTGGAGAGAATCAGCCTACAGTAATTATATATGGGAGTAGCTTACAGTAATTATATATGGGAGTAGCCTACAGTAATTATATATGGGAGTAGCCTACAGTAATTAGTAGCCTACAGTAATTATATATATGGGAGTAGCCTACAGTAATTAGTAGCCTACAGTAATTATATATGGGAGTAGCCTACAGTAATTAGTAGCCTACAGTAATTATATATGGGAGTAGCCTACAGTAATTAGTAGCCTACAGTAATTATATATGGGAGGAGTAGCCTACAGTAATTATATATGGGAGTAGCCTACAGTAATTAGTAGCCTACAGTAATTATATATGGGAGTAGCCTACAGTAATTAGTAGCCTACAGTAATTATATATGGGAGTAGCCTACAGTAATTAGTAGCCTACAGTAATTATATATGGGAGTAGCCTACAGTAATTAGTAGCCTACAGTAATTATATATGGGAGTAGCCTACAGTAATTAGTAGCCTACAGTAATTATATATGGGAGTAGCCTACAGTAATTAGTAGCCTACAGTAATTATATATGGGAGTAGCCTACAGTAATTATATAGGAGTAGCCTACAGTAATTATATATGGGAGTAGCCTACAGTAATTAGTAGCCTACAGTAATTATATATGGAGTAGCCTACAGTAATTAGTAGCCTACAGTAATTAGTAGCCTACAGTAATTATATATGGGAGTAGCCTACAGTAATTAGTAGCCTACAGTAATTATATATGGGAGTAGCCTACAGTAATTATATATGGGAGTAGCCTACAGTAATTATATATGGGAGTAGCCTACAGTAATTAGTAGCCTACAGTAATTATATATGGGAGTAGCCTACAGTAATTGTATATGGGAGTAGCCTACAGTAATTGTATATGGGAGTAGCCTACAGTAATTATATATGGGAGTAGCCTACAGTAATTAGTAGCCTACAGTAATTATATATGGGAGTAGCCTACAGTAATTGTATATGGGAGTAGCCTACAGTAATTATATATGGGAGTAGCCTACAGTAATTGTATATGGGAGTAGCCTACAGTAATTGTATATGGGAGTAGCCTACAGTAATTATATATGGGAGTAGCCTACAGTAATTAGTAGCCTACAGTAATTATATATGGGCGTAGCCTACAGTAATTGTATATGGGAGTAGCCTACAGTAATTATATATGGGAGTAGCCTACAGTAATTAGTAGCCTACAGTAATTATATATGGGCGTAGCCTACAGTAATTGTATATGGGAGTAGCCTACAGTAATTATATATGGGAGTAGCCTACAGTAATTAGTAGCCTACAGTAATTATATATGGGAGTAGCCTACAGTAATTGTATATGGGAGTTTTTGTGAAATTGATGCGGGTGCAAAAAATATTAAACGCGAACACAAGAAATGAGGAGAAATTAGTCATAACGGAGAAACAAGAAATTACTACATGTGACATGCATACAAATATATATTTATTGTGGCCACGAATTAAAACTGAATTCCCTTGTTTTAATTAAAAGTTCCCCATGGGCGGGCCCCCTATTGGCCCGGGCCCATTTGCATGTGCATACGCATGCCCAGACGCTACGCCACTGGAGAGAATTCTAAACCATAGCCTACTGAGCGTTTCCATAATATATTAGCCTATTTCGCACTCAAGCACACGCATAAAGCTTGCCACAAAGCACCGGCAAAAGTAATGATTATGAATGTATTAAAAATAGCAAGGAGACATTTTAATTGTTTATGAATAGGTAAACTAGTGTTTTCTGTGTCAGTATCTGCTGCAAACTCGCCATCTCCGCGATAGTGAAGGCGCCAAGAGAGAAAAGCACAATTCAATCAGGTTACATAATCTGATTACATAAAGAGAGTTGCCTATTTCTTTTCGTCTTGAATGGTTTCGATTAAAAGATATTTCAAACTTTCTACTGACATATTGCTCATGCCTCTGAGGCAAGTAGCCGATATGCTGAGTTTTGGTTCATTTATGAGACACACTCCAGTTCACTCGCAATGCGAGCACTCCGGAACCTCTATATATTGTCTGCCATATTTGCTTATTATTTATTAAATCCAGGCAATTGGTTGATGTAACATTGATTAAAATTAAGATACAATTTATACCAAACGAAATTCACTTTAAAGAAAGGCTTTCTACAAAACAAAACTTAATGAAGAGCTCAAAATCATTTCTGACCCACTCGTATGTGTCCTATCTTACTCATGCTGTTCACTTTTCATAATCAATATAGATTAAATAAATAAATAAAAAAACCATAATATTTAAACATAAATATGAAACTAAATACCTTTTTTAATGGCTACAACAAGTATAGTAGCCTACAGTACTGGCATCTGAGGACTAATTCTTATTTTGCTTTATTTCCAGATTCAGTCATAAGCTTGTTCTTTGGCTATGTACTATGTACGCACATGCACACTCTTCAAAAAAGGTGCTTTAAATCTCTTGACAAACTAAAAGACATAAATGGCATTTGTATGTATTCGAAATAAAATATGTAGATTGTACTAAATGTCAGCTTGCTTATTTTGCTCAAGATAAGGATTTGTTAAGTCTACATGTCATGCAAACAAGAAACTCTGCTTCTAACTACAGGTCAAGAGCTGTCGTTGCAACCACACTTTGCAATGCTGTTTGCGAATGTTCGTTGGAACTATGGTTTCGGGAAACACAGACTCGTTGAACTATGTTGATGACGGAACTTGTGACCATAGTTGGCTAACGATGCTTTTGGTAAACGCACCCCAGAGCAAGTGGAATTTGCCGTCAATGCAGAAATACTTTCAGCCATATGTTTTTTGCAACTCTTTGGTCTACATTTATAAATTACTACTAGTACTGTTACTACTATTAAAACGATCTCTGGCACCCCAAAAAGAGCTGAATCCCACAGCCCACCGCGGTCTTGCCAAGTAGATGCCAATTCAGCACTACAGCAAACGAACAGTGACCGATCACTTTTAGGCCTAGGCTACATTAAAAACATCACTCTTTTGAACAAATAATCAGACTTATCTAAGCCAGTAGCTATGCATGATTAACGAAACTCTCGCAAAAGCCTTCAGCATTTTTACACCTCGAAATACATTGGCCTAATAGACACATGAGTAAACTTGTCAAAAGAGACATGTGTTTAATTGTTTTGGATAAATGGAAATTATTAAGATAAATTAATAGCAGACTAAACATCTTACCTGAATTAATGAGAGAAAACAGAACCGTATAAGAGGCACTTGTCAAATCACCTGTTGACTGCAGTTCTTTGAACATATCCATCCAGTAATCTGTATTTTGTTGTTTGTAAATACCCCACCAACTTTCTATTCTTTGGTTTGCTGGGCTTGTTCCTTGAAGGGTCCATGCAGAGTTCCTGTTGAGTATTCACAAAGAAACTCTTGTAGCCTGTTGACATGTACATTTTTGGTACCAAAATCGGATCTGATTATTTGCGGACAACCGCCTCTTTCAGCAACAGTGTGGAAAAAATACCCAGCAGTTACTCTGGGATTGTTATTGGTGAAGTAGGCTTGCATCCAGATGATGTGCCTCGAGAAACCATCAATGCAGCCGTTGATTGCTATGCAATACGGTTTAATTTTGTCGTAAGAATCCATATACCATAGATAGTTAGGGCCTGGCACTCGGTAATGTCGCCTCCGTAATCTTCTCCCTCTTCTTTCCTCCACACCTGATGGATCCAGACTTAACTGTACTTCTCTGACCATTTCTCTGGTCAGCCGTAAACCGTTTAAACGGCATCTTTCAAACATCATTCTGTAGCCATGCAGACGTCCCGGTCCCTCAAGTTGGCTGACTATGAAACTGACTACATGTTCAGGGTTGCTATATTGTCTTCGATGATAAAGTTGCAGACCTGAAAGCCTCCTTCTCAAGTGTCGTACACAAATGTGGAAGTTGTCAATCACTGACATAGAGCTATTTCAGTTTGAGTGAGTCCCTGATCAAAGTAAAAGCGAATGCGATCATCCATGATGCTATACGTTGTGCTTTTGCTGCCTCTTGAACATGTTCTGTTCTTATGCCGAATACAGGCTACAGAAAAACTCGTGATCATGAGAAAACAACTTGTTATCTCGAGATCACAAGAAAAATAAGTTGTGATCACGAGAATACAAGATAGAAAAAAAGATATTATCCATGGCCGTTTAGGGCTTCCGTAGAAATGTACAAAAACTTGTGAAGACGAGGAGCAGATAAACCAGTGCTTTCTGATTATATTGAGATGTGTGTTTGGTGAAAAGTTCGACTGAAGCACCATTTCTGATCTGAGGCCCGCGGGCCCCTGGCAACAAAATAACTCTGCATGATATTGTGACTCTCACATTTCAAGTGAAATGGTTTCAGATTCAAAAATCACACGTCATTCGCGATCCACCAGCATGCTTACTGACGACCTTTTCATAGCATTAGAGCGTGTGAGCGAAGCAGAGTGGTGTTTTTATCTGTATAGAGGGGAAGGAACGGAGGCGTCACAGGGAGAGTCTAGTTGACGCTCTCTGCAGACACTTCAAGGATGCATTGGTCATGTCCAGGCACAGGTCCACCATCTGATCTGGATACGGCCCGGATCCGGATGACTGCAGTAAACCTCGGGATAAACAGAGAGACTAACATTAGCGTAGATGCCATTCTAGATTTAAACTGACAGAGTGTGTCTGCTTCCCGAACAATGCTAGGAAGACTGTTCCAGAGTTTAGGTGCTAAATAGGAAGAGGATCGACCGCCTGCAGTTGATTTTGATATTCTAGGGATTATCAACTGGCCAGAGTTTTGAGACCGCAATAGACGTGATGGAGTATAATGCGTTAAGAGCTCGCTCAAGTACTGGGGAGCTAAACCATTTAGTGCTTTGTAAGTAATAAGCAAGATTTTAAAATGTATGCGATATTTAATAGGGAGCCAATGCAGTGCTGGCAGAGCCGGGCTAATATGGTCATACTTCCTGGTTCTACCAGAAAGACTCGGGAGGCCAGATGAAGTACAATAGCATAGCAAGTTTATTAACAGACCAGCAAGTATTATAATTTGAGGATCTTGGCGTAGGCCCCGTCCGTAACGTTCATCTCGAGGGTAACGGACTCTGCATTTCCTGCCTGAAGATGAAGGCAGGGGCACAACTGACCCCCTGGGAGGTATAAGCGGGGAACAACCTGGTGGTGGTGAGGAGGATGGAGGTAATGTTGGCGTCAGCATCTGTGAACTCAGACATGTGTACTTACCGATCTTTTATACTCTGACAATTAGGGCATGATTGGATAGGTCTGAATGTGATGAGTGACGTAACATTGAATCTAGAGCTTAAATTTCTAGTAAGAACTCAAGCTGCTGCATTTTGGACCAGCTGGAGTTATTAAGCGAGCAGGGCAACCACCCAGTACCATACATTACGTAACTTTACGAGTTACTGGGCATTAAATCAGTCCGCACCAGCATCTATCACCCACAGACGGATGGCTTGGTGGAACGATTTAATCGCACCTTGAAGACAATGATTCGAAAGTTTATACAGGAAGACGCCCTAAAATTGGGATAGATGGTTAGAACCCCTTTGTTCGCTGTATGTGAGGTCCCACAAGCCTCCACCGGGTTTTCCCCATTCGAGTTTCTCTATGGATGTCAGCCCCGTGGGGTGTTGGACGATCTCTGAGAAGTTTGGGAGGACGGACCTTCGCAGGGCAAAACGAAATTCAGTATGTAATGGACCTGAGAGCAAAACTCCACACATTGGGGCGGCTATCCTATATATACAAGAGGGGAACGAAATGCACAAATTTACACCAGGAGATAAAGTGCTTGTATTACTTCCAACTTCTAGTTTAAAGTTGCTTGCCAAGTGGCAAGGGCCCCACTCCTATCCGATCAAATCACCTCATCGAGATCTGGAGTGGGGCACATCAAATATACCACCTTAACCTCCTTAAAAAATGGAGTGAGGTGGAGTCAGTGATGTTGGCAATGGCAGTGAGTGGAGAGGAGAATCTCGGGCCAGAGGTGAACACAAAAGGTACATCCCTCGCTCTGGTCCCAGGGGGAGATCATCTCTCGCCTTTGCAGCTCACTGACATAGCCCAGTTGCAGGAAGTTTTTTCGGATGTGTTCTCACCCATACCCGGTCGAATGAACCTCATTCAGCACCATATCGAGACAGAGTCTGGTGTGATAGTTCACAGTTAGCAGTATAGATTACCAGAATACAAGAAAAAAGTGGTTCAGGAAGAATTAGAGGCGACGCTAGATATGGGAGTGATGGAAGAATCCTACAGTGATTGGGCCAGCCCGATAGTTTTAGCTCCTAAAATGGACGGCTCGGTCCGATTCTGTGTGGATTATCACAAGGTGAACGCTGTGTCGAAATTCGACGCATATCCAATGCCATGGGTTGATGAGTTGCTCGATCAGCTGGGCACGGCTTGTTTTTATTAGACGCTGGAAAGGGATATTGACAGGTCCCCTTAACGCCTTTATCTAAAGAAAAAACAGCTTTACGACGCCGCCGTTTGGATTACACCAATTTGTTACGCTTCCATTCAGGTTGTTTGGAGCTCCGGCCACGTTTCAGCGTTTCATGGACAAAATTCTTCGGCCGCATACTGCATATGCCGCTGCCTACTTGGATCATATTATCATCTATAGTAATGATTGGCCGCGGCGTATGGAGCATGTGCGCGCCATCCTGAGGTCGCTGAGAGTGGCCGGGCTGACAGCCAACCCGAAGAAGTGTGCGATTGGGCGTGTGGAGGTTAGGTATCTGGGTTTCCACTTGGGTCATGGGCAGGTGCGTCCTCAAATTGACAAAACAGCAGCAGTTGCGACCTGCCCGAGACCCAAGACCAAAAAGTAGGTGAGGCAGTTCCTTGGGCTAGCGTGATATTATAGGAGGTTTTTTCCTAATTATTCGGACCTCACTAGCCCACTGACTGACCTCACTAAAAAGGAAGCGCCAGACCCAGTCCAGTGGTCAGAGCTGTGTCAGCAGGCTTTTACCCAGGTCTTGCTCTATGTGGCGGGTTGCTCTTACAATCACCTGATTGTTCTCTTCGCAGAGAGGAACGGCATTGAGAAACCGGAGAAGTTACAGAGAAACTGATTTGTTACAGAGAAACTGTTTTGATTTGTGCAATGTGCACCCTGTTTTGTTACCTGAGTTATTGAGAAAATAAACCCGGTTCCAGCAAGCCGACCCCTTGTCTTCTTCCTTACCCACACACAAACTTTGCTACAATCAGCTATGCATTCCGTTAATCTTGTGAATTGGTAAGTTTCATCAGGGCATGAAGAAATATAGAGCTGAGTTTCGTCAGCATAACAATGAAAACTAATGCCATGCTTCCTAATGATATCTCCCAGTGGTAGCATGTACAGGGTGAAGAGCAACGGTCCTAGCACTGAGCCCTGCTGTACTCCATACTGAACTTGTGGTACTCCATACTGATCGGTGTGACATCTCTTCATTTATTGCTACAAACTGATAACAGTCAGATAAGTATGATTTAAACCATGCCAATGCAATTCCACTAATGCCAACATAAATTGAGTCTATTCAAAAGAATGTTGTGGTCGATAGTATCGAATGCAGCGCTAAGATCAAGCATAAACAAAGCAGCTAGAGCAACCATTGACTGCCATAGCAGGGAAAAAATACTATGGTAGTCAATGGTTGCTCTATCTGCTTTACTACATTCTTCAAAATATCTGAACATAGAAACTCATACAGGTTTGGAACAACTTGACAGAATTTAAATTTTTGTGTGAACTATCCCTTTAATTTTGGTGATCTCCGACTGGCGAAGTCGAACATCATTAGGTGATGGTCATCTGAAGTCCTCCAGGAGTTGAGTCGACTCTAGAGGAGTGAGTCTGACCTCATTGGCTATGGCCGGATGGCAGTGCATTTTGGGAACGGGACAATGTCCTCTTTTCCTCTCTCCCCTCTCACGTCTCTGTTGCTCCTCATGCTTCCATCGGAGGAGAGAACCCCTAACTCTCACAATCCCTCCCGATTTATAGCGCGACGAAACCCCCCCACCCACGAACGTGACTAACCCTTGCAACACCCACCCCCCTTCACTGAAGATGCCCCCCCCACGAACGTGACTAACCCTTGCAACACCCACCCTCCTTCACTAAAGATGCCCCCCCACGAACGTGACTAACCCTTGCAACACCCACCCCTTCACTGAAGATGCTCCCCACGAACGTGACTAACCCTTGCAACACCCACCCCCCCTTCACTGAAGATGCTCCCCCCACGAACGTGACTAACCCTCGCAACACCCACCCCCCTTCACTGACGACGCCCCATGAACGTGACTAACTCTCGCAACACCCACCCCCCTTCACTGACGACGCCCCCCCCATGAACGTGACTAACCCTCGCAACACCCACACCCCTTCACTGACGACGCCCCATATGCGTGACTAACCCTCGCAACACCACCCCCTTCACTGACGACGCCCCATGAACGTGACTAACCCCCACATCCCCCACAGGTCAAGGGCACTCCAGTCATGGCATCTGCAACACCTGTGGGTCAGAACAGACGAGGCGAGAGAAAGGAGACGGAAGCACCAGGAGCGACAGAGAAGAGAGAGAAGACGGAGGAAAAGAGGAAATGCACTGCCATGCTTCCTAATGCATGGCGTTAGTTTGTGGATCCGGGCCCCAGTGGCGCTTTTTTAACAATGCCCCCTTAACTGACGTCACACCCCCCCTTCCCCATCTAACAGTGTTCCCATGAAGAGATAAAGTGCTAGCTAGTTCTCTTTCGCTAGCATTTTCAAGGTTTTTTTAGGCCAAGACTGCCCTGACTGGTTTTAGTGAGAACATGCTTTGATTGGTCAGCAATATTTTGTATTCCCAAAAACTTTTAAGAATGTTTTCATCGTTTTTCTTAAGATTGTTCTTAAGATAAAATTTTAGACGTATTCATATTCACGAAAATAATGAACGTCTTAAGAATTTCTCAATAACTGCACTTAGGAACAGTCTTACGAACTTCTTATCTTAACTTATTTCTAAAGATTTCCGTGAATCCGGCCCCAGATGATCCTGAGCCAGGGATCATCAGCAGATTAAATCAAACCAGGGATCATTTAAAATATTCTGCAAGGTTCTCAGCAGCTGTAGCCCTCGATGTGTTTCCAGTCGCCAGAGAAGATTGGAGCAATCTGTGAACGTGATCAGAGGATTAGCCATGCTTGTCCTTACTTCCTTACGTACGGTAATGTGTTACTATGACTGCTAACATTCATTATCTCTATTGTTATTCATCTCACCTTTGGACAGGCGCCTCTTCGAAGACGGAGGGTCGACGAAGTCTTTGACGAGTGCGTACATCACATTGAAATAGGTTTCAGAGTGATGTAATTTTGCGCGCTCTTTGAGCCAGGCCTCGGCTGCAGCTTGGTCACTTCCTGTCATCTTCTCGGATGGCTTCGATAGTGCACAACTATAGTCAATTATTTTGATCTGGAGTGTTTTGAGATTGATGGCTATTCCCTCCACATCGATTGGCAGGTAAACCCCACACTCCAGCAGTGATTGAGAGCCTTGAAGATTTGCCTCATGATAATTCCCACATCTTTTTCTTTCATGGAAAAGCCTTTCCTTCTAATAAACTCTCCCAGGGTGATAAAGGATGCCGACAGATTCTCCATTATTAAGACTTCACAATGGTCGATGATGTAGTACCCATCTATTCGAATTATATGTTCAGAAGCTGGACACTTTTGCAGCTTCTTCATAACAGCCGTTTCTCTATACTTGACCTCAAGACGCTAAAGAACAGAGATTGACAAAAGGTTTAGCACATGTCAGATCTCCAAACTAAAGAGTGAAAGCAATGAACGCTTCTAGGCTTTGACTGTCAAAATAAAGAAAATGTTTGCAAACGTGAGTAAACTGATCCCTGATGTACATGATCATTTACAGTCTTTTAAACACTTTTTACACTTATGTTTATGGCAGGACTCAAAGGTCACAGAAGGAAAGTTTGGTTATGGAGAAAGAGACACATACTTCTTGGCGTTCAAATCTTCTACGTGCTTTAGTTGTGTCATCCGTCAATGCATAAAGGGAGTCAAAGTCAAATTGCACGTCATTATGGCACGGGAACCTCTCTGAAAAACACACAACAGCATGTTAACACACAGCATGAGACTCCAGACCTGTGCAGATCAGGTGAGGAGCCAGTGTGAGCGGAGCGTCACATCCAGGAGAGCTTTCCTGTAGCTCAAACAGTAGAGTGTGGCACTAGCAGCACCGAGGTCATGGGTTCGAATCGCAGGGAAAGCAAGAACTGACAGAATATAAAAAATATACCTTGCATACAATGTAAGTCGCTTTGGATAAATGTAAATGTAAACCAACAGTGGTGTGTGTAGTCTACGTGATCATGCTCAGCGCAGGTTTGAAATGAGCTAATGTGAATCGTATGAAACTCAAACTGTGTTCGTAAGCGTTCCCTAAGCTAACTTCACTAACGTTAGTGCGGTGGATCAATGAATGCAGGAGAAGAGTTTAATCGAAATTGAATTGCTGTGTTCACACCGAACGCGAATAGAGTGTCTGGAGCAAATGATTTCCATGTAAAATCATTGGAAAGGCGTGTTGACGCATGTCTGGAGGTCCTGCGGCGCGTTAGACACGTTGAGCACGGTGAGATGGACGCAATCCCGCCTCATTCGTGCGTCCAGTTTGCACGAAAGACGTAAATTGAACGCAAGTTGCGGACAAGTGATTTTATTTGGTGGTATTGTGCATTCACACATTTGAAGCGAATTCGCGTCTGACGGCCGAGTTGAAAAATCTCCAATCAGGAGCCTGCTTGCTGCTGTCACGTGGTGAAGTGTCTGATGAGAAACCCAGAGTAATTTAAAATGCTACTGTATTGTCACAAAATGTAGTTTTAAGACTTTTTCAGGCAAGAATGTACTTGTTTAAAGCTCAAATCTGTGGTTTGTTTATAAAGAGAGCGCCTATTGGAAAGTTTTATCTAGCCCTAGAAATGACTACTGATCCCCGTTGACTTCCATACTAGATAAAAGAAAACACTACGGAGGTGCAGTGAGCCACTCAGGACACACACACACACACACACACACACACACACACTACAGTACTGCATGAATCAAAGCACTGGTAACCGCTCGTCGATGGCGGCGGTGGCACAGAAGCGCTCGTCGATGGTGGCGGTGGCACAGAAGCGCTCGTCGATGGCGGCGGTGGCACAGAAAAAGCGGTCGTCGATGGTGGCAGGGGCACAGAAGCGCTCGTCGATGGCGGCGGTGGCACAGAAGAAGCGGCCGTCGACGGCGGCGGTGGCACAGAAGCGCTCGTCGATGGTGGCGGTGGCACAGAAGAAGCGGCCGCCGATGGCGGCGGTGGCACAGAAGAAGCGGCCGTCGATGGCGGCGGTGGCAGAAGCGCTTCGTCGATGGTGGCGGTGGCACAGAAGAAGCGGCCGCCGATGGCGGCGGTGGCACAGAAGAAGCGGCCGTCGATGGCGGCGGTGGCACAGAAGCGCTCGTCGATGGCGGCGGTGGCACAGAAGCGCTCGTCGATGGCGGCGGTGGCACAGAAGCGCTCGTCGATGGCGGCGGTGGCACAGAAGCGCTCGTCGACGACGGCGGTGGCACAGAAGAAGCGGCCGTCGATGGCGGCGGTGGCACAGAAGAAGCGCTCGTCGATGGCGGCGGTGGCACAGAAGCGCTCGTCGATGGCTGAGCGTCATCACGCGTTGGCTCGGTCTCGAGTGGATCCCTGGCTGCTGCTGGCTCACGTCTAGATGTGCATGAATGCTTCACACAGGAACACACTTTGTTTGTGAAGGTTTTGATGCATTGTTTCACCACCTTTCCCACGCTCCATTTACATTTAGTGTGTTTTTCTGCAAGCAAAGAATATTGGTTAGAAACATGTTTTATCAGCACAGATTACAGCTGAATGATTAATGTAACACTAATAACGTTCAGTCATGAGTTATTATTAATGATGAAATAATCATGTACAAACATGACTAGAACACATTTACCGCTGATGAAGCGCTCACACTTTAGATGAGTGGATACGCATCATTTTAATTGGTCAGAAAGATCTGAAAATGATGTGCAACTAGGGGTGTGTGATAGTGACAAAACATAATATCTCAATATTTTCTAGGAATTTCGCTGAGTGTGTTATTGTGCTGGTGCGGAGCAGGTGTAGGACTGCCGGACTCCTAAAGTTATTGATATTCTTCATATCATTATGAAAATAATTTTTTCTTTCAATAGATTTGTACCTTTTATGGGCATTTTTACCTTTATACATTCATTTTTAAACCTAATTATACGCATGCATCATCTTTTGTATCAATTTCATAAATTGCATCAAATTTAATTATAAGAATAAGACTTTTTATTTAATCAAATTAAATAAGCATCAACAAAATGAATCTTTGCAATGGAGAGGAAACAGACGCTCATCTGGCACTCGATCATTTACACTGATTAATGAGCTCAGAGGGACTAATTCATAACCTGCAGCTGTATAAATACATACATATGTTGATGTCTTAAGTATAAAATGTTAAATATTGATATTTGAAATGATTTAAAACATAAAAAGATACTTTAAAAGCAAGTCACCATTAATAAGTCATTGAGATTCAACTGATTCATTCAGGAATGAAGCATTTGACTCTCTTAATCTTTCGTAGTCACCAATCATTGATTCAACTGATTCAATTCCCCCAAATCATCCCTGTCCCTAAGAACAGTAAACCCTCTTGCCTAAATGACTATCGTCCAGTGGCTCTCACGTCTATAGTCATGAAGGTCTTTGAGAGACTCATTAAAAACACCATTTGCGCCTTCATTCCTGACACTTTGGACCCTCTTCAGTTTGCCTATCGTCCCAATAGATCGACTGAAGATGCCATCTCTCATGTCCTCCACTCCTCCCTCACTCACATCGACAGCAAAAGTGGGAACTACGTAAGGCTGCTATTTATTGACTATAGCTCAGCCTTTAACACCATAGTTCCCACCAAGCTAACCTCCAAACTCCTGGATCTCGGCCTGAATCCTTCTCTCTGCCACTGGATTGAAGACTTCCTCACTGGCAGGCCTCAGGTGGTGAGAATAGGCCAGTTCACCTCCACCTCCATCTCCCTGAGTGTGGGAGCTCCACAGGGCTGTGTCCTGAGCCCCCTGCTCTACTCTCTCTACACACATGACTGTTTGTCCACACACAGCTCCACCTCTATCATCAAATTTGCTGATGATACTGTTGTCCTGGGCCTCATTTCCAACAACAATGAGACGGCATACTTGGACGAGGTGGAGCATCTAACATCATGGTGCCAGGACAACTGTCTCTCTCTGAATGTTGGCAAGACCAAAGAAATGATTGTGGACTTCAGGAAGAGACAGCAACGGACATACTCCCCCCTCATGATCAGCGGGTCACCAGTAGAGAGAGTGAGCAGCTTCAAGTACCTGGGTGTAAACATCTCCGAGGACCTGACCTGGACTGCTCACATTCAGACACAGGTGAAAAAAGCCAGGCAAAGACTGTACCACCTGCGCCAGCTGAGGAAATTCAGGGTTTCACCAGCTATCCTGAAAACTTTCTATTTAGGGGCGATAGAAAGTGTATTAACTCAGTGCATCACAGCGTGGTATGGGAACAGCACCAGTCATGACCGCAAAGCCCTGCAAAGAGTGATGCGCTTATCCGGCGTATCTCAGGGTCAGCTCTCCCGTCTCTGCAGGACGTCTACACCAAACGCTGCAAAGGTAGAGCTACCAAGATCATCAAGGACTCTAATCACCCTGCAAACCCTCATTTCACGCTGCTGCCATCACACAGCGCTTCCGAAGCCTGATGGCCAAAACTGAGAGACTCAGGAGGAGCTTCTTCCCCAGGCCATCAGACTCCTGAACTCAGTCACTTAACATCACGTGACTTCACTTCAGGATAAACATCGATACACTGTCATTGCACTGCACTTTCTGTTCTCGTTGTTACTGTGTAACAACCACATAAACCTGTTTGCACATTATACTCTTTATACATTTGTTAACCACATATTTATAAGTCTACAGTTTACTCCACTTATTTTATTCCACTTCTTTATTTTTATTTTATTTTATTTTTTTTTCTTGACTTGACTTATTTATAATTTACAGATATATATATATATATATATATATATATATATATATATATATATATATATATATATATATATATATATATATATATATATATATATATAGTACTTTTTTATCCTATTTCTATTATAATTTCCTCATTGTGTTTTTAACTGTGAATTTGCACTGTCCATGGAGCGGACCTGTTTTACATTTCACTGCCGGTTGTATATTCTGTATATAACTGTGTATGTGACAAATAAAACTCTTGAATCTTGAATCCTACAGATCGGGAAAAATCCCGAACTTCCCACTGCCATTTACACGACATGACTTGAACAACAGCAGAGCGGATATCTTTTAAACATCACTTCATGTTATTTAAAGTACATTATGATAAATACTTTGCTTGTTACATTTCAGCCGTTAATAAATTATAAAAGTTAGTTATATTGTGTACGATGCTGAAATATAATAACGCTTTCTGAGTGTCCTTCTCAGTCGTTATGTGTAACGTTAGTGAGTTGGCTCGTGTGAGTTAAGTTTCACACCTTCCGTTAAGATTCTGCGATAGTGACGGCCTTAAAATGCACATACACAACCAAAGAACTCACACACACACAACCGAAGAACCGACACACACACACACACACACACACACACACACACACACACACACACAACCGAAGAACTCACAGACACTCACACACACACACAACTGAAGAACTCACACACACAACCAAAGAACCGACACACACACACAATCACACACACACAACCAAAGAACCGACACACACACACTCACACACACAACCAAAGAACCGACACACACACACACACACACAACGAAGAACTCACACACACACACACACACACATACACAACCAAAAAACTCACACACACAACCGAAGAACCGACACACACACACACACAACCGAAGAACTCACAGACACTCACACACACACAACCGAAGA
>JAGHMJ010000145.1:175000-225000 GCA_018749465.1 Paracanthobrama guichenoti
CACTCTCTCACGCACACTCACGCACACTCACTCACTCACACTCTCACGCACACTCTCTCACGCACACTCACGCACACACTCACTCACTCACTCACTCACACGCACACTCACTCACTCTCACACACTCACTCACTCACTCACTCACTCACACACACTCACTCACTCACACTCACGCACACACTCACACTCACTCACTCACTCACTCTCACGCACACTCACTCACTCACTCTCACTCACACACACACGCACACTCACACGCACTCTCACGCACACACACACTCTCACGCACTCTCACACACTCACTCACACTCACTCTCACTCACACTCACGCACACTCACTCACTCACTCTCACGCACACTCACTCACTCTCACGCACACACACACACACTCACACACACACGCACTCTCACGCACACTCACGCACACTCACTCACTCACTCTCACGCACACACGCACACTCACACACACTCACACACACACACACATCATCAGGGAACGACACAGGATTGAGAATCAATGGTTCATAAACTTTTGAATGGGTCGTTATAATAATTCAGTTTTTTTTTTTTTGATCAAAAATGTCATTTATTTTATGGAAGTTCCTGTGTTACAGGCGTTACTGGACCTGCTTAAATATGGGAATGTTGGAATTACGTCATGACCGTCACTACTCCTTTATTATTATTATTATTATTATTATTATTACTACTGTCCATGTTTTACAGTGATAGTAAAGTCAACAAAACTATGAAATAAAAGAAAAGCTTTTGTGCACTCTCAGAGGAAAAGGTTCTACATTAGGATCATTTTATGGGTTGACTTTCATTTTAATACATTTTTATATATATAATTTTTGATGATGCATGTTTACGAGCCATTTGAAAAAGTTATGAACGTTATATTTCTAACCTTTTCTTCTAAAACTGTTGAGAGTTCTTTTGAATGATGTTATTCATGTAAATGAACCCAAAATGACTGGTCTTCAGAACCACATCAAGCATGAGAGGCCTCGGCCCGGTCTGAACACTGGTCGTGCTCTTCACACATCTACAGTATCATTGCACTGTGGGTAATGTGGTCTCATGTCCAAATCTCTCCTCTTTCAGGAATCCTACCCCTCGACGTCCCCGATATGGTTTGTGGACTCCGATGACCCGAGTCTGACGCAAGTGCTGGAGCGGCTGGAGGACGTCAGGAAGGGAAGCACGCTGGTAACACACTCTCCTCACACTCATGACCAGTGCAGGTGTTAGAGCCGAGCTTTCCGTAATAGAGCTGGTCGGCATTATTGGGAATGCCCACAAAAACATCATATCCGTTTATGCCGTGGGGGAAAACAAGCCATTCAGTTTTATGATAATTTTAAAACAGTATCTGTGTACTGACAATCTGACCCAATACAGCTCCGTTTTCTATATATCTTGCTCTGTCGAGCGGCAGAAGTGATTCTATGTAGGCTATACTGAGTTAACGCCATGCTTTTCCAGTCAGGATTGTTTCCCCCCATGCTGACTCCGCCCACACGCCACGCCCCCAGCTGTGACGCGACACCAACCAAGTCTATAAACCTCAGTTTTATTCACAAAATTCCTCATTTAATAATTCATATGCAGAATAAAGCCACCTGGTTGAGTTAGTCGTGTGTTGAAACTGGCGGTTATGGTAAGGGGTTTGACATTTCCCACTTGACCAATCACAACACACTGCTCCAGCTGACCAATCAGAGCACAGTGTGCTTTTTAGAAGGCGGGGCTTCATAGAGACAGGAACTAAACAGAGCGTTACTGACAGACTGGGAAGAGAGGAGCCGCAACAATGGAGAATATGAGGATTAATCAACATTCAAGCAGTTCTAGTAGAGCCCAAACACAACTTTGTGCATAATAGGTCCTCTTTAAGTCATATTTAATTTGAAGTGAATGAAGGTAATTTGTAATGTACTCATGATAGTTCTGTGCTTTAGAGCGGAGCAGGTGCTGTAATCACGCCGCTTTGAATAGCAGTAAATGGTAATTACCAGCCGAGCTACACTGTAATCGACTCGACTGTTACACAACAGACAAAATAGTGTAATATGAGTGCGCACTATTGAGTGAGCTCGCGCACGCTTCAGATGTGGCCTGACTGAAGCTACGGCTGTGCTTTTTTTAAACTATTTGTTGTCTATAATAGATTAACTGGGACCTCCATGAAATCTTCTACTCTTAAACTTGTTCTACTTGAAGGATTGGTTTATACTAAACTGAAGAGTCAGTCATCGTTTACTCACTCTCGTGTCAGCCCAAACCTGTGGGACTTTTGTTCTTCTGTGGAACACAATAGAGGGAGTTTCGCTGAATGTTGACGCAGCTGATTTCCACACAACAGCAAGTCTTCTGAAAGCATACAATGCAGTTTGTGCAGATTGAACTTCAAATCTTGTTCGTGTTTGTGTGTTTCTGAATGTGCCGTGTGAAGACTCATCACAACAGGTCTGACTTCAGTTATGGCAGATACAGTTGGTTGTTGCATGACCCATTATCAGAGTTGGAAAATAACTAATTACAAATGCTTTCATTACTGTACTTGAGTACATTTTTCAAAAAAAAAAAAAGAAAACAGCTTTCTTGAGTATAATTAAATTGTGGTACTTTTACTTGAGTTGAATAAAAATAAAGTATTCAACTTTGCTACATTTTATTTGTCACCAAAAGTACAATCGCAGACAGGTCTGACTCGCTTCCGCCAATCGCGGACAGGTCTGACTCGCGTCGGCCAATCGCGGACAGGTCTGACTCGCGTCGCCAATCGCGGACAGGTCTGACTCGCGTCGCCAATCGCGGACAGGTCTGACTCGCCGCCAACGCGGACAGGTCTGACTCGCGTCGGCCAATCGCGGACAGGTCTGACTCGCGTCGGCCAATCGCGGACAGGTCTGACTCGCGTCGGCCAATCGCGGACAGGTCTGACTCGCGTCGGCCAATCGCGGACAGGTCTGACTCGCTTCCGCCAACCGCGGACAGGTCTGACTCGCGTCGGCCAATCGCGGACAGGTCTGACTCGCTTCGGCCAACCGCGGACAGGTCTGACTTGGTGTAAAACCAATCATCTTCTAGTTCAGATGAGGCATTTGGCATTCAATCACTGGAGCTTGCCTTTTGAATCAGTATCACTAACATTTCAATATTTTAGTGAATGTAAGTGTGAGCTATGATTTTAAAGTGTAATTTGGCATCCTATGAAATCATTGATATTACTAGAGCACAAATATGAAACTCAGCTCATACAAGGATACAAGAACAATATAAGTGTCTAAAAAAAAAATGCACACAGTTCAGTTTAATGGCAAAAACAATGCAGTTACACTAAATGTACGAAGCTGAAATAACCTCAACATGACCAACAACAGTGTAATAAGAGCGCTTGGTTTATCTGTCAGTCAGATGCATGTAAAAGTGTAGTTCGTTACTATAGCAACAGTGCGTTCCTGGCACATTTTCGGTAGAATGAAAAAAAAAAAAAAAAAAAAAAAGAGTACTTTCTTTAACGTTAACCCGTACCCCACTTTATTTTTTTTACTGGCACTTTCTATTCAAAGTTTTTAATGCCCATAATTTCTTTGATCGGACCTCTCACTTCCCCTTCTTAAAAACATTTGAATGATCTTAAGTGGACTTGCATTTTAAAATTAGTAATAAAACAATCGCTCTTGGCAACAGGGATAGCTTGTATGTTTGCTCAGCATAGCATCAAACATGGCAATTTATGAGATTAATATCATGTTTTGCTCCAAAATCAGTCTGAAGTCACTATTGTGGTCCCATGTGAGACAGAAGATATATTATTTTATACAATTCTATGGCACATGCTATGTCGATTAGCATTGCATTAAAGATAGCCTAACATCATTCTTATGAAAATACCCACTATGGTTTGAAAATCACAGGTATATCATCGCAGTCGTGTGTTTATTGTCTTCATGTTTCATCAGAAGTGTCTCTTTCTGCATGTTATTCAGCTGTAGCCATATCTGATGTCCATATAAGGGATTTCCTGGAACGTCATAAGTTTAATTCTTCTATTAAATATTGAAATATTCTTTGAGCTGCGAATTTCAAAGGCTGCGTCCTCCGGAGCCTGAATACATCATCAAGGATGTATTATTTAAGAAAAGTAATTGTAATAAAATGATTCCTGTTAAAACTATACTGTTATTCCTCGTGAGGTGTAAAATACTGTCATTTCTTTCTTTGCAGTCTTTCTTAAATAACACTAAAGGACTTTGTAACGTAATAACTACTTATTTACTTTAAAGAAGTCTTATTATTTTTCAGTACTTGTACTTAAATGGCAATACTTTTACTTAAGTACAATTTTTAGTACTTTTCCACCACTGCCAATTATGATCATGTGGCAATGGGTGTATTTTTGGAGCCGGACAGCTTTCGATTGTCTTAATGAGCCTCGTCATCATTTTGCTGAACTTCTGCTTTTGTGTTACACAGAAGAAATAACTTCATACAGGTTTTATACATTGGGACAGAATATTTATTTTTGTGTAAATGAATCCTTTAATGTGTAAATGGCTCATGATTCTTGTCAGTCATGTGACCCAGAACTGAAATATGGCCCTGCAGGATCGTCTGTCCGTCATTATTACCTGCGCTCCCACCTTACATTAGGTGTCTTTAATTACTGTGTACTTGTGTTGCTAGACACGTGTGCTGTTGTCAGGGTTAGCGCAGGTGCGGGTGTATGGGTCGGGTTAGCCTGTGGAATTATAGATTTTACAGAAATTAAATACAGCTGCAATTGTAAAAACATGTTTACACAATAAGTGTAATGTATGAAATTATTCTTTTGAATGTTAGTATATAGTAGTTAAAGACTTTGGTCTTTAAAGAGTCTCTTCTGCTCATTAATCCGATCATAACTCCAGTAGATCAGTGTAATACTCCTCCAGTGTAGATCAGCTGTTCTCTGTGTGAATATATAGTAAAGTGTGATTTATTCCTGTGATCAAAGCTGAGTTTATCATCATTACTCCAGTCTTCAGTGTCACATGATCCTTCACTGATCATTCTCAGATCAGGATCTGATGATCAACACACATTTATGATTATTATCAGAGTTGGAAACAGCTTCAGATTTGTGTGGAAACCATATTTTTATGTTTCAGGATTCTTTCTTTCAGGACATCATAAATACTTTGCAACATTATAAATGTTTCTACTGCAACTTTTGATGAATTTAAGGTGTACTTGCTGAATAAAAGTATTGATTTCTTTAAAAAAAAAAGCACATCTTACTGCAATGTTGATTCGCCTCTCTTCCGTCTCATAAAGCCTGATTTATTTTCAGTCAGGTTTTCATTACATGCAAGTGAAATTCAATCTGCTTCTATTGTAGAGTTGAGATCAAGACTCACTGACAGGATCAGTCATTTCCCTCTGAAGGAAACGGATCTTGTGCACAAATTACCCATAAAGTCCTGTTGTTCTAACTTGATCAATGCTACCAAATGTGCATGCTATTAACCGTTCATAACCGAAATGATCTTTTCCATTAAGGGATATCTGGGAGTTGATAATGCGTATATTTTGCTCTTTTCTTTGCTCTCGTGTTTGGTTGCGATTGTGTGTGATTTCTGAGCTTGCTGTCTGTTTGTGGTTTCAGCTCTTGCAGCAGCTGAAGAGGCTGATCTGTGATCTGTGCCGCCTCTATAACCTCCCCCAGCACCCTGATGTGGAGATGCTGGACCAGCCGCTTCCTGCAGCGCCCGTTAACCAGGACAGGAAGGTGAACCTCATTTATGAGCAATCACTCTCTTAACTACACGTTTGTGCAGGCTCCCGAACCCAAACTAAGCACGCTCGTGAACTCAGTCCAGCCTTATTAATGTTTATTAGTTTTCATTCACACTTTTGTTCCCGCTTGATATTATGTGGCTTTAACTACTGTGCACTAATATTTACCTGATGCAAGTCATGTGGCCGAGAAATGAAAGCTCACATATGATTCATACTGCTTGTGTCGTCACGCAAAAACCAGACATGTCCCACACGCTTAAGCAGTTTTGTCTTGCTTGAGAACACCAGAAACACTCTTCACATGCACACAATTCCAGGTACCGTGTTTTCCTGAAAAAAAGGTTGCACTGAGAAAAAACACACAGTTGCATCAGCATAAGCACTTTACAACTAGGTCTCGTTTAGTAACATTAGTTAATGCATTTAGCCAGTGTATTTTTTACAGCATTTATACATTTTTCTGGTTACAGAAAAAGTGTCATTGTTACAGCGTGATTTATACATTTAAGTACTGAGTAATATAAAGTAACTGCATGTACTTACTATAGGGTTTGGTTGAGGGTTAGTTGCATGTAATTATGCATAATTTACTGTTATTAGTGTAATGTAGTTACTTACAGTAAATGTAGTTATGCATAATACATGCAACTAACCCAAGCCCTATAGTGAGCACATGCAGGTACTTAATATTACTCCGTACTTAAATGTATAATTACACTGTGACAATGACACCTTAAAATAAAGTGTAACCTTTTTTTAATTAATATTAGTTAAAAATACAACTGTTCATTGTTTGATGTTCACAGTGCATTAACTAATATTAACAGATACATCTTTTGATCTTATGAATATATTAGTAAATGTTGAGATTAACATTGTGTTCTTCATTGTCAGTTCCTGTTAACTAACGGAACCTTATTTTAGTGTCATTACTACATCCCATAATAATATAAAATATCGTATTATGTCGTAAATATCCATCATATCGTAATTGTTGTTTTATCTGTGCGATCTGACATTATCGAGTGTATCCATCACACACACCCAGAGAGTGCACGCATACACTACGTGATGTAGTCTGGTGTGAGTGTGTGAGTGTGTGAGTGTGTGAGTGTGTGAGTGTGTGAGTGTGTGAGTGTGTGTGTGTGTGAGTGTGTGTGTGTGTGAGTGTGTGTGTGTGTGTGTGAGTGTGTGTGAGTGTGTGAGTGTGTGTGAGTGTGTGTGAGTGTGTGTGAGTGTGTGTGAGTGTGTGTGAGTGTGAGTGTATTTACAGTGCACACTTTCACTGTAATATAGTTAATAATTATCTGCTGTTTTTCTCCAGATATCAGCATAACACACATGATATTGATTTTATACAAGTATACGAAACAAGAAGTTAATATTAAGCGTCTTACATTTTAGACACCATATTGCCTGTTTTTGCTCCATTTCACTAACAAAAATAGTTCAAAACAAACACACCGCTATAACTGCGCCTCTGAGCAACACACGCAGTGTTTCCTTCCTGAATCATCCGTTTGAATGAATCGGTTGAATCTCAACGACTCGCTCCTTGAGACTGTCAAATGCTTCGTTCCTGAATGAATCATCCGTTTGAATGAATCGGTTGAATCTCAACGACTCGCTCCTTGAGACTGTCAAATGCTTCGTTCCTGAATGAATCATCCGTTTGAATGAATCGGTTGAATCTCAACGACTTCGCTCCTTGAGACTGTCAAATGCTTCGTTCCTGAATGAATCATCCGTTTGAATGAATCGGTTGAATCTCAACGACTCGCTCCTTGAGACTGTCAAATGCTTCGTTCCTGAATGAATCATCCGTTTGAATGAATCGGTTGAATCTCAACGACTCGCTCATTAAGACTGTCAAATGCTTCGTTCCTGAATGAATCATCCGTTTGAATGAATCGGTTGAATCTCAACGACTCGCTCATTAAGACTGTCAAATGCTTCGTTCCTGAATGAATCATCCGTTTGAATGAATCGGTTGAATCTCAACGACTTCGCTCATTAAGACTGTCAAATGCTTCGTTCCTGAATGAATCATCCGTTTGAATGAATCGGTTGAATCTCAACGACTCGCTCATTAAGACTGTCAAATGCTTCGTTCCTGAATGAATCATCCGTTTGAATGAATCGGTTGAATCTCAACGACTCGCTCCTTGAGACTGTCAAATGCTTCGTTCCTGAATGAATCATCCGTTTGAATGAATCGGTTGAATCTCAACGACTCGCTCATTAAGACTGTCAAATGCTTCGTTCCTGAATGAATCATCCGTTTGAATGAATCGGTTGAATCTCAATGACTCACTCATCAACGGTGACTTGCTGCCAGCTACTGGCGGTTGTTATTATTATTCAGCCATGGGAGTCTATGGCAGCCCATAAACCGCTTGTGGGAAAGTTGTGAAATTTGGCACACAGATGGAGGACAGTCTGAACTGTCACCACAGCAAATTTGGAGTCTCTAACTCAATCCTTCTAGTGCCACCAACTGTTTATGCTAATAACTTTTGAACCGCAAGGGTTAGAAACAAAACTCTTTTCCCTCTGATTCTGTGGCTCAAGGCGATTCGATTGAACCCTATGGTCACATTTTCTGTAGTGGCAATTTTCCCGCCAAAAATCCTACTTTTTCGAACTCCTCCTAGACGGTTTAACCAATTTACACAAAAATTGAACCAGATCATCTTCAGAAAAAGTTATTGAAACTTGGTATGGGTCATCAGCGCGATGCCCTGAAGGAAACGGAGAAGTTTCGGACCAGCGCCACCTAGTGGTAAAATCAATTACTCAAACTTATAACTTTGGGTGTGGTCAACTTATTTTCACGGGAGTAACCTTTTGTATCTCCTGAATCCTTGCCAAGTCCAACGATACCAAACATGCCAGGTTTTGTCTCATGGTTCGTGCAGCGTTGTGATTTAGCACTTTAAAAACATTTGCGAATATCTTTGAAACCGTTAGTCCGATTGAGACGAAACCAGCGTAGGAAACACGGAATCCAAGTTGATAAACTGGATATTTAAGCCCAAATGTCAAAATGTTGATAGGAAGTGGCATATTTGGCCAAACTTCTTGTCCGCCATCTTGTTTTTTGTTAAAATCCTACTTTTTCAAACTCATCTTAGACTGTGTGTCCAATTTTCACCGAAATCGAATCGTATCATCTTCAGACTGTCCCGACAAATAGTAACGGACTTCGTATTGATGGACAAAACCGTTTTCGTATACCGCAGCGATGAAGTTGAGGCATGAAGCCAAAATGACTCGAGGCTGTATCTCTACAATGCTTTAACGTCATTGTCACCTTACTCTGACCACACCACATCAATTTCATAACTGTGCCACCTATTGGTCAAAAGTGATAAATCATTATTATTGACTTTATAATTTTACAGCTATTTTGCCTTAAATGATCTAAATCGGTCTTCAGTGGCTCATTGCTACAGTTGGTCTGACACTCCCAGCCATGTTGGCATCTCTTATTGTCTTCTTTGCGCTGGTAATGCCAGACATTAATTTAATTATGTCACATGCTTCAGATGATAGAAACGTGACTCATATTCTGGAAAATGCATTAGGTCTATTATATTTTATATTTGGCCATTGGATTGCGGCCTAACTAGTGAAGTTCATTATAACCAACATGTGAAGTTCATTGACATTTCCAAATATGTAGCATGAAGTAATGGTGCAGGCGCTCTGTGAAGCATGTTAGGTTATGATATATTTCTGATATATTTTTGAGGTGTAGAGAAAGTTATTATATTCTGAAGGACTGTTATGCTATAAAAGCTTTTACTTTTGATTTAAAGTGCATGAAGTTATGAACAAAACATGACCAGTATAAGTTTTAACACAAATGTTTTATCCCGTAGCTTGGCACCACAGATGAGGTCACATCAGAGGAGGAAGAGGAAGAAGAGATGGGAGAGGTCCGTATCGGTTTCCTCGCGTTCTTTATGATGATGTGATGCATATGTCATACATCATATGTATTCTCTGTCAGCAGGACATTGATCTGGAACACTATGACATGAAAGAGGAGGAGCCGGTGGATGGGAAGAAGTCTGAGGATGATGGGATCGAGAAGGAGAACTTGGCCATCCTGGAGAAGATCCGGAAGAACCAGAGGCAGGACCACTTGAATGTAAGTGCTCATTCGGTAAGGTGACTTTCCTCATGTTTCGGGGTTCAGATGGGGGTGAAATAGAGGCTTTTGTTCAAAGCATAGTTTATATATAGAGATGGATAAATGGATTATGTATGTATGTGTATATTTTTATTTATATATATATAATATTGCATATATTATTATTATTATTATTGTTATTTAATGCATGAATATACACATATATAATATACACCGATCAGGCATAACATTATGACCAGTGAAGTGAATAACACTGATGATCTCTTCCTCACGGCTCCTGTTAGTGGGTGGGATATATTAGGCAGCAAGTGAACATTTTGTCCTAGAAGTTGATGTGTTAGAAGCAGGAAAAATGGGCAAGCGTAAGGATTTGAGCGAGTTTGACAAGGGCCAGATTGTGATGGCTAGACGACTGGGTCAGAGCATCTCCAAAACTGCAGCTCTTGTGGGGTGTTCCCGGTCTGCAGTGGTCAGGATCTATCAAAAGTGCTCCAAGCGTCCATGCCTCGACGGGTCAGCCAACCCAACACAATATTAGGTCATAATGTTATGCCAGATCGGTGTATAAATATGTTTTACAATAAGCTGTTATTTAATGCATGAACTGACAATGAACAATATTACAGCATTTGTTAATCTTTGTTAATGTTATGAGCTCCCAGTGCTCGTTAATCTGAGCTGTAGGGTTCATATGTGCATTGTGTCAATCATGCGTCGGCTGTGCAGTGATTGATTGGGTGTGTTCTGTCGGGTCCTGTAGGGCGCCGTGTCTGGATCAGTTCAAGCGTCGGATCGCCTCATGAAGGAGCTCCGGGAGATCTACCGGTCTCAGAGTTATAAAAACGGTTCGGACCCCTGATAACCATGACTGAATGAGCGTGACGCCGCTGGAATGACCGGCTCTTATTCTGCTGTGTTCTCTCTTCCAGGCATCTACTCCGTGGAGCTGGTCAACGACAGCCTGTACGAGTGGCATGTGAAAATAAGAACGTAAGCACTGGATTTACACATTATTGCTTGAGTTAAGAGTTGACAGAATGCTGAAGGTGTCTGTGTTGCTGCTCAGTGTGGATCCAGACAGTCCTCTGCACAGTGACCTCCAGGTGCTGAAGGAGAAGGAAGGGATAGACTACATCCTCCTCAACGTCTCATACAAAGTGAGTATTTGTGTACAAATACTTGTATGTATTGTACAATTTAAATGTAGTTTTCTTTCAGAATAAAGGAATGTGTTTTTGTGTCTCCAGGATAATTTCCCCTTTGATCCTCCGTTTGTGCGTGTGGTTTCTCCTGTGCTCTCCGGAGGGTGAGACCTTCGAGGCTTTTCATGTGTTGCTCAATCTATTAGTAGTATTGATGAATTTATGACCTTATTAATTTGCTCATAAATCAAACTCATTTGCATGCAGAAGTGATTATTCAAACTAATGTATGCAAATCTCTTCATGTTTATTCATATGTTGCTATATTTCACATCCATTGTGTTCACCGAACTCCGTGTTTGATTATGGAGTGTGTTGTACTGTGTGCTGAAGCTTCAGTGTGTCGTCCTCAGGTATGTTCTCGGCGGAGGAGCTCTGTGTATGGAGCTACTCACTAAACAGGTGTGTTTGCGTTTACTCCTCAAGATTCATTCACGTTAATTATGAATGCTGCCGTCTTCAGTTTCTCAGACCATCTTCTGCACTTCTTAACCAAAAGAGTCATATATCATGTATTAATTTAGAACAGTTTGATTGAGTCTGTAGTATGACCCGTGTTTGACTGTGTGTGTGGTGTGTTTGCTCTCTCAGGGCTGGAGCAGTGCCTATTCCATAGAGTCTGTCATCATGCAGATTAATGCCACTTTAGTCAAGGGAAAAGCAAGAGTGCAGTTTGGAGCCAATAAGGTAATCACAGTGACTGTGAGGAGTATCAGCCGACACTAACTATATCAGTGCTCACACCAGCAGGCGATCTGTTTATTATACGCGGTGTCCTAACTACACGCGACGCGATGCGATTCCAGCGACATGTCTGCCCACTCCAGACGCGACACGATAACTACACCGTTCTAGTTCTCGTCCTTTGTGTGAACGGCTGTTAGTCTGTATTCATCCGATTGTGTCGTTTGGTATGGACGCTTGTTTCCCCCACGGAATAAAAAATGTAATTGCGACTTTTTCTCTTGCATTTTATGATTCACACTTCTGCCATTTTCCTCCTAATTTCGGGATATAAACTCTCAATTGTGAGAAAGAAGTCATGAGAGAGATGTTGCCATCACATTTCGGAAACAAGCCTCCATCGTTTGGCGGCAGCAGGAAATGTCATGCACTTGTATTCCTTTATATTTTAAAATGTAACTTTTTAAATGCACATTTTCTGAGATTCCTCTGTGTTTCAGAATCAGTACAATCTGGCGCGAGCGCAGCAGTCGTATAAATCACTGGTGCAGATCCACGAGAAGAACGGTAAGACTCTCACAGGAGCTCGTGTCTGGAAAGGGTGTGTTTCTTATCTTAATATCACACAGCCTAAAGACTGAACCAGCAGGGCGTCACATGTACGTTTATAAACACTTTTGAGGAGTGCGGGTTCAGTTGCTTGTTCCTCATTACAGTGTAATTACACATTTACACACGCGTGCATTAAACATTTACGTACAGAGTAATATTAATTACCCACGTGTGTTTAGGGTTAGGGTATGGCTGAGGGTTAGTTGCTTGAAATGTACTGTTATTACTATAGTAAGTATATCTAACGTAACAAGGATTTGTGCTTCACGTCTCAGAGCCTGAAGGTGGCGCTGTTGTGCGTTCAGGCTCACACACGTTTGTCAAACGAAGCGAAGCAAACAGCATTTATACTGTAATGTGTTGTGTGTGGTTGTAAGAGCGCATATTTTATCTCCTCGTCTGAATCTGAAAGAGCTCCTGCAATAATAAAGCACAGACATTTCATAATAAGAGTCCCGCTGTATTTTAGGCTTGTTTATTAAATAAGTCACGCCGTGTGTCCAATAAACACCCCGGTTAATATTTGGTTACACAAACTGCATGTAATTTAATTTCCATTTAATTTAAAGTAAACTCTTGCATCTTCTGTCTGGGACGCCCCGTCACCGGAAAGACTGAGGACATGACACGCATTATTAAATATGTAGATTTTACTAGTATCAGTGTTGTTATAGCGAACAAAAACTATAAAAACTACTTGAAATTTATAAATGTTAACTGCCAAAATAAAATGTATAAAAAACCTTAACTTTTCTTATTTTCATTAACCTGATGTACCAAAACTACACATTTTAAAAAAATGACAAAAACAAAAAAACATGCATGGACAAAACAACAGAATTACTAAAACTATTGACTAAAATTTAAAATGAAAGCAGAATTAAATTGAATTCAAAGTATTAACAAAAACTATACAGTATCTATAATAACACTATATGGCTAAATCTGTTACAGTGTGTTTTATATGTGCAGATCATCCGGAGAGTATTCACAGCGCTCCACTGTTCCACATGTTATGTTACAGCCTTATTCCAAAATGGATTAAATTCGTTATTTTCCTCTAAATGCTACAAACACCACCCCATAATGACGACGTGAAAGAAGTTTGTTTGGAATCTTTGCAAATTTATTACAAATAAAAGAATCCCGTGTCCATCAGTGTTCCCAGCCTCTGCTCAAAGCTCTGCTGAAGCTCCTTTGGCTCCGGTCACAGCCTCAGGTCTTCTGGAGTTTGATGCTGAAGCTCGGCACTCCTGTTCCTGGGCAGTTTCTCCCATTCTTCTGTGCAGGAGCTCTCAAGCTCCATCAGGTTGGATGGGGAGCGTCGGAGCATTTTCAGATCTCTCCAGAGATGTTCAATCGGGTTCAGGTCTGGTCTCTGGCTGGGCCACTCAAGGACATTCCCAGAGTTGTCCCGTAGCCACTCCTGTGTTATCTTGGCTGTGTGTTTGGGGTCATTGTCCTGTTGGAAGAGGAACCTTCATCCCAGTCTGAGGTCCAGAGCTCTGGAGCAGGTTCTCATCAAGGATTCATCTTTCCCTCGATCCTGACTAGTCTCCCAGTTCCTGCCGCTGAAACACATCCCCACAGCATGATGCTGCCCCCACCATGCTTCACTGTAGGGATGGGATTGGACAGGGGATGAGCAGAGCCTGGTTTCCTCCATTCAGGCCAAAGAGTTCAATCTGTGTTTCATCAGACCAGAGAATTTGGTTTCCTTCAGGAGCCTTTGGGCAGACGGACTGTCATGTTCCTTTTCCTGAGGAGTGGCTTCCGTCTGGCCTCTCTCCCACACTGATTGGTGGAGAGCTGCAGAGATGGCTGTTCTTCTGGAAGGTTCTCCTCTCTCCACAGAGAAAGGCTGGAGCTCTGTCAGAGTGACCATCGGGATCTCGGTCACCTCCCTGACTAAGGCCCTTCTCCCCCGATCGCTCAGTTTGGCTGGGCGGCCAGCTCTAGGAAGAGTCCTGGTGGTCCCAAACCTCTTTCATGTACGGATGATGGAGGCCACTGTGCTCATTGGACCTTCAGCTCCAGAAATGTTCCTGTGCCCTTCCCCAGATCTGTGCATCCATACGATCCTGTCTCGGAGGTCTACAGACAATCCCTTCATGGCTTGGTTTGTGCTCTGACATGCACTGGTAACTGTGGGACCTTATATAGACAGGTGTGTGCCTCTCCCAATCATGTCCAATCAGCTGAACTGACCACAGGTGGACTCCAGTCGAGCTGCAGAAACATCTCAAGGATGATCCATGGAAACGCTGTCATGGCAAAGGCTGGGAACACTGATGGACATGAGATTTTTATTTTTTTTATTTTTAATAAATTTGCAACGATTCCAAACAAACTTCTTTCACGTTGTCATTATGGGGTGGTGTTTGTAGTATTTAAAGGAAAATAACGAATTTAATCCATTTTGGAATAAGGCTGTAACATAACATGTGGAACAGTGGAGCGCTGTGAATACTCTCCGGATGATCTGTATAAATGCAGAAATGGTTGCGCTAGAAATAGGAAAAGTTTCTAAATGTGCTCCTAAATTTTTCAACGTAAGGGCACAGGTGCATCATGGGGAAAAATTAAGCCCTGTTTTGTAAGCTGTAAACTAGCAGACGTGGACTGAAGTTCAGTTTTGATTCGCTGTGTGTGTGTGTGTTTCCTACAGGCTGGTACACACCGCCGAAAGAAGACGGCTAGCCCGAGAGATCCACACATGGACAGAGTATCTTGAGGTGGACATCTCTTTGTTCTTGTTTTTCCTCCTCTCATCCCTCTTTTAATTCTCTCCGCCACTTTCGTCCCCGTCACTTCCACTGGGTTGGAAAGGCTCGTTTTTCCTTTATCATCTCAGATTATGTCATTATTCCTGCGGTCCCGACGCCAACATCTCCTCTCACGAGAGAGCCCACACACAACGGAAAGCGATTTCTGGCTAAACCGACGCTTTTCCCCATGGATGAACGAACGCCACGATCCATGTGTTTGAAAGAAAACCCTTTAAAAGACAGCAGGAACTTCTGACAAACACGAGACACATGGAGCTGCCGAGGCGTTGTGACTACTGCTGTTTATGAGCTCCAGACGCTTCAACAGTCTGGTGTGTGAAATCGCTTTGAGCTCCTCTGCCGTGTGTTGGGGAGAGCGGGACGGTGACCATTAATGCCTTAAAAAGGAGGAAAAAGGAAAGAATGAGCAGAAGTGAATGTGTGTTTCTCTCTGTCCTGCTGTTTCTGTTCAAACCCTTTTGTGCAATCTGACTGTGAGGAACACGAGAAAACGGCCCTTCTTTAGAGTTCACATGCTTTGACTGTCGGCCGAGGCGTTTCCTCCGATCGCTGATGTTTGGACGCCGCTGACGGGGTTAAACCCCTGCTCTGGGAAGAGTTGGGCTGTTTTCTTGGCGTTCGTATGGGACGATGTGAGCCGCTTCTCTCTTTCCTTTTAGATAAAGTAACGCCACTCTGACATCAAGCCATAGATCTGTAGATTTGATTCCGGAAATTGTCCTCAACTCTCATTGGTCAGGATCAGCTCCAGCTTCTGAGTGTCTGGAGCGGAGACATGTGTGTTAAATACAGCTGACTCCAGATCAGTCGGTTTAGGGATTATGTTTGCGCTCCTGCGCCGTTGATGCGGTTCACTGAGTTATGCACTGTTAGCATGCTTTGGTTATATTGCATTTTATTTGACTTTTTTTTTTTTTTTTTTTTTTTTTCATTGTAAGTGTAATTTTGACCATGTACAGTACAATTTGTAAACTTGCATCAAGTTTATGAATAAAGAATTTTAAGAAATACATCCGTGTGTTGTTTAACTCACTGAATCAATCGGCACACACACTCTCTTACACACGCTCGCAAGCACAGACACTACACACATACTCTCACTCTCACACACACACACACACACACACTCTCTCTCTTACACACGCTCGCATGCACACACACTACACGCGCTCGCACATACTCGCATGCACTCACACTCTAAAACACTCTTACACACGCACACCACACACACACACACACACACACACTAAAACATGAATGCACTCACACACACTCACAACACATTCTCTCACTCACTTGCACACACTCACAACACATTCTCTCACACACACTCGCACACACTCACACACACACTCTAAAACACTTACACGCACTCACACACACCCACACCATCTCTCTCTCACACACACACAATCGCACGCACACACTCTAAAACACTTACACACACTCACACACACCCACACCATCTCTCTCACACACACACAATCGCACGCACACACTCTAAAACACTTACACACACTCACACACACCCACACCATCTCTCTCACACACACACAATCGCACACACACACTCTAAAACACTTACACGCACTCACACACCCACACCATCTCTCACACACACACACACACACACACTCGCGCGCACGCGCACACACACAAACACTCTCTAAAATGCTTACACGCTCGCACTCACACACACACACACTCTAAAACGCACGTGCACACGATCACACACACACACACACACACACACACACACACACACTGTGTGTGTGTGACTCGCTCGCTCACACTAATTCACACACACACTCTCTAATTCACACACACACACACACACTCACTCACACTCACTCTCTCTCACACACACACACACACACACTCTCTCACACACACATTCACTCACACACACTCTCACACATTCACTCTCACTCACACACTCTCTACACACACACACACACACACTCTCACTCACTCACACACACACACACACACACACACACTCTCTCTCACTCACTCACTCTCACTCACTCTCTCACTCTCTCTCACACATTCACACATTCACATTCACTCTCTCACACACACACACACACACTGACACACACACATTCGCTCACATGATGCTTTTTATCTGCGAAGCATTGGTTCATCTCTAGTGACCAAAGTAAGACATAATAAACTAAATGCGTATTCTTTCGTGCTTAGATTTCATCTAAGAGTAATTTTACATCACATTATGATGTGACTCAAACAGGGCCTGTTCAAAATGTCTTTTCTGTTATTTTGGCACCATTGATTTATTAATATAGTTTTTTTTTTAATTGGATGTTGTATTTTGAGACTGTTATACATATTAAAAGTACCAAATATCTTCACATGTGAGACGATGGTTTTCCGCTCCTTTCTGGATGTGATTTCTGCTGTTGATGCAGTAGATGTGCGTGTCCAGCAGGCGGCAGCGTCGGCCCACTACACCACAGTCAGGACCCCAGACGCTGTCGAGAGTCCCTGATGTTGCTCAAGGCTGTGTTTGTACTTCTAGTCCAGATTCTGCATGCTCACAGAACAGTGAAACCTTCATTTTGATGCATTGATGTTCTTGCGGCGCTCGATACGATGCTTTTAAGAGTTCTTCAGAGAAAGACTAATCAATCTCAGTCTTTTATCAATAGTCTTCAGGATGACCTCACTTCTCTCCTCGAGCTCAGATGCACAAACAGAAATGAGTCCACATTTAATATGAAGAAGCATCAACTGGATTAAACGTTTCTGAATCTCTCCAGGAGGTTAAGAAATATCTCCCAATTATACGTGTTTGTTGTGCATTTTGTGACAGAATGATCGGTTCCACCTCCCTGTTTGGAGAATGCCTGTCCTGTCTCTGGCAGTCGAAGTCAGATCGATGACCTCTACACGACCTTGAGCTCTGTGACACTGAAGCATAATAAAGCGTCATTCATCCTGTCTGGACTAGAGCTGAGATATCAGCGGATGGTGAATCTGTGTCTGTGTGATAGCAGGAGCTGGAGAGCAGATCAGATCAGCTCTGCTCCATTTATACTGGCAAATTGAATTTCTATGTATGATATAAACTTAAGATAAGAGCAACTGGTCGTCACCTCAGAGTAACATCTGCCAGGAGATAAGGAGTAATAATAAATATATACACTCACCTAAAGGATTATTAGGAACACCTGTTCAATTTCTCATTAATGCAATTATCTAATCAACCAATCACATGGCAGTTGCTTCAATGCATTTAGGCGTGTGGTCCTGGTCAAGACAATCTCCTGAACTCCAAACTGAATGTCAGAATGGGAAAGAAAGGTGATTTAAGCAATTTTGAGCGTGGCATGGTTGTTGGTGCCAGACGGGCCGGTCTGAGTATTTCACAATCTGCTCAGTTACTGGGATTTTCACACACAACCATTTCTAGGGTTTACAAAGAATGGTGTGAAAAGGGAAAAACATCCAGTATGCGGCAGTCCTGTGGGAGAAAATGCCTTGTTGATGCTAGAGGTCAGAGGAGAATGGGCCGACTGATTCAAGCTGATAGAAGAGCAACTTTGACTGAAATAACCACTCGTTACAACCGAGGTATGTAGCAAAGCATTTGTGAAGCCACAACACGCACAACCTTGAGGCGGATGGGCTACAACAGCAGAAGACGCGCCACGGGTACCACTCATCTCCACTACAAATAGGAAAAAGAGGCTACAATTTGCACAAGCTCACCAAAATTGGACAGTTGAAGACTGGAAAAATGTTGCCTGGTCTGATGAGTCTCGATTTCTGTTGAGACATTCAGATGGTAGAGTCAGAATTTGGCGTAAACAGAATGAGAACATGGATCCATCATGCCTTGTTACCACTGTGCAGGCTGGTGGTGGTGGTGTAATGGTGTGGGGGATGTTTTCTTGGCACACTTTAGGCCCCTTAGTGCCAACTGGGCATCGTTTAAATGCCACGGCCTACCTGAGCATTGTTTCTGACCATGTCCATCCTTTTATGACCACCATGTACCCATTCTCTGATGGCTACTTCCAGCAGGATAATGCACCATGTCACAAAGCTCGAATCATTTCAAATTGGTTTCTTGAACATGACAATGAGTTCACTGTACTAAAATGGCCCCCACAGTCACCAGATCTCAACCCAATAGAGCATCTTTGGGATGTGGTGGAACGGAGCTTCGTGCCCTGGATGTGCATCCCACAAATTTCCATCAACTGCAAGATGCTATCCTATCAATATGGGCCAACATTTCTAAAGAATGCTTTCAGCACCTTGTTGAATCAATGCTACGTAGAATTAAGGCAGTTCTGAAGGCGAAAGGGGGTCAAACACAGTATTAGTATGGTGTTCCTAATAATCCTTTAGGTGAGTGTGTGTGTGTGTGTGTGTGTGTGTGTGTGTATGTGTATATATAAATATATATATACACCGATCAGGCATAACATTATGACCTTCCTAATATTGTGTGTGTGTGTGTGTGTGTGTGTGTGTGTGTGTGTGTGTGTGTGTCGTTCCCTGATGATCCGTGTGAGAGTGTGTCGCTCCCTGATGATCCACGGCTGTTAAACTGACTAACGTTCTCCAGAAAAAATCCTCACATTCTCCAGTTTTCCAGCATCTTCTGTATATCTGAGTGTCTCCAGCAGTGACTGTGATTCTGAGGTCTGAGGACGATTGAGCGACTCAAACTCACTCAATTCACAGATTTGTCTTATTTTGTTTAAACATCTTTTTTCTCCCCCATTTAGTCCTGTCCTTCAGAAGCAACAGTAGATACTCTCGTGTCTCCCGGAAGACAAATGTAGTTCAGTTTTCACTGCTCTTCATATTCAAAAGTGTTCACCCCCGGCTCTGAATGCGTCGTGTTTACGTCTGGAGCATCAGCGAGCTCAATTTAATTAATTATACACTGAAAAAACATCTTCAAAACATATTTTTTACAGTATTTACATGTATATAAAAACAATTAAAGTCCTCATTCAGATGAAATTAACTCAATCTTTTTCTCTGTAAGAATTGTTTTTATTTCTTTCAGAGACATATGACTTGAGACTAAAATATTCACTGAAGTAAAACTTTGACAACAAGCCCCACTTTCCCCCAATATTAATTTTTAGCAAATAGTGTCATTTTTCAGCATTTCTTGTTCATCGGAGGCCGAACTCACTCAGTATCTGTTTCCTTCCTCTCAGAAAACATAGCTATTATTTTCCTGCTCACCATAGTCAATATTTCATGTTCCTCTGAGGATGGTTGCAATTACATGTATTATTTCAGTCAAAATTGCTTTAGTGTTCTGGGCTGACAGAAACAAGACAAGGCGATGAAATGAATTCATTAAAGCTGTCATAAAGCATGTTGGCATTAAATCCACTAAAGGCTGGAACAGACGTGAGCGACTGCGACTCTTCTCTGTTTTCTGTTTAATCCTGCTCTACTCATCCATTATCTGAGGCATAATCCAACAGACATGCAATTGAATCACATGACATGACACTGATATTGAAATATTTAAATGGTATAGAATTCAGAAAACCCTGTTATTAGCACCACGGGTAGCCATTAAGTGAACTGGTGAGAAAACAGCAGTTCAGATCATAGAGATGTGGATGTTTGCATCAGCTCTGAGATTCACCGGTAAAAGTATATTTGAGTCTACAGAATCAATGGAGAGATGGCAGAACATACACTATATTGCCAAAGTATTGGGCCGCCCCTCCAGTTCAGGTGTTCAATCCCTTCATGGCCACAGGTGTATAAATCAAGCACTAGGCATGCAGACGCTTCTACACACATTTGTGAAAGAATGGGTCGCTCTCAGGAGCTCAGTGAACTCAAGCGTGGGACCGTGATAGGTTGCCACCTGTGCAAGTCCATTCCTGAAATTTCCTCACTACTAAATATTCCACGCTCAACTGTTAGTGGGATTATAACAAAATGGAGGTGATTGGGAACAACAGCAACTCAGCCACGAAGTGGTAGGCCATGTAAAATCACAGAGCGGGGTCAGCGCATGCTGAGGATCACAGTGCGCAGAAGTCACCAACTTTCTGTAGAGTCAATAGCTCCAGACCTCCAAACTTCTGTGGCCTTCAGATGAGCTCAAGAACAGTGCGGAGAGAGCGTCATGGAATGGGTTTCCATGGCCGAGCAGCTCATCCAAGCCTTACATCACCAAGTGCAATGCAAAGCGTGGGATGCAGTGGAGTAAAGCACGCCGCCACTGGACTCTAGAGCAGTGGAGACGTGTTCTCTGGAGTGACCAATCATGCTTCTCTGTCTGACAATCCCATGGTCGAGTCTGGATTTGGCGGTTGCCAGGAGAACAGGACTTGCCTGACTGCATTGTGCCAAGTGTAAAGTTTGGTGGAGGGGGGATTATGGGGTGGGGTTGTTTTTCAGGGGTCGGGCTTGGCCCCTTAGTTCCAGTGAAAGGAACTCTCAATGCTTCAGCATACCAAGACATTTTGGACAATTTCATGCTCCTAACTTTGTGGGAACAGTTTGGGGACGGCCCCTTCCTGTCCCAACATGACTGCGCTCCAGTGCACAAAGCGTCGGTCCATAAAGACATGGATGAGCGAGTTTGGTGTAGAGGAACTTGACTGGCCTGCACAGAGTCCTGACCTCATCCCGATAGAACACCTTTGGGATGAATTAGAGCAGAGACTGTGAGCCAGGCCTTCTCGTCCAACATCAGTGCCTGACCTCACAAATGAGCTTCTAGAAGAATGGTCAAAAATTACCTTAAACACACTCCTAAACCTTGTGGAAAGCCTTCCCAGAAGAGCTGAACCTGTTAGAGCTGCAAAGGGTGGGCCGACTCCATATTAAACCCTACGGATTAAGAATGGGATGGCATTAAAGTTCATGTGCATGTAAAGGTCACAAAACTTTTGGCGATACATTGTATCTGATACTTTTATATCCTCATATATCTTAAGATGAGGCTGTATAAACAACATATGGCCATGTTGAATCTCATCACTACCACTAGTGTAATGTGAGTTTACCTCATTCTGAGGCATGATTACTCTGGTAGACACTGAGGTCTCCACATTCTCTGCTCTTTTAACTCAAGTGACATTTTCCCCTCCAGGATTGAATCTCATTTCACTACATTACAAATTAGCACATCAGCATTTCCACAGCCGCGTAATTGTGGCGAACAGCATCCAGGGAATGACCTTCTCAGGCATTTCAGCTTGTTGCTTTTCATAAATTTCCTTCCGATGTATTCCTGACTGGCTGCTAAGGCTGACAGAACGCATACATTACTGTAAACGCCAGCACTGCTATTCAATCCCACAGGCTGGAAGTCAGTGTGGATATTAATGGCCCATCCGTCTGTAATTCTGTTTGCGTTTAGAGAGTTTTTCCCAAGATCCCTTGAGCTAAAGAGGTCTGATGCTATTGAGATCATTGCAATGGTATTAAAAAGCTTTTTATTACTGTTATAAATGGGTTAGTGGATCTGTAAATGTCTAATGTTATGAATGTAGATATTTGGGTGTGTGGGATGCTGGAAATGAATTACCAAGAAACAAAGGGGTATCGCATGAAATAAGTGCATTACACCCTTTAACCCTTGTGAAACACAAGTACAGTTTTATATATACGTAATTATATTTATGCTTATATACTTAATGTAAATAATATTTGAATGTAGCATTTCTGGACACTTAATTGCATGTTATTTTACAATTAATGAAATGTAATGTAATATAGTTTAAATTTATATTCAGTGCAATTAGCTAAACTTTAAGATGCCATTTAACCCACTTACAGCACTTCAGTACATCCAATCAACTAAAGATGTTATGACTCTGATGTGTGTGTATCGTCCTAATGCACGGCGAGGAGGAGCGTTTGAGTGGACAAAGACTCTCCAAGATCACAGATGGAGAATTGCAGGGATTAGTTGAGTCTTCGGGTCAGAAAGACTAAAAAAAATCACCAAACAACCCCTACATCAGCACATGTTGTTTTGGAGGGTTTGAAGAAAAATCCTCCTCGCTCATCCAGAAACAAACTCCATTATATTCAGTGGTCAGACACGACTGGAGCTTCAGATGGACCAGGTTCTGTGGTCAGATGAAACAAGAGCTTTTTGGCAGCAAATGCACCAGAATGTACATTTCCTGAAGAAAATGTGAGTGGTGCTTGCAGTGGCAAAACTCGCCACTTGGTCGCCACTTGGTTGTATACTGGTTTCTCACCCGAAATAAAAGAGCCCACCCCCATGTCTTTACAGTGTTCTGGTGCTGAGATATGGCTTATTCATGTGTTTGTATGGTTGCTAGGGTACTTTAAATGGTTGCTAGGGTGTGGTTATACATTTTAAGGGGTGATAGAGTAGTTGCCAGTCTGAGTCAAAAGAGCCCAACTCTGTATTTGTACAATGCCCCATGCCCACGGTTAAATACACCGCTGGATCTGAGCAATTTTTGGCCTATTTTTTTGGTGGAGGTCCCAGACATCTTGTTCAGATTCATGGTATCATGGATTCTAGTAAACACCAGCAGATAAAGAATCAAAACCTGCTAGAAATCTTATAATAGGCCGTGGTTGGATCTTCCATCAGGACAGTGATCCCAAACAAACATCAAACTGGGTAATAAAAGGGAACCAATAATTATGTCCAACGTGTGTTGGAGAAAAACATTTCATAATGAGATTTCCCCCACTTTCAATTCTTTTACTTCAGTGAATGGTTGGAATTTTGTGAATTAATTTTGCCAATAATTCTGACCTCAACTGTAATTCAGTATTAACGTCATATCGGTCATAAAGCAGTCCAGGTTCTGTAGTTCTGTGAATGCTCATTGAGATGAATGTGGACGATTGCTTTCTCTGTGTATATTGGAATATGATGGACAGATATAACAGCGCTTGATATCAACGGGATACTCTGTTCTTATTTCCCACTAGACTAGCACACTAAATGACTTTCCTCTGTCCTCACATGTGATTCTCACTGGGTTTTACCAGATCGTCTTTTAAAAGAGTTCTGAGTGAATCTCCTGCCATGATTGTATTAATGTCCCTCGTTCCATCAGCCCTGTCATCTGAAGTCCAGCCGGAGGGATCCGATGTGTGCCATCCGAGTCACCTTTGCCATGATCTGACTCCTTGGATCAGGTTCTCACTTATGCACTTTATGGCCCTTTATTACCCACAATGCATCTCTGGTTTCAGGGGAAATGGGCTGGTATATCCGGGGCCAGCGGCAAGCTGAAGGAACCTCAGATAAACCACAGAAATACAGCTAAGTGCTCAAAAATGGACTGTGTGCGTGTGTGTGTGTGTGTGTGTGAGACATTGCCGACCGCAGATATTGAACGAGAATGACAACAATCAGTCATAAAACCTGATGTGTGTCTAAAAGCTCTGGTCATGTGAATAAACATCTCTGTCTTCAGTCTCTGAGCGGATCTTGTTCTTATAAGTGATGTCATCATTCTCCTCATCCTCATCATCTCTTTTCCCTCCTCATCAGTGAACATTAACACATTAACAGTAATAAATGAGCAAATCCATTACAGGAGACTCTGCATATAGATAGCCTACTTATGAGAGCGAGCGGCCGCTCATTAGCATATCCTGCAGGGGTGGCTGGGTAATTATGAATCCAGACTAAGAAGCTAGACCTGGTTTTAATGTGGTCAGTGTCCAGTTACATGTCTGCACGTCCACAGAGCACAAAGACGATATGGTCTCTGACCGAGTCCCCTGGCTATTTCTACACCCTTGTGAAAAGAAGTGCACTTAATTGTACTGAATGTGCACTTGTAGTGTGTTGCAAGTCTTAAAAGTATATTTTTTTAAATATTGTACGTGCAGATAATATACACCGATCAGGCATAACATTATGACCAGTGAATAACACAGATGATCATCACGGCTCCTGTTAGTGGGTGGGATATATTAGGCAGCAAGTGAAAATTTCGTCCTCAAAGTTGATGTGTTAGAAGCAGGAAAAATGGGCAAGCGTAAGGATTTGAGCGAGTTTGACAAGGGCCAGATTGTGATGGCTAGACGACTGGGTCAGAGCATCTCCAAAACTGCAGCTCTTGTGGGGTGTTCCCGGTCTGCAGTGGTCAGGATCTATCATTAGATCAGAATTGATCACCGTTGAATATTAAAGGTGAAGTGTGCATTATTTAATATGCAAAGACTGTAAGTAAACCGTTTGCAGGTTGATTTCCCTGAAAAGTGTAAATACTTTATTATTATCCTGAAAGATCCTCTAACAGTAGCACAGAATTAAGCAGCTCTTGCCTGATTACAGCCGCTACGGGGCAGCTCTTGCTGGATATTTACGTCACGTTCATCAAGTCCGGTCAGCTCACAGCAGGACTCTGATTTCCATCTGCTGAGATAATGTCAGAGCTCGGTCATGGTTCATATCATTGGGCTGGGATAATAAGCAATCGTTTTTACAGAACGGTCATGCATGCAGCGCATGTTAAGTCAAACACTTCATTACGGGAATGACTGTGGAATGGTCCTGGAGTGTGTTGTTTCCACTCTCACTGCACTCGTTTAGACCATACGCTGTCAGAATGTTTGTGAAGTGTGTGTTATTGTGAACAATACATTACATTTATGCATTTGGCAGACGCTTTAATCCCAAGTAACTTACATTACATTCAAGATGTATATCAGTTCATGCATTTCCTGGGAATTCAACCCATAACATTTGCATTGCACTTTCCAAAGAAAGAAAATGGCTCTGACTCCATCTGTGAAATTGGTTACCTGATGAACTGTTGTGCTTGCTTGTCTCTCGGTTTATGAAATACTGACGGGCAGAGACACTTGACATTCAGCTGTGAGCATCACGAGTGAGCTTTAGGAAAGCTTTATCGGATGATAAAACATAAATCCCGCTTTCTAAAGCCTGGCTTTGATGTCGGCCTGTCGTCATGGAAGCACAGCTTGATATTTCCAGCAACACCAAGGATGCGTGCATGAATGCAGAGAAATGGAGATGAAACATCCCTCGATTGATTGTTTTAAATAGACGCCCTGTTGACATGTGAGATAGGAGCCTCCGTTAACAAGCTCCCTCCGTCATGAAATCCCTCATTCTTCTGCTTCACGCTCTCATTCTGGCTGTAATCATTGCAGAAAGGTTTCTGCCCAATCAGGCTGGTCACTGAAGGAGGCTGGTGTGTGCAAGAAAAGCAATTTAAATCAAGAAGCGAGTTGTCGCCTATCTAATCTGTTCTTCCTTCCTCTGTAACTTTCCCCACAGCTGATGCTTCACAAGGACTTTGTGAGCTGTATCTGCAATTTATAGTTGTTTTCTTTGCAACTGGCCACCGGCGAACACTAATTAATTGTTAATGAATCACTGTGGAGTAAAGCATAATGGAAAAGTCTCAGTGCTAATGCAGCTGCTAGGCCTCGATCAGTCACTACAGCGGTGACAGAGACCTCAGGCTTCACATGCGTTTCTCTGTAATGAACATGAAACTTGACTAGACTCTCATATGTGTTCAGCCAGAGTTGTGTCACATTGGACATGCCTTTTGAATTTGAATTCTGTCCTAGCGAGATTTAGATTGGATTGATTTGGTTGCGAGTGCAGTGCGTTTGCAGAGAGACTCCGCCCACACGCTCTTCTGAGATTGGCAGTGATCTGATTGGCTGATTTTGGATTGATTTGGTTGCGAGTGCAGTGCGTTTGCAGAGAGACTCCGCCCACACGCTCTTCTTATTGGCTGTGATTTTGGATTGATTTGGTTGCGAGTGCAGTGCGTTTGCAGAGAGACTCCACCCACACGCTCTTCTGATTGGCTGTGATTTTGGATTGATTTGGTGGCGAGTGCAGTGCGTTTGCAGAGAGACTCCGCCCACACGCTCTTCTGATTGGCTGGTTGCGTTGTGTCTGGAATCTTAAATCTTAAATCACTGAAATCTTATCGCATCGCATTTAGTAAGAAAACGGCATAAAATCTGTGAAACAATTGGTAACATTTAAAAAGTGTTATATGAACATCCAACTAAAACATTTTGCTAAAACATTTGTTACGCTGTAACAAATGTGCATATGTTAAAGCTCCCAACAAATCAAATGTTCCACAGTAGTTCTACCTCTCTGCGTCTCTCACAGATGTTTGCATGTGCATGTGTTTAGAGTGCATGCTTTTAAGAGCGCATGGCAAGAGGGCCTTTAATAATACACTGTATATATCTATTGTAATGCTGTCATTCCTCAGCGAGCAGCGAAACACCATGCCTGTGTCCCAGCCCATCTGTCTTTGAGCTGCTGTAGGCGCCGGAGCGTGCAGCTCTCTATATAGGGGGCTTCTTCCACACAGAAGATATATGTGCCCTCAAGAAAGACAAAAGGAGAGAGAGAGATGGCCTGCAGAGTCCTGTTCTCTGTCCTGATGAACCCTATTGAAAGGTCTGGAGGGAGGCTTGTGTGCTTAATAGGATTGCTTGAGTCCCACAGAAGAGGAGGGAAGCCGAATGATGTGCTGATTGATGATTCTGCCGCACACATTTCTCTGCGGATGCTTCCGGGCTACTCCATTTGAAAGCATAATTCATACGTATGTGGAAATTAGGTGTCTCGCACTGGGATGCTTGGAGAAAACTAATAGAAGATATGACATGTTTTATGGACAAGTGAAAGTGAGGCAAGAGTCTTCATCTATTACGATGAAGGGTTGTGAATGAATATGGAGCATTTCTGCATCAGCATGATGGGAAGTTATGAAGTAAAGATGCTGAAGCGTTGCAGGTGAATGCGCCAGTCCATGAGGAATCAGGCTTTCCTCGAGCTGTTGAGGTAAAAGAGCCTGATGTTTAAAGGATTAGTTCACTTCAAAATGATTTCCTCACCCCATCTCATCCCAGATGTTCATGTCTTTCTTTCTTCAGTGGAAAAGAAATTAAGTTTTTTGAGGAAAACATTCCAGATGGGGGCGAGGAAACTATCAGGACATTTTGAAGTGAACTGATCCTTTAAGTGAATATACTGTTGCTTTCAGAAACGGCTCATTCTGTGGGTCTGTTCTGTTTATGATCTATTAGTTTATTAGAAAACACATTAACAGTGCAATTCATCTCTTCTATAATGAAAAAATGATAAAATAAGTCACGACATGGCCTTTTCAAAGTATATCCTTCCCTTATTTGTTTGGTGAATGATTGATCAGGGCCACCGAACCTTTCCTTCCTTTCCTCATTCTCATTATAAACAGTGGTGTGTGAAGTCCGTTAGTCAGTGGGAAACCTGGGAAAGTAAACACACACACTTCAGCTGTGCTGATAAGATATTTATCCGGAGCGCTGGCTGCGGTTTATCTGCTGTGCTGTTAGCCTTCAGCCTCCACGGCTTCACAGTAATCCTTCATAATCAACCACAGCGCTTCACACGGGATATTTACAGTAACGCACTGCTGCGCGTCAGCTCATGCTAATACTGTAAATATATCACACTATGCACGTCTGAATTCAGCGTGTCATGTTGCAGACGGAAGGCGAGTACCGCTCAAAGAGTCTCGCTTCAGGTGATGTGGTGTTAGAAACACCGGAGAGAGCTTTAGCTCGCGTCTTCTTGCTGTAATTGTCCCATATTTGACTTCTGAAGGCAAAAATAGGAAGCAATCCTAATGCGTCTCAACTGAACATTTTGTGCTGTATTAATAAAAGCATTTTTTTTTATTTCACATTTTAGGGTGTTTTATGTGTGTCGTCTCAGTCTTTGAATTCTTTCAATTTGGTTGACTCTGTTATTTATACAAGCCCATTTCCCCAAATCATGCTTTGGTAAATCCAAGCTGAAATTATTACTTTAAAATGTTAAATTGACACTAAATGTTAGGAAGGATTCGACCAATCAGAGCGCTGTTTGCCATGCAGCGTCAGTCAGTGCTTAGCAGTCAGCAAGAGACGAGCTGTGAATGCTTCATTGCATGAGATTAATCTCCTTTCCAGCAGTAGTGGACTTCTATGAGCGAGTTAATGATAATAACGTAAGTTGTTTACTGACAATCATCCCGTGACCATGGTAACATGTTTGATTGAAGAGTTTACTTAAGTTACCACTAGTTTGTCTGTTTGCGCTCGCGGCAGCTCGCGCTAGCGCCTAGCTCTGAGCAAAATTGCTGCCATTATGGATGCATCAGATATACAGCCTGGCGACACTGTAGGCTTTGAACGCTTTGCTCTTCAGATCCAAGCCCTAGTAGGATTCCTTAAAACATTGGGAACTGAAGGAGACATTGAACTGCATTGTGGATCTCATGTGGCTAGACTTTTGACCAAGCTCCCACTAGAACAACAAGCATCTTTCCGGAGACACATGAGTTATGAACCAGGCTCAGTATACACACTTCTTGATTTAGCCAAATGGCTTAACTTTGAATCCTGGTGCCAAGACCCAGAGAGCTTTGGTGGATATAAAACCCAGAAAGATAGACCACGTTTACGAGTGGATCAACAGAGAGAAACTAAAGCCAAAGTTAGACAGACTACGATCCTTCATGGCTCAAACAATCGATCTTTCCCAATGCCAACCAAGAGTCAAGGCAAAAGCTTTGCCTTCTGTCCATTCTGTGACAGTAAAGAACATTATTTGAGTCAATGTGAAACATTCCAGTCCCTTACTAAAGATCAAGTGATTGACTGGATTAAGACTAACAACAGATGCTGGAAGTGTGGACGCAACCACAGAGCTGCACAATGTACTCTCAAGAAACTCTGCCACTTATGTAATGGTAAGCACCTTCAGATCCTCCACGAAGTCAACACTAAAACTGCAAATGAAGGGATTTGTTTAGTCAGCTCAACTAGCAAACCGCTCTACCTAGACCGCCCACAAGGATTCAATAGCATCCTCCTTAAAGTGGTCAGAGTCATTCTAAAGCATAAAGGACAGAGTCTAGATACTTATGCTGTGCTTGACGATGGCTCTGAACGTACTATGTTGTTACCATTAGCAGCTCGGAAACTAGGACTTATACGTCAAGCAGAGGACTTAGCCTTGAGAACTATAAGGCAAGACATTACTAAGCTTCGGGGTGCCTCTGTGTCCTTTCAGATTTCAACACCATCCCAGCCTGGCAGAGCTTTCAAAATAAAGGGAGCTTTCACTGCAGAATTCTTGAGCTTAGCTGAACATTCATATCCTGTTGCAGACCTTCAGCGACGTTATCAGCATTTGAGAGGCTTACCATTACAGCCCATTCACAAAGCATGTCCCCTGTTACTGATTGGAGCAGATCATCCTCACCTTATCACTCCGATTGAACCAGTCCATCTCGGTCCACCTGGAGGCCCAGCAGCGGTCAAGACAAGATTGGGTTGGTCTTTACAGGGCCCAGCACGACTCTTTGGAGATAATGTAAAATCTCAACAAAGTTTGCATGTTGTTACTAACCCCTCGATGACGGAACTGTTTCGGAACGTTGAGAGACTCTGGCAAGCAGATGTTCTTCCTAACATACCAGAGAGATCTGTTACTCGTTCTAAGCAGGATCGAGAAGCCCTTGACTTGCTTCAGTCACAGACTGTCAGAATTTCGATTGATGGTGTGAACCGGTATGCCACTCCACTCCTGCGGAAGAAAGATATGCCTGTTCTTCAAGCTCCCATGGAAGCAGTACTTCCTAATCTCAGAAACACAGAGAAACGTCTGGAAAAGGACCCCAGTAAAGCAGCTGCCTACCAAAGGGAGATAAAGAATTTGGAGAGCTCAGGTTATGCTGTCAAACTCCCACCTGAAACAGTTAATTCACAGAGTGAGTCATGGTTCATTCCTCACCACATCGTGCAGCACAACGGTAAGAACCGTGTGGTATTTAACTGTTCATTTGACTTTAAAGGCTAAACCTGAATAACTATTTACTGCCAGGACCAGCCTTAGGCCCATCCTTGTTAGGTGTATTCCTGCGCTTTCGTGAACACCCAGTGGCAATAAGTGGTGACATTAAAGGAATGTTCCATCAGGTTCGTCTCCTCCCAGAAGATAAGCATCTTCTCCGCTTCATATGGAGAGACTTGGACAGATCTAAACCACCAGACATTTATGAGTGGCAAGTGCTTCCATTCGGCACTACTTGTAGTCCATGTTGTGCCATTTATGCTGTCCAGAGACATGTTATGGATCATACCACTCCTGATGATAGTATCAGAACCACTGTAGAAAGGAATTTCTATGTGGACAATTGTTTGAAAAGCCTACCATCACCTCAAGACGCAAAACAGCTTGTGGACAAACTCCGCACCCTTTTTGCCAGTGGTGGCTTTGAACTTCGCCAGTGGGCAAGTAATGATCCCAGTGTGGTGCACCACCTACCGACAGAGGCGAGATCAAGCAGTACAGAATTGTGGCTCTCTCAAGATCGTACCAACGTGCAGAATCCGCACTAGGTTTGAAGTGGCACTGCAAATCAGACCTCCTTGGATATAATACCCGTCCCATCAAACCTGGACTATGTACTCTTCGGCACATTTACAAGGTACTTGCAACCCAGTACGACCCCCTAGGTTTCATTATCCCATTCACCACTAGGGCCAAGATTTTAGTTCAAAGATTATGGGACAAGCAACGAGAATGGGACGACCCAAATCTACCTGATGACCTTTTGAGATCCTGGAAGGAATGGGAGGGAGAACTACATTGGAAAGTATTTCACTTCCTCGCTGTATCACATCCTCAGACATTGATCAGTCTTCCGCCACCAGACAGATTCACATTTTTTGCGATGCATCCGAGAAAGCTTATGGATCTGTTGCCTACCTACGTACTGAAGATGAAAGAAGTGGTCATATCCAGTTAGCCTTTGTACTAGCAAGATCTAAGGTTGCCCCAAAACGACGTATGATCATTCCCCGACAGGAATTGTGTGCTGCTTTGAATGGTGCCCAATTGGCCAAACTCTTGCAAACTGAACTTACGTTAAAGATCAATGCAGTAACCCTATGGACAGATTCCACCACTGTTCTAGTCTGGCTCAGACTTCTCAAACCTCCATTCTACAGTACAGGTATGGACTGTTTTGGGCCATTCCAAGTTAAGATTGGCAGACGTTGTGAAAAGAGGTGGGGAATCATCTTTGTGTCAGTCTTACAACACGGAGCGTTCATCTAGACCTCCTCACATCTATTGATACGGATTCCTTTCTGATGGCCTTGAGAAGGTTTATAGCTCGCCGTGGTACACCTCGAGAGTTATATTCAGACCATGGCACTAACTTCCACGGAGGACAAAGGGAGTTGCAAGAGGCCTTTGCATCACTTACTCCACAGATCCAGCTACATCTAGCTAAACAAAGGATTTCTTTCCACTTTAACCCGCCTGGAGCCCCACACTTTGGAGGTGTGTGGGAAAGAGAAATCAGGTCAGTCAAGACTGCCCTACGCATCACAGTCAGCTCCCAGACCGTAACTGAGGAAGTTCTCCAAACAGTCCTCAATGAGGTGGAAGGAATGCTTAATAGCAAGCCCTTGGGTTACACTTCCAGTAATGTTGCTGATCTTGACCCCGTTACACCAAATTATTTGCTCATGGCTGGATAGTTCACTACCACTTGTAGTTTATCCTGCTACAGAGCTTATGAGTCGACGGCGATGGAAGCATAGTCAAGTTTTGGCAGATCAGTTCTGGTCAAGTTTCATTCATCACTACCTGCCTGCACTACAGACCCGCAACAAGTGGCACAAAGATGTGGGTGACATTTCTATTGGAACAGTAGTAATGCTCATTGATCCTCAACTACCACGAGCACTGTGGTTGGTGGGCAAAGTTATGAAGACCTTCCCAGGTTCTGATGGCCATATCAGAGCTGTTGAGATTCAAGTTAAGGATAAGACCTACACCCGGCCTGTCTCCCACCTGATCCCCCTTCCTGCATTTACAGATCAGGAGGAACCTGCCTTAGCTCCCTTGAACTGATTAACATTTTAGAATACAAATATGCAGAGCATATTTGGGGGCGGCAGTGTTAGGAAGGATTCGACCAATCAGAGCGCTGTTTGCCATGCAGCGTCAGTCAGTGCTTAGCAGTCAGCAAGAGATGAGCTGTGAATGCTTCATTGCATGAGATTAATCTCCTTTCCAGCAGTAGTAGACTTCTATGAGCGAGTTAATGATAATAACGTAAGTTGTTTACTGACAATCATCCCGTGACCATGGTAACATGTTTGATTGAAGAGTTTACTTAAGTTACCACTAGTTTGTCTGTTTGCGCTCGCGGCAGCTAAGCGGCAAGTTATTTATAATCAATGCCTGAGTACCTTTATAGTGTAACTAGCTCCTTTGGATGATAATCATATTGTTATTCGACTGTTTGTATATAGTACATTGTAATATTTCTTAGTTGCTATTACTGCCGAAAATGGCGTCACTCCATATGCGTTACTCACTCCATGTGCGTACCCTGGATGCCCTCTTGTGGACTGGATAGGAATTGCGGCAGTTTAATAATGTATCCATAATGTATCCATTGGTTAATGACAATGTAAATGATGTTTATTTAGCTTCATGTTTGGTATTCATTGTTATTCTTTGGTGTTTCAGACCGCTCAATATTCACTGGAATCATCAATAAACCTCACTCTGTTTCAACTGAGTTTGGTGTTCTTACCGTCACACCAGTGCGGACACATCTAGATCTGAACCAGTAAAAATACAGTCCTTATAAACCTCCATTTCATTAAATACAGACTTAAAAAGTCTAAATTATGACATTTCCCCCGGTTTCACAACAAACATATCGGACCATATGCTGCACAGAATGCTGTATTTCAAGATTCAAGAGTTTTATTTGTCACATACACAGTTATATACAGAATACAACGGCAGTGAAATGTAATATTTAAAAAAATATTACAAAAAATCACTATTCAAACGCTATTTCAAAGCGATGTGGAGATTATGATGATAAATGGTTAGAGATTAAAAGGAAACTGTGGCTTTACCAAACAGAAAGGCTCTAGTCAAACTGTGGTATTACCGAAACGCTATTGGCTGTTTAATAAAAGGGGAGGAGCTGTTTCAGGGGAAATGACGTCAACACATTGAACAATGCTGCGCGTTTCAAGACACTTCAGTGGGCCTTTAAATTTAATAAAAGTTAGTAAAATATCTAGCTCCCGCCAGACCGCTTTCCATATTCAACTTACAACTTACAAAAATGTGTAATTATGACATAGAAAGACAAAACAATGACATACTAAATTATAATTCTGATAAGTCGAAACTGGGACATACTAAGTCATATTTATGAGATAAAAGTCAAAATTGTGACCTAAAAAGTCCATTATGACATCAAAAGTCAAAATTATTCAATACACATTTGTAATTATGACATAGAAAGTCAATTATTCATTAAAAGTTGTGATAGAAAGTCAAAATTATTACATACAAAAGTCATAAATATGATGAAATTTCAAAATTATAACAAAAGCTATAATAATTATATACATAAAAATATTATAATTATGACATAAAAATTCAGATAACAATTATGTAAATTATGACTTAAAAGCTGAAATTGACACTAAATACGGACTTAAAGAGTCTAAGTTAAGGTAATTAAATGAATACTAAGGCATTTTTATTAAAGTTACTTACATGTCCTAATCCTGACTTAATCTAAGCCCTGTCTGTGGAACCAGGCCAATAAATCATAATTATGAGTTTTTATTGTCATAATTATGACTTAGCATGTCATAATTTCTACTTTTTCATAAATTTGACTTTGTAAATCTTAATTTCGATTTAGCATGTCATAATTTAGACTTTATAAATTAGTATTTATGTCAATTTGAACTTTTAAGTCATAAATCACGACATAAATATGACTTACTATGTCATAGTTTGTCATATAGTTATGACTTTATTATTGTCATGATAGCATTTCTATTACACTCTCACAAAGGTTTTATTTGTGTACATTAAAACAAATGAAATGATAATAAGTATCCAGTGAGTTGCATCTCACATAATAGTACATGAGAAAATTGCCTTTTCTTCTCACATTTGGTGCCATAAATCAGAGTAAACTGTATAGATACGCACATTTACACTCACCTAAAGGATTATTAGGAACAGCTGTTCAATTTCTCATTAATGCAATTATCTAATCAACCAATCACATGGCAGTTGCTTCAATGCATTTAGGGGTGTGGTCCTGGTCAAGACAATCTCCTGAACTCCAAACTGAATGTCAGAATAGGAAAGAAAGGTGATTTAAGCAATTTTAAATTGCTTAATTTTAACTGAAAAGGGAAAAACATCCAGTATGCGGCAGTCCTGTGGGTGAAAATGCCTTGTTGATGCTAGAGGTCAGAGGAGAATGGGCCGACTGATTCAAGCTGATAGAAGAGCAACTTTGACTGAAATAACCACTCGTTACAACCGAGGTATGCAGCAAAGCATTTGTGAAGCCACAACACGCACAACCTTGAGGCGGATGGGCTACAACAGCAGAAGACGCCACCGGGTACCACTCATCTCCACTACAAATAGGAAAAAGAGGCTACAATTTGCACAAGCTCACCAAAATTGGACAGTTGAAGACTGGAAAAATGTTGCCTGGTCTGATGAGTCTCGATTTCTGTTGAGACATTCAGATGGTAGAGTCAGAATTTGGCGTAAACAGAATGAGAACATGGATCCATCATGCCTTGTTACCACTGTGCAGGCTGGTGGTGGTGGTGTAATGGTGTGGGGATGTTTTCTTGGCACACTTTAGGCCCCTTAGTGCCAACTGGGCATCGTTTAAATGCCACGGCCTACCTGAGCATTGTTTCTGACCATGTCCATCCCTTTATGACCACCATGTACCCATTCTCTGATGGCTACTTCCAGCAGGATAATGCACCATGTCACAAAGCTCGAATCATTTCAAATTGGTTTCTTGAACATGACAATGAGTTCACTGTACTAAAATGGCCCCCACAGTCACCAGATCTCAACCCAATAGAGCATCTTTGGGATGTGGTGGAACGGGAGCTTCGTGCCCTGGATGTGCATCCCACAAATCTCCATCAACTGCAAGATGCTATCCTATCAATATGGGCCAACATTTCTAAAGAATGCTTTCAGCACCTTGTTGAATCAATGCCACGTAGAATGAAGGCAGTTCTGAAGGTGAAAGGGGGTCAAACACAGTATTAGTATGGTGTTCCTAATAATCCTTTAGGTGAGTGTATATAGACTGTAGTGGGCGCTTGTTTCTAATGTGGATAATCAGACTTTCTTTAAGGCTTCACCGTCTGCACTTCTTCATCCAGCGGCTCTCAGTAATGCATCTCTCTGTCTGTCTCTCTCTCTCTCTCTCTCTCTCTCTCTCTCTCTCTCTCTCTCTCTCTCTCTCTCTCTCTCTCTCTCTCTCTCTCTCTCTCTCTCTCTCTCTCTGTCCAGATGCTGGCCTTCATTAAGACACGGCAGAGCACTTCATCAGTCCCAGCACGCTTCCCTCCATCCCTCCATCCGCTCTCCTTCTCTTTCTCCGTCAGCATTATAGTGTCTTGACAGATTGAGGAGCTCCTGCCTCTCCTGCTACTTCATCTCATCCTCATTTTCTCTCGTTTTTATGTTTGCTTCCCCATTGGTTTCAGTATCTTCTCCTCCATTAACTCCTTACACACATGAGAATCAAGCTGTAGTCCATATGCCTGTTCTTCTGAAGCTTCGTGTTAGGAATAAAACGTGTCTTTCTTCCTTTAAGAGCCCTTGGGCTTCTGCTGGTGCTGTGTTTCCAGGTCAGATCCGTGACCTCGGGCTGATCTCAGATCAGTCTATAATGCATGAGGGTCAGTGGTCTGGTGCTCTTTTTTCTGTCTGGATCTTTTAAATGATTCAGCAAAGATTCTCTGTTTTTGTTTTGGATCCTTAAATGTAACAAGTGAACAGACCTACGGCTACGACAGAGAGCAATTTGGCATTTCATGGCCAGGACCATTTGCTTTTTTTCCATCTAAACTCATATTAAGTTTTTTCTTCCTGTGAGATTGATGACACAAATATTGTACATCTAAAGTGGTTCTGCATGACTCTCTCTCTCTCTCTCTCTCTCTCTCTCTCTATCTCTCTCTCTCTCCTTGCCCCAGGCTCCTTGTAGAACAAGAAAAGTCAATTCAGTTTCTTTGTTCTTCACCTGTGAATCTCAATAAGATTGATATAGTTGACTTTTCACGATTGGCTGGTTTTGCAATTGATCTGCAACACAATAATGCTGCTCTGCATCTGTGACACGGGCACAATAACATACTCTTGTGTGGAAATATCTCATTTCTTCAACAAAAGCTCAATCCCAGGGCATCGGTTCTCTCTCTTTCATCTCACACGCGTCCCTCATAGTTTATTAAATATATGAATCATTATCCTGTTAGGTTCTGTCGACCACATGTGCCCTTATTCATCAAGTCTGCAAACAAACCTTGATATGCATCAGATATTTGTCCCCTATTGTTACAGACCCAAAGGACATTTGTACTATTTCTTATTTTATACACACCGATCAAGCATAACATTATGATCACCTTCCTAATATTGTGTTGGTCCCCCTGACCCATCGAGGCATGGACTCCACTAGACACTTTAGCAGCAGATCCTTTAAGTCCTGTAAGTTGCGAGGTGGGGCCTCCATGGATCGGACTTGTTTTTTGAATGAATGAATGAATGAATGAATGAATGAATGAATGAGTCATTTATATAGCGCTTTCATATGTACTACTGTACACCCAAAGCGCTTTACACTCACTCAGGGGTCTCTCCTCAGCCACCACCAGTGTGCAGCTCCACTGGGATCATGCGACGGCAGCCACAGTACAACGGCGCCAGTGCGCTCACCACACACCAGCGATAGATGGAGAGGAGAGAGGGTGATACAGCCAATTCAGTGGATGGGGGTTATTAGGAGGCCATGATTGGTAAGGGCCAATGGAGGGAATTTGGCCAGGACACCGGGGTTACACCTGTACTCTTTACGAGAAGTGCCATGGGAGTTTTAATGACCACAGTTTAACGTCTCATCTGAAGGATGGTGCTTGTTACAGTACAGTGTCCCCATCACTATACTGGGGTGTTAGGACCCACACAGACCACAGGGTGAGCACTCCCTGCTGGCCTCACTAACACCTCTTCCAGCAGACACCTAGTTTTCCCAGTTGGTCTCCCATCCAGGTACTGACCAGGCTCAGCCCTGCTTAGCTTCAGTGGGAAACCAGTCTTGGGCTACAGGGTGATATGGCTGCTGGTTCAGCACATCCCACAGATGCTCGATTGGATTGAGATCTGGGGAAACTGGAGGCCAAGCCAACTCCTCAAACTCGTTGTTGTGCCCCTCAAACCATTCCTGAACCCAGTACCGTTGCAAGGGATGTGCCAAGTGTGCGGCCGCACAGGGTGAAGTGACAGCTGACTTGATGTAAAAGCCAATAGTTAAAGTTCATGTTTTTGTCCTTCAGAATACTATAATAGTTAAAAGATGAATGTGTATCGTGATGCTGTATTAATGCTCATTAATAGATGTCACCTAATAAGTTCAAGTAAATACGCTAGAAATCCGCGCTCATTCAAGGATGTGCATTTATTGTGTGGATGGAGAAAGCACGGATGCCTGCACTTCATCTGACGATATGCACAAAGGGTTTTTTTATACACTATAAAGTTAAAGCATAGCCAACTATTACTCACCTTTCAGAACATCAGTGCCGCAGAACGAGTAAAGCCCACTCTATCTCAAGACGTTTTAAACGTTTTTAAATCTGAAAACTACAAAAAGCAAAAACAAATGTCAGACATCCATTTAGCGCAAGTTCACAGAGGAAAACAACTGAAAAACAGCGTTGGTTGTTCTCTCAATACTTGTCTGGTTTATTTTACTGAATGAGGAATCGCTTCAGATGATTCAGTGAGAGAGCAGTCCAAACTAATTGACCTGTTCATAATTTAGAACATAATTTAAGCCAAAATGTGTGCACTGCGCAGTTCAGTTACAGTTTAACTTCTTTAATCTAATGCTGTTAAACTGAATATACAATTTTCTTTTTTCTTACATATCCGCATAAACAACAAATTGTTCATCACTATAGCAACAGTAGACCACCGTTAATATAGCCCACCCCCCCGGCCTGTCACGTTCACACAGGGCCTCACCCCCCCTGCCTGAAGCATTTGTGCTTTGTGGCAGGAGCATTATCCTGCACTATGGGAAGAAGGCGAGCCGGCGGAGGCAGTGTGATGCTTTGGGCAATGTTCTGCTGGGAAACCTTGGGTCCTGCCATCCATGTGGATGTTACTTTGACACGTACCACCTACCTAAGCATTGTTGCAGACCATGTACACCAGCCAATTTGGGTTAAAACAACCCAACAGTGTAAGAGTGTAAGGTTGACATTAGAGAACCTTTACTGTCTATATTGTGGGATGAATCACTCCATCATCACAAGCACTATAACATCGACTCATTCTGTTCTTTTGAGTCGGATCTGCTTCTTCAGCTGTGCGTCATCAACCCAGAACTAAAGTTCAGTTCAGTTTGATTTTGTGAACCAGCTCAACCGGTTACTTTCTGAGAACAAAAGAACGAAGTCTCTATCAGCTGCTATTGTGTCTGTTCCTGCCGTTCGCACAATAAACGTACCTGTCGTTGATTTTACGTTTGTCGTCGTCATTGTGTCTGTTATGCTTTGTAAATCTGGTCAAGCATGAAAAAGCAACAACTTACGAATGCTAAGTGACAGCAGATCTCGACAACTTTTGAAGACCAAAAGTGTCACTTCCTTTTTATTATGTCATTTAAAATGTTCAGTATTATAAGTAAATAATAAATGGAGTGAGGGGTGGGAATCCAAACCCTGTTTTTGCACACGCTTAATAGCTAATTTTTTTACCCATCATCTCAAAGAGTCAGAAACATGATGTTCTTTGTATTTCATGGCTTAAAATAGTGTCATGCCATCCCATGCTCCGTAACCATAAAAAGACATCACGCGATCGATCCATCAATATCTGCTGTCTTGTTCGCTGGAAAGGTTTTTGTTTTGGTGTTTATGAGCTGCAGGGGAGAAGTGAAACACTGAAAAATGTATTTGCTGTCGAGTGAAATTAGGTGCCAGAAGGCTTTTCAATTAGCTGCATTTCACGTGTCACTTTGCATCAGGATGAGAGTCTGTGTGTGTGTGTGTGTGTGTGTGTGTGTGTGTGTGTGTGTGTGTGTGTGTGTGTGTGTGTGTGTGTGTGTGTGTGTGCGTATGTGTGTGTGCTGTCGAGAGAAGGATGAGAAAGAAAGAAATGCTAAGAGGCATGTGTAAACATGAACACACTCACAAGCTGTGATTGGTCATGTTGCATGTCCTGATTTTGGGTTTTGACGCGTTCCTGGGTCAACATACTTTGCTGATCCTGCAACAACATTCCTATCTGAAAATTTAGTCCTAACTATATTCTTACCCCTAAACCTAACCATAACTTATCCCTACAATCAGAGGGAATATGGCAAGATGTTTTAACTTTTCACTAGTTAAAATGCTTATTTTTGATATCAGGAATTAGATTTCTATTAGTAAAAATGTTAAAGGGAACTTATTATGCAAAATTCACTTTTATAAGGTGTTTGAACACAGGTGTGTGTACACAACCAGCCTATAATGGTAAAAATCCACTCAATACTTTTTTATAATTCCCATCAATCATTATCAATCCCTCATATTTCCCTCTACTCCTGCGTAAGAGTAGGGAAGCCCCGCCCATGCCTGCTGCTGATTGGCCCTTTAGCATAGACACGCCCCTGAGTGAGAAGCACAGAGACGCCATTTCTGTTTCCTGGCTGTATCAGTGCTCGAGTATTACAGTGTGTGCGCCACAAACATCACTAATGTCCTGATGAAGCAGCGAACACACGAGTCTCAGACTCCGGCATCAGAGCCACTGACGACACCGGGGGTGAAGTTCAGTTATGACGGAAATGAGCCCAAGAATGACGGGAACATGTGATATATTTGAGCCAATCATTTTACTCACGACCGCTTCACCAGCGAGGGTCAGTAACGCTGGATTTGAGAGAGTTGTTTCTGAAGGACGGGTCAATCCCAACGCTTCGGCTCTAACTTCATATCAGAACACGTGAGGATGGCACTTCATATTCTGTGAATGTTTGCTCATGTCCTTCTGAACGAGCTGAACACTGTGCGCTAATACGGCTAAAGTTAGCATCGTCTCTGACTGTATTCACAGGGACTAGAGCTGTGCCGTTAGTTTGATCCTGGAAACACTCACCGTCTGCGGGATTCATAAACACACATTTATTATGCGTTGTATAGTCGGGTGACGGACGTGTTGCGTTCCCACACAAGCACCTACACAGCACTCTATAGATTAACATGACGGCACATGCTAGTCCTTGAGCTGAATCCGCGTAACTCAACTAGCGTTACAGAAATGATCCACTGAGCGTTCAGTGTAAAAGTGTGGAGCTCTTCCTGAGTCTCTCGTCTGTGTCGACTCCGGCTCAAACATGTACGGCTGTTCCACAACTGATGATTTCTGACATTTGTCTGCGTGAGATTGGCCTGTTTTGTTGTTGACAGAGTAACTGAAGCTTCTGGAAAGGGGGCCGGGAGCAGCAGCTCATTTGCATTTAAAGGGACACACACAAAAATGGCGCATTTTTTTTCACACCCAAATAGGGACAAATTTGACAAGTTATAATAAATGATCTGAGTATCTGGGTATTTTATATTTTATAATAACGCTGATGTAGAAGCACCTAAACCTGACTGTAAGCCTGAACTTGAAATAAACTGTTATTGAGCTCTCAGAAAATTCCCAAGTTGTACGAGTTCAACAAGTTTTTAGTTTGAATCTCAAAATTACGGCAATTACGGCATAGAGTGAACACACCTATTGTCACTGCATATTGTAATCATTATTTTCACAACAAGCTCTTTGTGTCTGCCTTAAATGAATGGCATGATTTATATATGTACATTTCTGAAATAGATAATTTGGACACATAATCTTAAAATTTTCTGTAAAGCTGCTTTGAAACGATATGTATTGTGAAAAGCGCTACTAATAAATGTGAATTGAACATGCTGAATGTGATGATAGTGCATATGCTTAAGTGCTCTTAATATTTGTATTTTGCACTTTCTTGTGGCGGCATCAGTGTTAATCTTCTGACTGATTTTTAAAATGCGCCAATAATTACAGCATATTGTTTGAGCCAGTGTTTCTTTCCAGCCTCCTAACTCAGCTTCATACTCTAAAAGCAATCGCAGCCCTATTTATTTTGACAAAGAGCATTGGGAAAGACGTGAAGTGACTGTAAGAGCAGGAGAAGTGCCGTGATCAGCTGCTGCCTGTAATAATGACATCATGCCGGATGAGTTATGCCTGTAGACAGGCTCTCAGCTCGGATTAGAATCCTGATGCATGACTTTAGTTAATTGGAAATGTTGCAGTAGCACATTTATGAGCTTACACTATACTGTGAGGAAGATTTGACACTGAACTATTGGCACGGTTGAATGAGGTGTTACGTCATCATCGGGCTCAAATGCACGGACACATATAAAAACAGCCAGCCCTGACGGATCAATAAATGCCTCTTAAGCCATAGCTCCAAAATCATTGTTTCTTTGATGAGAAATTCCCTTTTCTGTCCCATTACTGATTGAATGAATGGATGTCAAGTCTGTGTTGTATAATAACCTGATAACTGCTGTCTCAGAGCCCGCCCTTCTTCCTGTAAATCTCATTTATTTCAGACATAATCCTCTGACTGACTCAAACCAAACCAGATTGATTAGTCGCATGATATTGGCAAATATGGCAGATTTTAACTTGTGCACTTTGGTCTTGCACCAGCTGCCATTGAAATAACCAATAGCCTTTATAGGTGTCTATGATGTCATGGCAACACTGATTGGCTGATGGTGGCACAAGAACACATTCCAGTTCGGCTGTCAGTCAGTGGTGGGCATTGTTTTCTCTTTCTGCACATTGTTCTGCCAGTAGGTGGCAACAAGTGAGTAAATCACTGAATCATTCATTCTATCAATTTATTAGATATGACATATTAATTGGTAGTAAAACATATCATACACTTGGCGCGACTCAAGTGTGTTCTGCTAGGTTCAGCTCGACGCAGTTCTCATGTTCACGTCCAGCTCCATGGTGTTTAAATATCAAACGCACTGGCGCATCTGTTCACCCATGGGCGTCTGGTCTGAACACCAGGTGTGATCAGGAGCACTGATGGAGCGTTGCTATTGTGAGGAACTGAAAACCACTGACCACTGACCAACACAAACCTGCTCTAAAGTCAATAGTGCAGTATCTGTGTGTTATTTAAAGAGTGTGTTAGTAATATGAGCCTATAGGGGGAGCACAACACACACACACTCTGATTATTACACACACAGGGACATGCAGCAGCACACACACACACACACACACTCTGATTATTACACACACAGGGACATGCAGCAGCACACACACACACACTCTGATTATTACACACACTGGGACATGCAGCAGCACACACACACACACACACACTCTGATTATTACACACACAGGGACGCACAGCAGCACACACACACACACACACTCTGATTATTACACACACAGGGACGCACAGCAGCACACACACACACACACACACACACACACTCTGATTATTACACACACAGGGACGCACAGCAGCACACACACTCAAACACACACACACACACAGACACTGATTATTACGTTCAGTCTCTCATGTAAATAGTGAATCCGCTCATGGTGAGAGCACAAACTGGCTTTTAAAGGGAAAGGGAGATGAGACTCTGATTGGTTTATTGCACGTTACGCCCAAAACACACCCATGACTCATTAAGAGACGAGGGACAACCCTTTTGGACCATGTGCCTGGCGTGCTCACCGTTTTTCCCGTTGTTAAACTAGTAACATGGATTTGGACACGCCCTAAGAGCACCTGCTGACTATCGAGTTAATGGTCAATGAATGTCTTTTCTGAGATAAGTGACATTGTTTACGAGCTGTTTTATTGCTGCTTGCTGCGGTTGAGCGATTATATGAGAGACATACGGATTTCGGTAAGTTGGACTGTATCTTTCAACATATTTTCTGATGTTCATTCATATTTATTTATTTCTGTAATGTAGTAAAGAGAAAGGGATGATCGCGCTCACTCTGCTTCGCTTGAACTAAGAAGCTTGTGTCACACTAACGAGCGGCAAAACGGAATTTATTGTTTCAATTTTGTGATAAAATGGCCAGAACCTGAAAGCTGAGACTTTGTTTCATATCAAAAGTAACAAAGCTTGTTGTCATTTATTGTACAAACATTCATGATTCATGTCTCTGTTCAACTTTCTCTTCATAAAAATCTAGCCTATATGCTTGTCCAGTAAGTTTGTGAATAAAAATGAAAATGTGAACAAAATTATAATATTAAATGGCTTATTATCATTATATGAAAATTAGATATGAAAATTGAAATGACAGGTAGGGTTCATGGTGAGGTGTGTGCGGACCGGGTGTGATGGGCTGCTTAGTGCCAGAAAGTCACCTTATTGTCCCAGTCCACCCCTGACTCCAGAGACGTCTCAGAAATGGTCCAGACTGTTGCCCAATGGATGCCTGACACCCGAGGTTATGTTGACCAGAGTCGATTAATCTAGTAAAATGTGGTCACCATCATCCCTGCATGTCAGTCACGCGCTGTTCTCCAATATCCTCTCGTTCCCGCCCTCTCCATCTTCCTGTCTTTCTGAGGACTCTGTATAAAATTGATTATCCTCCTCTCAGTTCAGTCTTAAAAGTCACTTTGGGATTAGCAACACGGAGAAGCCGCTCGACAGCTCTCACAGCCGCGACTTTAAATTGATTATAAAAATGCCAGAGTTTGTGACATTGCTCCGTCCTGAGGGAGAGACTCATGCAGCTTTTACAGCGGGTTGTGAAGGTCTCCTCTCTCCGGAGGGAAGACGCGGTTAAGACAGTTTAGAGAGCGCTGGACTGTTGCGCTCACGGCCGCATCTCACCCCATCGATCGCACTGTTGACCGCTTACCTGCACAAGAGCCGAGAGACACGCATGCTGTCGGGAAGCACAAGTGCAGGTGATTCTCATTAATGTGCACAGACTAACACACGAAGCTTCACACACATTCACTCTTATTTGTATGTCTGATATGTAAAAAATGTAAAATGTTTATTGCCATATCAAACTGTTATGTTATGAATCATGTAAATAATTGCATTTGCTTTGAATCATGTAGTGCTCAGCTTTGTCACACAGTCGAACTAAAAGCAAGGATAATTCACCTCAAACAAACTGAAACAAGAACGCTCAAACTGTGAACAGGTATATTTTATGACAAAGATTGTTTTAGTAATTCAGTATGCATTTTAGTAATCTTTAAATGGTGTAATATTTGTGAATTTGATTATATATTTATCCATTTCCTTCGAGAGTCAAGATTAATGCCGCAACTCCAGGCAACACGTACTGAGAGCCCGCCCACACGCTGTTCTGATTGGCTGTGGTTTTTGATCGATTTTGTCACATCTCGTTGTCGCGTCACGTCTGGTTTGGACAGACAAGTTGCTTGTTGCTGGAATCTTATTGCACTGCGTCTAGTTAGGACACGTGTAACGGAGTACAGCAGAGCAACATCAACAATATCAAATATCGGGGGGACTTGGCCCCCTCCTTGTCTATGGTCGTTACGGCCCTGTGGTTGAATGGAAATCTCACAGAGAACGTCGAACAAGGGTAGTTGGCAAACATCACTTTTGAAGAAAAACTACATATTCTGTAGTGTGAAGTCTGTTTGAGAAAATATAAACATAAACAAAACACGAGGTAAAGTCCAGGCCTGGTCCTCTCTCTTGTTCTTCACTGTCGTCACTCCTCCTTTCATGCTTCCGAGCTCCTCCGTGAGAGAATTCGAGACCGGTGTGACGCGCAGCTGGCGCTCATCTTCAATCACGCACTGGCCTCGCTCCGCGCTCTCACGGCTCTCACCCGCCCTGCCCGTCACATACCCCCATTGCCCCTCGCAGGCTGGGGTGTACCCACGAGACTGCGCTCTACTCCCCCCGGGGACGCAGCACCTGGGCGTAACGACAGACGAGACGAGAGAAAAGGAGCCGGAAGAAGCAACAAAGACGAGAGTGGAGAGAGGAGAAGAAAAAAAATCCTGGTGCATTTATACATTTTTTAACATCATGTACTCATGACTAACGTAGGCGATGAACAAAGAAATAAAATAAGTCCTCTGTAACATCGTAGCATCTCAGCACTCTAAATAGGCCTAGGCATACACTTAGCCTACAGGCCTATAAAAATGAGTCTTTCTTAGCAAATTAAATTAAGATAAATTCAAAATTAAGATGGGTATTTGGCAATAATTAAATTAAGATAAAGGCTCCGAGGGATTTGCTTCGCCACTTCTCTCAACAATCTGGCCTTAATGTGACGGTGAACAGCAGCTGAAATTTAATAAAAGAATAATGCCAACATTAGCTGATATACATTTAAGACTCAATAAAAATTGAGTTATAATTTGAAAAACCTTTACTCACCAAGATTAGGCTACAAGTTTCTGTGGAGGAAAATGACTGAATCCACTGTAGATGCCCCAGCTGCTGCTACTGGCCGGGATGCATAGTACTGATCTGGATCATTTTGCAAGTTTTGGGTTAGGATGGTTTGTTGCCTCTGTTTCACCTCCTCAGCATCCATAAGATGGTTTGGGTAGGATCCATTTTCACGCTAATCGAAATGCATCACCTGACCTGACCGCTCATTTACCGCGCAAGCCGGAGCGCAAGCCCGAGCGCAAGCCCGAGCCCATGTAAAATGATAGAAATGAATACCGAACCTGTCAGTCCCGTTGGGTTCGGGTAAAGATCTTCAGCTCTAGTCTGAGAGAGCAGAGAGTAGCTAGCGCTCTATAGAGAAGTTTGGCACAAAATGGCGGCTTCACTGTAAGGGACCTGCGGTGTGTGTAGATAGAAACGGCTCATTCTGAGGTAATAAACACATAACGTAAGGTCATTATGTAAGGTCTTTATACTCCACTGAAAACATAGTTATGTGTATTATATTGCATTTCTGTCAATAGATCCTCATAAATACTACACACTGCACCTTTAAATGGGGCCTTTCAACTAATTCAACTTGTCAGTGGAATTGCCCAATTTATTTTTTTTTTTTCATGGCTTTCAGTGACTAAATATATCAAGTTCCTACGCTTTTAGAAATATATGGATGGGAAAATATGATTGCCATTTACTAAAATAGACACTTGTAAAATTATACCTGAGCTATTTATAAATATTTGTATGCTTTTCTTTTAATGTATAAAAGCTGTAATTTACTGAATCATGCTTGAGACAGTCACACCAGAGGACAATTCTGAGATCTGGACAAAGATTTTATATCAAGAGGTCCATGTAAGGACAATAAATGTTTAACCATTAACTGCATTTTAAATGATGACACTAATTATATTTCTATAAATGGAGAGTAGCCTACTCTAAAATACTCTTAAATATATAATATTAACATTCTAAAATAATAGAGGAATAATAAAAATGAATGTTTGTTATGAAGGACGCATTAAAACTGTCTTAGTAACAGTGTTTCTCATTCCTTCATTTCTTTTCCATTATGTGCTTCTTATTGATTGTATTGATTTACCCCAACCTATGAAAATCTACTCTGATAATATGAATGATCTTAAAGCTTCATAAATGATGAAATGATGAAAAACACAAACCATTTCAATATTTATTGTATGCAAATAACTATTTGATTTCAGTTTCACTTGTAAGTATTTGCACAGTTGCTGCGAAGATGCTGAGAAAGAAGAGGATGAAAATGAGTTAATGTGGAAAGTCCTATAGGGAAGACAGGAAGATGATGGAGGAGAAATGTGTAGAGGAGGCCATGCAATACAAAACTCATATCTCATATCGCAGTCGATTGCACTTTAAATGTTAGTGACACTTTAATGAGAGGGGACTGAACAATATGTCACTCCTGTATGACTAATAACAACCTGATCACTGCAGTGTGTTCATATGGGAAACAGCCAGAGAACAGGGAACGTTCTGGCAAGGTTCTCTCAGTTACGTTAAAGTGTGTGGTTCCTGCATTCTGCCTTATTTCCACTGTTCAAGAGTTGATTCTCATGATAAACATGGGCAAAGCTTCAAAACACTTCTGTATTTCTGTGCCACATACACTCCTTCAGGATTAGAACAAGTTTCGGAAAGTTTTTTTCGAGTATGGCCCTGTATGACATCATAAAGGGCAGAACTCCTTATATGGGCACTTCTCCCGGATGAGCACACACACACACACACACACACACACAAGCTTTGTTCGGGTTACAGGAGCCATCGGCGGCGCTGACGTTGTGTTTTTAGACACGAGATCAACAATGTCACTAAAGAAGTGTATTTCTGCTGTGAGGGAAAGATCCCCTTGTTCAGCTCTCTTCATCAACACTGTAGAGTATATGAACGATACAAGACTTCTTCAGCCCTTTAAACCCCTACACATCCCTCCGGACGGATACAGACCACAGTAACACACACAGACCGACCTCTGGCGTTCCTCTGACAGTCTCTCACCAACACAAGTGACCTTTAGGGAGGAAGCAGGTGTATTGACCGATCACGATATTCCTCTGTCACTAATCCCGAGTCAACACTATTTCCCACCCGTCCGTCCTGCGTATTTACCCAGTAAACACTCACTTAGGCCGGGTTGTTTACCTCCTTTTCTCACACACACACACACACACACACAAACACCGGTCTGTTTAAATCAGTGGCTCTCACTCCTTTGTTTCTCAAAGCATAACGTGAAGCTCCAGCGCAGTCGAACGGAGCGTCCTTGAGCGTCTGCAGACATATTGATTCTCTGCGGTGTGGAGGTTTTTATGCTTTAGACAGACTATATGGAGGGTTTGAATGGGGCCGTAAGGCTCTGGCAGGTTTACCTCCTTCCTAAGACAGGTAATACTGACCTTTCCTGTCCTCTCCCGTCTGTATCCATTACAGCATTCTCCTGTTTAATCACAGCAGCTTCATAAAGCTCTCACACATGCTCAGTCATTTACTGCTTTCTCTGGCCTCAAAGACCTGTGTGTGTGTGTGTGTGTGTGTGTGTGTGTGTGTGTGTGTGTGTGTGTGTGTGTGTGTGTGTGTGTGTGTGTGTGTGTGAGTGTGTGTGTGTCCAGACAGTTTCACAGCTTCCAAAATGTTTATCTCAGCCAGACAGAATTGCACATAAGCAAACTGGTCAATGTGGCGGCGTGAGCAAAGAACGACAGCTTCAGTGCCGGGTCAGGCCTCCGACACACATTTATTTGAAATAAAATGAGCATTAAAATATTAAAAAGGGCAAAATTGTCCACGGGGAATATGGTGATGAATGAAATTGGGGCACGTTCAGTCCAGTTAGTGATAGTGCAGTCACAAACATACACCGATCAGGAATAACATTATGACCACCTTCCTAATATTGTGTTTGTCCCCCTTTTCCTGACCCGTCGAGGCATGGACTCCACTAGACCCCTGAAGGTGTGCTGTGGTATCTGGCACCAAGATGTTAGCAGCAGATCCTTTAAGTCCTGTAAGTTGTGAGGTGGGGCCTCCATGGATCGGACTTGTTTGTTCAGCACATCCCACAGATGCTCGATTGGATTGAGATCTGGGAATTTGGAGGCCAAGTCAACGCCTCAAACT
>JAGHMJ010000145.1:230000-232500 GCA_018749465.1 Paracanthobrama guichenoti
TGACTGAGTTCAGGAGTCTGATGGCCTGGGGAAGAAGCTCCTCCTGAGTCTCTCAGTTTTGGCCATCAGGCTTGGAAGCGCTTACCAGATGCTAGCAGCGTGAAATGAGGGTTTGCAGGGTGATTAGAGTCCTTGATGATCTTGGTAGCTCTACCTTTGCAGCGTTTGGTGTAGGCGTCCTGCAGAGACGGAGAGCTGACCCTGAGATACGCCGGATAAGCGCACTACTCTTTGCAGGGCTTTGCGGTCATGACTGGTGCTGTTCCCATACCACGCTGTGATGCACTGAGTTAAAACACTTTCTATCGCCCCTAAATAGAAAGTTTTCAGGATAGCTGGTGAAACCCTGAATTTCCTCAGCTGGCGCAGGTGGTACAGTCTTTGCCTGGCTTTTTTCACCTGTGTCTGAATGTGAGCAGTCCAGGTCAGGTCCTCGGAGATGTTTACTCCCAGGTACTTGAAGCTGCTCACTCTCTCTACTGGTGACCCGCTGATCATGAGGGGAGTATGTCCGTTGCTGTCTCTTCCTGAAGTCCACAATCATTTCTTTGGTCTTGCCAACATTCAGAGAGAGACAGTTGTCCTGGCACCATGATGTTAGATGCTCCACCTCGTCCAAGTATGCCGTCTCATTGTTGGAAATGAGGCCCAGGACAACAGTATCATCAGCAAATTTGATGATAGAGGTGGAGCTGTGTGTGGACAAACAGTCATGCGTGTAGAGAGAGTAGAGCAGGGGGCTCAGGACACAGCCCTGTGGAGCTCCCACACTCAGGGTGATGGAGGTGGAGGTGAACTGGCCTACTCTCACCACCTGAGGCCTGCCAGTGAGGAAGTCCTCAATCCAGTGGCAGAGAGAAGGATTCAGGCCGAGATCCAGGAGTTTGGAGGTTAGCTTGGTGGGAACTATGGTGTTAAAGGCTGAGCTATAGTCAATAAATAGCAGTCTTACGTAGTTCCCACTTTTGCTGTCGATGTGAGTGAGGGAGGAGTGGAGACATGAGAGATGGCATCTTCAGTCGATCTATTGGGACGATAGGCAAACTGAAGAGGGTCCAAAGTGTCAGGAATGAAGGCGCAAATGGTGTTTTTAATGAGTCTCTCAAAGACCTTCATGACTATAGACGTGAGAGCCACTGGACGATAGTCATTTAGGCAAGAGGGTTTACTGTTCTTAGGGACAGGGATGATGGTGGATTTTTTGAAGGAGGTGGGGACAACAGATGTAGCGAGGGACTCATTAAAGATAGATGTAAACAACCCGGTGAGCTGATCAGCACAGGACCGCAGAACACGACCTGAAATACCATCCGGCCCAGCAGCTTTCCTGACGTCCACACGCTTGAGTGCTCTCCGAACTTCATCCTCCGAGACAGAGATCACGTGATTGTTGCTGCTCTGAGTGATTCACTCTAACGCGCCACTTGGCGGAGTCGCGTTGCCGCGGTTACAGTCAAAGCGAGCATAGAAAGAGTTTAACTCGTTCACGAGCAACGGATCAACGCTTGCCTCTGCAGAGGATTTAGATCCAAAGGAGCAGATGGACCTCAGACCTTGCCACATGCGCCGCGAGTCGTTGAGTTGGAAATGAGACTCCACTCGGTCTTTATAATGGAGTTTTGCGGCTTTAACTGCTCGTCTGAGAGCATAGCAGGACGATCTGTATTCATTCATGTTCCCTGAATGGAGACCGGCGTTGTAAGCAGCAGTGCGTGCGTTCACTGCAGCGCGGATTGAATTGTCCACCCACGGTTTCTGATTTGAGAAGGACGTTATTGTTATTGTTTGCGTGGCTTGCTCTGTAAGCGTGTTGATGAAGCAAAGCGCCACGTCTGTGAACTCGCCACGCCAGCTGAACTCGCTCGAACATGTCCCAATCCACATCGCCCAGAGCTGCCTGTAGCGGTCTCTGAATGGGGTGACCAACGCTTAACTTCCCGCCTCACCGGGGGTTCCTGAATGAGCTTTTGTTTGTATTCGGGAGTGAGGAAAATGGCGGCATGATCCGATTTGCCAAACGCTGGAAGTGACCGCGCGCTTTATAGGCGTTCTTAAACGGAGAGTAGCAGTGATCCAGTGTGTTTGCTCCTCGTGTGGGGCAGGAGGCGTGCTGATGAAAGTTTGGCAGGACTTTCTTTAGGTTTGCTTTGTTAAAATCGCCGCGACAATGAATGCCGCGCCGGGATGTTGGTTTATGACGCCGCTGGCAACATCATGAAGGCCAGATAAAGCCAGCGCTGTGTCTGCCTGCATGTGGAATGTAAACGGCGGTCGCGACAACCGCAGAAAACTCCTCGGCAGATAGAATGGGCGGCAGATGATTGTTAAATGTTCCAGATGAGGCGAGCAGGACCGCGAGAGAATGGTGATGTTCCTGGGATCGCACCATTTCTTGTTGATCATGAAACACACTCCACCGCTTTGGATTTACCGGCCTCGGCTGTTCTGTCCATCCGAAAAACAGAGAAGTTCTCCGACGGCGTCACAGCTGTGTCCGGGA
>JAGHMJ010000145.1:237500-260000 GCA_018749465.1 Paracanthobrama guichenoti
CAATTCTGCTCTTTAATATGTAGAATCTACAGTTCCTGGTGGAGTGCATTAAAGCACCCCATCCTGATTCGTAATATCTTCTGAGGAAACGAGCCGCTACTACGATATTTAGTTGGTGGCGTTTTTGAGTGAAATTGAGCAAGCAACATAAAAATCACCGCTCTTATCTACAGATGTCACATGATAAATAGTTTAGCCTGTGTGGGAGGGTTAATGAGCCTGGCGCTGGTCATCTCTGCGGTGAATTGCCAGCTGGTGTGTGGCCCGAACGTGCTTCTGCTCCTGGAGTCTCACCCACCATCATCCATCATCCTCAGTGTCTAATCATCCTCCGACAAGCACGCGGACATGGAGTCGGCCGGATCCGCTCTCTCGCCTTGACAAGCCACAAGGAAATTACTTATTTATCATTCACAGGCCCGTGATCGCAGGGCACGGTCTGTCTCACACACACACACTCATAAATGGAGTTGAAGAGCACTTTTCCTTTTTTGTCTCAGTCTTTTCTATACGCCATAGCAGTGGAATATAAAAGTGCAATGACGAAAAAGTTGTCATGGTGATTTTCTGTGGATAACAGACCCGTGATTTGATCTTCAGATGATTCTAGTGACCAGCTCAAAGCTGTTATATGTCTTCCTGATGAGTGCAGAACCCAGAAATCACAGTTTTTCCACTGTCTGGTGAACTTTTTTGGTAAATATTTGGTACTAGTGACTTTTTTACCTAGAGCAACTTTCAACTACAGGAAGGTGCTTTAAAGTCGTCATGAAAGGGAAGTTTCACTTGTCTTTTATCCTCTATTGTGCCGTATATCTAAGTGAAACGCTTCAGGAACAAGAACAAATGAAGGGCTGGCCTTGATTTTGTCCATGGTTTGCTATTGGTGGATCTCATGTGAGTGGCAGGTTGCCCCACCCTTGCTAATGTTCACTGAAAATGTTATTTCTGAATGTCCTCAAAATGTAAAAAAGTATTATTACTTTTGAATGTTCTCTGAACCATCTGAAATAAGTAGTAGGTAGTGACGTTAAAAAAATCTAATATTTCTCATAGCAACCACCCATTACCCTATCAACCATGTAGCAAGACCGTAGCAACCACCCCGAGTACCATAGCAACCACATAGCAACACCCTAGCAACCACCTTGAGTACCCTAGCAACCGCATAGGAACACCCTAGAAACCACCCTGAGTACCCTAGCAACCAGATAGAAACACCCTAGCAACCACCCTGAGTACCCTAGCAACCACATAGCAAAACCCTAGCAACCACCCTGAGGACCCTAGCAACCACCCAATCAACGAAAAGACCCAATAAACCATATAGCATTCACCCAGAACATCATGGCAACTGCCTAGCAACCATACAGAACACCCTAGCAACAGCATAGCAACCACCCAGAACATCCTAGAAACCGCATAGCAACCACCCACAGCACCATAGCAATCACCCAGAATACCCTAGTAACTCCAAGTACCTCAGCAACACTCTAGCAACCACCCAGAGTAACTTGGCAACTGCATAGCAATACCTTAGCAAACCACCTAGAATACCCTAGCAACCATGTAGCAACACCCTAACAACCAGGCCAAGTACCTTAGCAACACCCTAGCAACCACCCTGAGTATTTCGAACTTCAAGCTTTTAAAACTATTTAAACTACTATTTATAAAAGATTTACTATTTCTGGCTAGGATTTTTCAAGTCAACTTAAAGTTTGTCTACAAACTTTGTTATCTAGTTTATTAATGTTACTGGAAGAACATTTGTTCATAACTACAGAACGTTCCCGGTTAGCATTATTCAGATATTCTACAGTTTATTGATTGAGACTTGCTGCCTTCAGTTGTTATATGTGTCTCACTCGAGAGACTGTACCTGTCCTCAGAATGGCCATGGAATGCACTGTTATTGACTGTAAATCAGCACAATCTGGTTGCGAGGCCTGTTAGTGGAAAAACAATCAGGACACAAAGACTTTAACAGCACTATATATGAAGAGAGCTCTACTTTTACTAATACTTTCTATATGTTGAAAATCCAATCTTTAATGAGTTCTTTCTACTCCACACTGACTCACATGGACCAAAAAAAGCAAAAATAATCACCTTAATAACTAAGAATCGATACCTAATTAAAAGACAAACAAGGTATTGATATATCACAAAGGTTCTGGAAAGTCACCCAGGCGGGACATTAAAACACGAGCGAACGGTCAATACATAATTAATATGATCAGAACGAAGCCTAAAGACTCTGAGCCTCAGCAACGGCTCGTTACTGCATGTGTCGTTTCACAGAGCAGTAATTGTTTGGAAATGGTTTCAGATGAGAAACTGGACTGTGATAGATCTAACGGGATGATGAAATCCCCAAAAAGTATCTTCACTGATTTGAATACCTCCGGACCAGAGAAGTCAGAAAGACAGTTGACTTGTGAATGTGATAACCTGTGTGTTTTTTGTGCGTTCCCTGTGGGGTGGGATTGTCTTTACATTCTCACTGTGTCTCCAGGAGGAACTCTAATGGTTTCTTTTGGCTCGGCACACAAACATAGCAAAGACAGCCTCTCTGAATGCCAGCGCCCATCGCACATGTATACCAGAAACTGCCAAAACAATTACTATAGCAATCCCAACTAATGCTGCAGAGAAAAGCCTGTGTTACAAAGTGTGTGATGTTGTTAGTGTATCGACAGCAGATTACACACACAATCACCCAAACTGCTTCTCACAGCCCTCATTCCTGCAGCCCTCCATCATGAAAATACAACACTAATTAACAGCACGAGCATATGGGGATTTACATGATGTATGCCAGTGTGTGTTTGTGTGTGTGTGTGTGTGTGTGTGTGTGTGTGTGTGTGTGTGTGTGTGTGTGTGTGTATGAGCAAGAGAGAGAGAGAGTGAGAGTGAGAGTGAGTGTGTGTCCCCACTAGAAATTTGTATCCTGTCGTCGTCATACTGAATTCTAGTCAGAGTATGAGTCTGGTACTGCTCCATTGGGCTGTGATTATGGGGCGAAAATGCCTCTGCACACAATTGGATAGACCAACAACCAATCAGAGCAAAGGAGCATAGTTGTCAACAGAACTCAACGGCACGCACGCTGGAAGAAGTAGAAGAAGAAGATGAGTGTAAACGATCTTTGCCGGTGTTGTAAAAAGAATTTAAGGATACACGGAGTACTTACTTAATTCTGAATGTGCTAATGTGGCTAAAGCTACCATTGATCGCTGATCTCTGTGAATACAGTCAGCTAAGCCACATTAGCCGTCAGTGTCCTAACCAGCTCATTCACAAAATATAACGTGTCACTTACATGTTCTGAATATGAAGTTGGACAAACAGTTGGTATTGATCCATCTTTGAGAAGCAACTTTTGTGCAAATCCTGTGTTTTACTGACCTTCATTAGCTAAGCAGCCCAATGTACATTGATTCACACAAACATGTTCAGTAAACATTCAGTAAACGTGATGGAAGGAGCTAAATAGGACCAAAATATCACATTCTAGGTTGGTCCCCTAAAGGACCTGCGAACGTTATGGGAATGTAGTGTAGAAACTGATCACTGAATAAGATATGTTGCAACGCAGTCTCGAATTAAATGTCTCCATCTGACTACAGGGAACCGTATGGGAACGTTCCGGTAACATCACAGATATCCTCTTTGTGATGTTTCTCTGTGACCATAGAATAACCAAAATGGAACGTCCTCATAAAGTCACAGTAAGAACCTTGAACTGCAGCACTTTCATAACCAAAAGAGGACATTTTAGGAATGTCCCTAATGTAGGAGCCATATGTACTATCTTATTTAATTATATTTTTTGTGTTCATTTAAAATCAGTTTGGTGTGATATTGTTAATATTGTTTATTTCTCTGAGTGTGTGTGCCCTCTATAGGTGGGAGGGGAGAAAAGAGGTTAAAAGGAAAGGACACCCCGACAGGAGGGGCGCTGGTGCAAACATACAGTCTTTTGACCGTGCACATGGAAGCCAACACATGCTCAAGTTGTTTCAGTTGTTTGTTTGTTTTATGTTACAATTTATCTTTATTTTGATACAATAAACTTCAGTTACGATTTCAAACCTCAATGGACTTCTCCAGATCTGTTAATGGTACATTGCACGCGTCAGAAACCCTGCATCAACACCTCCCACAGTGGACAGAAACGGGGATCAAATATAGGACCGTTTGAAACTTGTTTTTACCACTACACCTAATGTTCTGTAAAGGTTCAGGATTTTTGTCACCTTTAGAGAACTTTTAGGGGAAATTGTGCAAGGTCACAAGAACGTCCCCTCCTATGTGGGGTGTGTGTGTGTGTGCGAGTGCATGTGTGTGTGAGTGTGCTCAGCTCGTCTCTACAGTGTCTCAATCAATACTTCTCTAACCAAGGGCGACCCAGGGAAGTAATCACTCCTCAGTGTAATAAAACGGAGCGTCAGGAAGGCCTGAGCCCTACAGAGAGGAATCACAGAGCTGGATGTCAGTATTAACACAACAGGGTCTCGTTGAGGGATTGATGTCCTGTGGCAGAGCGTCACGCTTGCAACATCAAGGCCGTGGGTTTGATTCTGTGGGAACGTTTGTTCAAGATTCAAGATTCAAGAGTTTTGTCACACACACAGTTATATACAGAATATACAACCGGCAGTGAAATGTAAACAGGTCCGCTCCATGGACAGTGCAAATTCACAGTTAAAAACACAAGGAGAAATTATAGAAATAGGATAAAAAGTACTAATATATATATATATATATATATATATATATATATATATATATATATATATATTATATATATTATATATATATTATATATATATATTATATATATATATATAATCTGTAAATTATAAATAATCAAGTCAAGTAGAGGAAAAAAAAATTAAAAAATAAGGATAAAGTGGAATAAAATAATTGAAGTAGACTGTGCAGTGAGTAAACTGTAGACTTATAAATATGTGGTTAACAAATGTATAAGAGTATAATGTGCAAACAGGTTTATGACAGGTTGTTACACAGTAACAACGAGAACAGAAAGTGCAGTGCAATGACAGCTGGACTGTACTGATACTGTACTGATAGATTTGGTATCCATTTTAAAATCCAGGGGAAAGTATCATTGATCTTCCTTTCAGGAAACATAATAGGAGAAATAAATTAGGTAAATATATGATATTAATTTGGATACCATGATCAAATTAGTTGGTCTTGGGACAATCTGACGGGTTCACATTGAGAATGCTTTGATATAGTAAATCTGAGCAGAGTTTGAGGCGCTGCTGAGATCTCTTCTGAAACGTTTTGTTCTCCATTTAGTGATTGAGATGTTGAAACTATCTCTCTTTTTTGATTTGTCTTTCCTGCATTGACTCTTCATAGACTCTTTTATAACATGAGAGAGCAGCGGATTAAAAACACCGGCGAACAATTAGCAAAGAAATTCATACCTCACTCATCTCCAGAAATTAATTTGAGAAATAGAAGGTATCCATTCAAATATTAAAATCAGAGCATAAGACTTTTAATATACACTATATTCCCAAAGGTTTTGTGACGCCTGCCTTTACATGCACATGAACTTTAATGCCATCCCATTCTTAATCCGTAGGGTTTAATAAGGAGTCGGCCCACCCTTTGCAGCTCTAACAGCTTCAGCTCTTCTGGGAAGGCTTTCCACAAGGTTTAGGAGTGTGTTTATGGGAATTTTTGACCATTCTTCTAGAAGAGCATTTGTGAGGTCAGGCACTGATGTTGGACGAGAAGGCCTGGCTCGCAGTCTCCGCTCTAATTTATCCCAAAGGTGTTCTATCGGGATGAGGTCAGGACTCTGTGCAGGCCAGTCAAGTTCCTCCACACCAAACTCGCTCATCCATGTCTTTATGGACCGACGCTTTGTGCACTGGAGCGCAGTCATGTTGGGACAGGAAGGGGCCGTCCCCAAACTGTTCCCACAAAATTGGGAGCATGAAATTGTCCAAAATGTCTTGGTATGCTGAAGCATTAAGAGTTCCTTTCACTGGAACTAAGGGGCCAAGCCCAACCCCTGAAAAACAACCCCACCCCATAATCCCCCCTCCACCAAACTTTACACTTGGCACAATGCAGTCAGGCAAGTCCCGTTCTCCTGGCAACCGCCAAACCCAGACTCATCCATGGGATTGCCAGACAGAGAAGCGTGATTGGTCACTCCAGAGAACACGTCTCCACTGCTCTAGAGTCCAGTGGCGGCGTGCTTTACTCCACTGCATCCCACGCTTTGCATTGCACTTGGTGATGTAAGGCTTGGATGAGCTGCTCGGCCATGGAAACCCATTCCATGAAGCACTCTACGCACTGTTCTTGAGCTCATCTGAAGGCCACAGAAGTTTGGAGGTCTGGAGCTATTGACTCTGCAGAAAGTTGGTGACTTCTGCGCACTGTGACCCTCAGCATGCGCTGACCCCACTCTGTGATTTTACGAGTTGCTGTTGTTCCCAATTGCTTCCACTTTGTTATAATCCCACTAACAGTTGAGCGTGGAATATTTAGTAGTGAGGAAATTTCAGGAATGGACTTATTGCACAGGTGGCAACCTATCACGGTCCCACGCTTGAGTTCACTGAGCTCCTGAGAGCGAGCCATTCTTTCACAAATGTGTGTAGAAGCGTCTGCATGCCTAGTGCTTGATTTATACACCTGTGGCCATGAAGGGACTGAACACCTGAATACTTTTGGCAATATAGTGTATATACTATGTTCAGTCCATTTGAATCCTCACTGCAAATTCTTTATTTTATCACACTATCATTTCAGATGTTTGCTATATAAGCTGTCCGTCATAATGAGACGTGGAGTGATGTCAGACTGACACCATTGCAGTAATGATTGAGTTGTTGACACAGAGAGAGAGAGAGAGAGAGAGAGAGAGAGAGAGAGAGAGAGAGAGAGAGAGACAGAGAGAGAGAGATTGTGCTTTCATTTGTCAGAGGCTGTTGAAAGCGTCAGCTTGTGTGCAGAGGCTAAACACTGGACCGAGCAGCAGTGATCCATCTCCGTCAAACACCACACACAGACACACACACACACACACACACACACACACACACACACACACACACACACACACACACACACACACACACACACACAAAGGCCTACAGCACACTGAAATACTGTGTCCAAAATCCAACTACATAGTATTTGAAAAACAGTAGGTAAAAATTCCCTGGATGACCCATTTCTTCCGGCGGGATTCTGAAGTGTGCATTCGATGGCCTCTTTACTATCCCATGTGGCCACGGGAGAGGAGTTGTGAATGCCAGTGAAGCGATGCATGTTGCGATGTAGTTTGAATACTACACACATGCATACCATGCAGAACGCACTTTTTCAACAGTTGTGTGAATTAGTTTTCAAACCAAATGTAATAAACTACCTACTATACAGTATGTTTCAAGATTCAAGATTCAAGAGTTTTATTTGTCACATACACAGTTATGTACAGAATATACAACCGGCAGTGAAATGTAAACAGGTCCGCTCCATGGACAGTGCAAATTCACAGTTAAAAACACAAGGAAGAAATTATAATAGAAATAGGATATAAAAAAAGTACTCTCTATATATATATATGTCTATATCTGTAGAATTATAAATAATCAAGTCAAGAGAAAAAAGGTAACAAATAAGGATAAAGTGGAATAAAATAATTGAAGTAGACTTTGCAGTGAGTAAACTGTAGACTTATAAATATGTGGTTAACAAATGTATAAAGAGTATAATGTGCAAACAGGTTTATAACAGGTTGTTACACAGTAACAACGAGAACAGAAAGTGCAGTGCAATGTCAGTGTATCGATGTTTATCCTGGCGTGAAGTCACGTGATGTTAAGTTCAGGAGTCTGATGGCCTGGGGGAAGAAGCTCCTCCTGAGTCTCTCAGTTTTGGCCATCAGGCCGGAAGCGCTTACCAGATGGCAGCAGCGTGAAATGAGGGTTTGCAGGGTGATTCGAGTCCTTGATGATCTTGGTAGCTCTACCTTTGCAGCGTTTGGTGTAGGCGTCCTGCAGAGGCGGGAGAGCTGACCCTGAGATACGCTCGGATAAGCGCACTACTCTTTGCAGGGCTTTGCGGTCATGACTGGTGCTGTTCCCATACCACGCTGTGATGCACTGAGTTAAAACACTTTCTATCGCCCCTAAATAGAAAGTTTTCAGGATAGCTGGTGAAACCCTGAATTTCCTCAGCTGGCGCAGGTGGTACAGTCTTTGCCTGGCTTTTTCACCTGTGTCTGAATGTGAGCAGTCCAGGTCAGGTCCTCGGAGATGTTTACTCCCAGGTACTTGAAGCTGCTCACTCTCTCTACTGGTGACCCGCTGATCATGAGGGGGAGTATGTCCGTTGCTGTCTCTTCCTGAAGTCCACAATCATTTCTTTGGTCTTGCCAACATTCAGAGAGAGACAGTTGTCCTGGCACCATGATGTTAGATGCTCCACCTCGTCCAAGTATGCCGTCTCATTGTTGTTGGAAATGAGGCCCAGGACAACAGTATCATCAGCAAATTTGATGATAGAGGTGGAGCTGTGTGTGGACAAACAGTCATGCGTGTAGAGAGAGTAGAGCAGGGGGCTCAGGACACAGCCCTGTGGAGCTCCCACACTCAGGGTGATGGAGGTGGAGGTGGACTGGCCTATTCTCACCACCTGAGGCCTGCCAGTGAGGAAGTCCTCAATCCAGTGGCAGAGAGAAGGATTCAGGCCGAGATCCAGGATTTCGAGTATGTGATTTCGGACTCACAGAAAAAGACTGGAAAATGCAGGTGCACCAGGGTTATTATTGTTAACTAAAACTATAAAAAAAAAAAAACATTCATGTAGAAACATGCTTTTTCTTCACAGCTGCTTTGAAACGATATGTAGGCCTATTGTGAAAAGTGCTATACAAATAAATAAATGTGAAATGTATTTGAAATGTATTTTTAATCGTAGGTGTTGTTGTCTTCACCTCTACAGCCGGTGGAAAAGAATCCGACGGGACTCGGGCAGAAATCATATTCATGGATGAACAAATGTACTATAGCATTAACATTAATATATTAATGTTAATGTAGTATGAAACAGGGTGGAGCGAAGCAATTGCTAATGAGAGACGAGCGACACACGGCTCGAGAGCTTTTATTCTGTCAGGCTAGCGCTTCCTCTTCTTCCGCTCATGTGTGTGTGTGTGTGTAATGCAGTGCTGTTTGATCATATCACACACATGTGAGTGTGTTAAAGTGATGTTATAATGGCGCTACTATGAGACACTTGTTCACACTGCAGTGAGCGAGATCATATTAGGCATGGTAAAACATGGCACTGTGTTGAGCTGGAGAACAATCATTAGTTTCTGTCCATCAATGATCCAAACAGTGTCTAATAAAACACATATTAAAGGGGTCCTATAATGCCCCTGTTTACAATATGTAATAAGTCTCTGATGAGTGTGTATGTGAAGTTTTAGCTCAAATTACCCCACAGATCATTTTCATAGCATGTTAAAATTGTCACTTGTTGAGGGTGAGCAAAAACATGCCATTTAAATGCAAATGAGCTGCTGCTCCCGCCCCTTTCAGGAAGAGGGCGGAGCTTCAAGAGCTCATGTTAGCAGCTCTGATTACCTCACGCACACACACACACACACACACACACACACACACACACACACACACACACACACACACTGAAAATGACAGAAACTGTTCAGCCTTTTATGATCAAACCGGAGTCGGACAATGATGGAGAGACTCAAGAAGAAGAGACAACATGTAGAATGAGACAGGACGTTTCTGAAGGGATAGAGGATGAGTTTATGAGTTAACGATCTTCAGTCATTGATTAGCATATTCTGTCATGATAATCTATAAACCGCTGGTGTGGGAACTGATGAGCCAGAGAATATCTGCTGATGAAGAGAGAACAGGGATAGTTTAGTTTAATTACGGTTATAACTTATGATGTCATCTTGCTTTATGACATGCTATTGCATTTGTGTTCGTACTGTATCAATAAATGTGAAAGACGGACGACAGCTTGAGCGACTCTCAAATGTGCTCGACTACAACAACTCTGTTCTCATGTTCCCGGGGGCGGGGTTATGTAAATGTTAGGGTTATGATGTCACTAGCTCGTTGTAGTCCCTACCAGCCGTTTGTTGTAGTCCTTAAAGAGAGATTTCTGTAAAAGAAAATATCTCCCTTTGCTTTGAGCGTCGTAACTTCAAACAGCGACACTACACACTCACTAAAGATAAACACGTCAAATCATAATCACCCACTGCTTTAATGTTCGTATAACCAAGAAAAAACTTTTTAATTAGAGAACATTCAGAAATAACGTTTTCATAACTTTAAGGGAACGTTAGCCAAGCGGTTTTAGAGCGTTTTCATTGTTATCTGGGTTGATGTCACTGTATAAATGGTTAAAGCTCTATTACTGTAAATGACAGCACTGTTTTGTGTTTTATACAGCACTTTGTGCACTTATAACAGTTTTAGTTGCCTGGCAGAATTACTACAGTATTTATTACAAATTATTTATCTGTGCACAACATCTTTTCTCTGATGACATTTGTTCTTTCTCCAGAAGCGTTTCACTCTATAGAGGGGCATTTTACACCAAAATAGCTCCAATCTGGGGCAAAATGGCTATAGTCAGAAATAGGGACAATAATAATGTGTTGTTTTTCTCCATAAATACCTCTGATATAGGAAGATATTTTTTAAAGTAACATTTTAGTACATGGAAACTAACCATTTCAACCCATCACAGATACGAGTCCCTCATTAGCTCATATTCATAATCATATTCATATTCATATTCAGTTAGCTTGGCCTGGCTCAGCACAGCACTGATCATCAGACATCAGGAGTCTCCTTAGACAGTTCTTCTGGTGTTTCGAGAGGAAGATGTGCATGCACAGCTCAACAAGAGCTGACTGATGACATGCTGTCAGAGGTTTAAACGGCTCCAGAGAATCAGGGTGAGCAGAGGATTGGAAACTCTGTGGATATTCATAGAGCATTTTCAAGAAGGAGTCAGTGAAATGTCAGAGCTAGCGGAAGAGAAAGCCTTTAAAGCAAAAAAAGATGGAAAGGTGAAAAGGTGAAGCCATAAAAGAATTAAGAGCAGATATGGAAGCGCTGAGATGGACTAGTGCAGATATAGAGAGCCAAAATCCTCATTCCCCTTTAGAAAATCTGATCCGGCGCAGCAGTTTGATATTTATGTTTTTATTTTTTTCGTCTGACATTTGGGAAAATCACTTCAAATGGTAAATATGGGAATTATTTCCCAGAAGATTGCCGCACACTCCTGCAGAATAACTGCTTTATGCAACATTCAAATGGACTTTTAAAGATCACTGCAGTTATTGATGAAGTCAGTCGTCAGCATCACTGCATCTGCTGTATGAAGGAGGTGTGACTTCATCATCAGCCTCATCGCAAATGTAAGAGATACTTTCCTGTGGGATGCAGAATATTCCACACTCGGAAAATACATGAGAGTAATTTTAAATGATTTAGTAATGGTCAGTAATGACTTACCCAGCTAACAAAAATACACTATATTGCCAAAGTATTGGGCCGCCCCTCCAAATCACTGAGTTCAGGTGTTAAATCCCTTCATGGCCACAGGTGTATAAATCAAGCACTAGGCATGCAGACGCTTCTACACACATTTGTGAAAGAATGGGTCGCTCTCAGGAGCTCAGTGAACTCAAGCGTGGTACCGTGATAGGTTGCCACCTGTGCAATAAGTCCATTCCTGAAATTTCCGCACTACTAAATATTCCACGCTCAACTGTTAGTGGGATTATAACAAAGTGGAAGCAATTGGGAACAACAGCAACTCGGCCACGAAGTGGTAGGCCACGTAAAATCACAGAGTGGGGTCAGCGCATGCTGAGGGTCACAGTGTGCAGAAGTCACCAACTTTCTGCAGAGTCAATAGCTCCAGACCTCCAAACTTCTGTGGCCTTCAGATGAGCTCAAGAACAGTGCGGAGAGAGCTTCATGGAATGGGTTTCCATGGCCGAGCAGCTCATCCAAGCCTTACATCACCAAGTGCAATGCAAAGCGTGGGATGCAGTGGTGTAAAGCACGCCGCCACTGGACTCTAGAGCAGTGGAGACGTGTTCTCTGGAGTGACCAATCACACTTCTCTGTCTGACAATCCCATGGACGAGTCTGGATTTGGCTGTTGCCAGGAGAACGGGACTTGCCTGACTGCATTGTGCCAAGTGTAAAGTTTGGTGGAGGGGGGATTATGGGGTGGGGTTGTTTTTCAGGGGTTGGGCTTGGCCCCTTAGTTCCAGTGAAAGGAACTCTTAATGCTTCAGCATACCAAGACATTTTGGGCAATTTCATGCTCCCAACTTTGTGGGAACAGTTTGGGGACGGCCCCTTCCTGTCCCAACATGACTGCGCTCCAGTCCACAAAGCGTCGGTCCATAAAGACATGGATGAGCGAGTTTGGTGTGGAGGAACTTGACTGGCCTGCACAGAGTCCTGACCTCAACACGATAGAACACCTTTGGGATGAATTAGAGCGGAGACTGCGAGCCAGGCCTTCTCGTCCAACATCAGTGCCTGACCTCACAAATGAGCTGCTAGAAGAATGGTCAAAAATTCCCATAAACACACTCTTAAACCTTGTGGAAAGCCTTCCCAGAAGAGCTGAAGCTGTTAGAGCTGCAAAGGGTGAGCCGACTCCATATTAAACCCTACGGATTAAGAATGGGATGGCATTAAAGTTCATGTGCATGTAAAGGCAGGCGTCACAAAACCTTTGGCAATATAGTGTATGTTCTAAGAGTGTTTTGCTAACATTGCCATTAAGATATGAACATTTTATTTCTGAATGTTCTCTGAATGTTGAAAACATAAATTGTTTTAAAAATGTTGTAAATATATTCGTTTTGGTTATGTGAACTTTAAGGGAATGTTACTTTTGAATGTTTGCTGAATGTTCTGAAACAAGTTGTTACATTTAAAAATATTTCAGAAAAAAACATTAACATTGTATAAATAATGTTTTTGTGCTAATGTTTGAGAACATTATGAAAGTCCTGATAACTTTGAACGAATGTTCTATTAACGTTACTGGAGGAACGTTTGTTCATAACCTTGCCACAACGTTTTAAGAACGATCAGCAGGATTATGGCATCTGGGGTGTGTGTGTGTCTGTCTGTGTGTGTGTGTGTGTGTGTGTGTGTGAGTGAGTGAGTCTGTGTGTGTGTGTGTGTGTGTGTGTGTGTGTGTCTGTCTGTCTGTCTGTCTGTGTGTGTGTGTGTGTGTGTGTGTGTGTGTGTGTGTGTGTGAGTGAGTCTGTGTGTGTGAGTGTGTGTGTGAGTGAGTGAGTCTGTGTGTGTGTGTGTGAGTGAGTCTGTGTGTGTGAGTGTGTGTGTGAGTGAGTGAGTCTGTGTGTGTGTGTGTGTGTGTGTGAGTGAGTGAGTGTGTGTGTGTGTGTGTGTGAGTGAGTGAGTCTGTGTGTGTGAGTGTGTGTGTTTGTGCACCTAGAATTTATTATCATTTCCTTCAGTCTCAGGTGTGTTCTGTGTTTTGAGTAAATAAGCATTATATCTCTAGTTCAGATTAGCCTATGAAATATAAAGCAGGCTCATCCTCTGCACACACTCACACACAGGCCTGTAGATAAATATATATACAGTATATAAAGGTCATCTGTGAGTGTTGTCATCTCTTCTGTGGCGCGGAGGAGCCGAACACTCATTTCATTCTCAGATTCAACATCCTGTGATGGACAGGTGAAGGGCTCGGGCTGAGGGTGTGTGTGAGTTTTACACAGGTAAGAACCACCAAACTTTCACTGTACTGTATATGACATTAAAGCTATCTTTACAGAAGTAGCATACTAATCATAATTACATTTATTTGTAGCTTATAGAAAAGCCTAGTCACTTCAAAATAAAATAATAATAGTAACAATGACGCCCAATTTCAATACTCTTATCATAACTGTGATGTGTTCGCAGACTCCAGTCTGAGCCCACAAATTCATGCAATGCTTATTTAAATATTATTTTAATCCAAAATATTTTATCTTTCTCAGATAACTAATTTAGTGAGATGAAAATTATTATTAACCCAGACAGAAGAAGATTTATTTATTTTATTTGCTATTAAACCAACCAAATAACACAAAAATAAATAATTTTAGAACAATGAAATACAACAATGGATCATAAGTCAAAATAAAGGAAAATAAATTAAATAAAAAAATACAATAATTCTTTTAGAGTCATAATTAAGTGTCACAAAGAAAATTATTTAATTTACTGTACTGTTAAGCAACATTTACATTTATGCATAAAATATTTTGCCAATAAAATAAATACATTTCTTATATAAACAGAAGATTAATGTAAGAATCAGGCATGGTGAGTCGCGCGCTCGGTCCAAACAGCTGCTGTCAATCGTGTTGATTAGCGTCGATCAGGCGCAGCTTCTCGCTTATAAACTTCAGATTTGATTTCATTCGTGTTTGTCTCGGGGAGCAATGTCGCCTGCGGTCACACGAGTAAGAGCAGCTACTCAGGATCTCAAAGTTACGACGAATAATGTTCGTGCGTCATGTTTGATGCACGTGTGTGTGTGTGTGTGTGTGTGTGTGTGTGTGTGTGTGTGTGTGTGTGTGTGTGTGTGTGTGTAGGCGAACTCGAGACATGTGTTAGTGAAAGGAAATGTTGCCGTCCCGTATTTCCTCCGGTCCAGAGTGCCATTAGGAAATGCATCTAATGTGATAGGTGTTCACAGAGGTGCAGATGTGCCAAAGGTGAGCGCGGATTCTCCTGTTCATCCCACACTCTTCCTTTGTGTTGCATTGAGAAACGCATGCTTTACCAGAGACCGAAGGCGGTGCGCGTGAAGAAGGAAAGCGGCAGAGCAGCCAGAGCTCCTCCAGATGAGACCCATGACCACACCTCAGTGTGTGACCCGGTCAAGGTCAGCACATCCTCAGTGTGTGACCCAGTCAAGGTCAGCACATCCTCAGTGTGTGACCCAGTCAAGGTCAGCACATCCTCAGTGTGTGACCCAGTCAAGGTCAGCACATCCTCAGTGTGTGACCCAGTCAAGGTCAGCACATCCTCAGTGTGTGACCCAGTCAAGGTCAGCACATCCTCAGTGTGTGACCCAGTCAAGGTCAGCACATCCTCAGTGTGTGACCCGGTCAAGGTCAACACATCTTTCCTCTCTATCAGACCCTGGACCACAACACCAGTCATAAGGGTCAATTTTCTTTAAATTGAGATTTGTCTATTAATCTCTCCACTGATGTGTGGTTTGTTAGGACGATATTTGAAAATCTGTAATCTGAGGGTGCAAACACATCTAAATATTGAGAAAATCTCCTTTAAAGTTGTCCAAATGAAGTCCTTAGCAATGCATATTGCTAATAATAATACATTTATGATATATTTACGGTAGGACATGAAAAATGGATAATTTTTACCCACACAATGTATTGTTGGCTATCGCCACAGATATACCCGTGAGACGCAGCGCTGCTGTTGGGCTCCAGGGTCACAGATGTTCTGAAAACATGTAGATCTTCGTTTTCTCATGCTTTAAACCCTCATGTTTGTGTTCTGCTCGACTCCAGCAGCCGGTCACACACACGCACACTGAAGCCGCCGCTCCTCCAGCTTTCTCCTGCCTGTTGCTCAACATCATCCCAGATGTGGACTCTGCTGATGCTCTTGATGCCCAGATGTGCAGCGAATATGTGCGGGATATCTATGCTTATTTACAGCAGCTCGAGGTGGAGTGATGTCATATTACACTGACACTCCTCTAGCTAACAAACTTGGAGCGCAAAGAAAATCTGTAGTAAATTTTGTAAATGCATGTTTTCCGACATTACTTTAATTCACAGCTTCAAGAACAAGAACAGATGTAGGGCGGGGCTTGATTGTGTCTGTGGGGAATTGATTGGATGGTGGTGGTCTGCTATTGGTGGATCTCATGTGAGTGACAGGTTGCCTTGTCATCGGAGAAGAGATGAAGTTATTCTGATTCAGGGTTATTAAAATCATGATGTGCACCGATAAATAATTTAGAATAAACCCTGCAATATTCCATAAACAAGAATTATCCATGATTTCATGGTGACTTTAATGGCTTCAAAAGACATGGAAAGGGGAACAGACATAACTACAACAATATTGATTATAGCTTGTGTGTTCAAGGCTTCAGCCCCGATATGTTTGAATTGCATGCCAAACATTTTTCAGATTTCTCTGCGTTCCACTGAAGAAAGTCATGAGTGCACTGTAATTTAATTGAAGTAACCCTTCAAGTCTTTAGCTTTGAGATCACTTGATTGATCACGCTCATGGCTGTCATCTTGACTAATTGAGCTTTATGACCGTGTCTTACGAGCTTGTTATGATTTATGTATCGTGTATAAAGGTTGACGGGTGCGTTTACTAGTTTTGCTTCAATGCATGTAGGTCACGATGGCCATCAAACCGCATTACCTGGAGGGTCAGGAGGTGAGCGGATCCATGCGTGCCGTTGCCATTGACTGGCTCATGCAGGTGCAGAGAGAGTTCAAACTGCGGCAGGAGACCTTCTTCATGAGCGTCGGCATCATTGACCGGTTCCTTCAGGTCTGTGATCCTCAAATCAGCCCTTAAAGGGATAGTTCACCCAAAAATTAAGGTGATCCCATGATTTCCTCTCCCTCAGCTCATCCTAGGTGTGTATGACATTCTTCTCTCAGACGAACACAGAGTTATATTAATAAATGTCCTGGCTCTTCCAAGCTTTATAATGACAGTGAATGGCAGCCCAAAATTAAGACCAAAAAAGTGCCCATTCACTGCCATTATAAAGCTTGGAAGAGCCAGGACATTTATTAATATAACTCTGTTCGTCTGAGAGAAGAATGTCATGCACACCTAGGATGAGCTGAGGGAGAGGAAATCATGGGGTCATCTTCATTTTTGGGTGAACTATCCCTTTAAATGCCAATAATGGTTGTGATCTTGTTCTGTAGTGCACCTAACTATTGCGTAATGAGGTTTTGATATCTGTAGATGTGCTAGGACTCGTGTCTGAATGCTTTAACGCCTCTTTTTAAAGAAGAACCCGGTTCCCAAGAAGTATTTTCAACTGGTCTGTGTGACTGCAATGCTGATCGCATCCAAGTATGAGGAGATCTATCCGCCCACAGTGGGAGACTTTGCGTTTGTGACGGATGGCGCGTACACCTGTGGAGACATCCGGAGAATGGAGCGGGTTGTTCTGAAGCGCTTGGATTACAGCCTCGGCAGACCCGGCCCTGTTCACTTCCTGCAGAGAGCTTGCAAGGTTGGACAAGTGAGTCGCTGTTTATACACCATTGTTCAGTTTGAAAGTCTCTTCTCACCAAGGCTCATTATTCTGCTCATAACTCCAGTAGATCAGTGTAATACTCCTCCAGTGTAGATCAGCTGTTCTCTGTGTGAATATATAGTAAAGTGTGATTTATTCCTGTGATCAAAGCTGAGTTTATCATCATTACTCCAGTCTTCAGTGTCACATGATCCTTCACTGATCATTCTCAGATGAGGATCTGATGATCAACACACATTTATGATTATCAGAGATGAGAACAATTCATATTTGTGGAAATATGTATTCTATATTGATGTATTCAAATTTAATTTGTCAAAGACAAATTCTTACTGTCCCCCAAAATTTGAACATTTAAAAATTTAACTTTTCAACTGTTGCTAATTGTTTTAAATCCACATGCTGTAACGTTATTTGCAAATGTTTCCCAGGAAAACCCTTTTATTTCTAACTTAAACCACGCGTTCATGACCCTTCGCTCTTGCTGTATGTCAGGCGAGTTCGAGAGCCGGTGAGCTAGCGATGTTCCTCCTGGAGCTCACGGCGCTGGATTATGAGCTGATCCATGTTCCTCCGTCCCTTATGGCAACGGCTGCGTTTGCGGCATCCCTCCGGATTCTTGGCTCTGGAGATTGGGTGAGGCACTTGTTCACATCAACCTTTCAGCCATTTATTTGTCTTTGATATGAACGGTCATTTAAAGGGGACCTATTATGCAAAATTCACTTTTATAAGGTGTTTGAACACAGATGTGTGCCCACAACCAGCCTGTAATGGTAAAAATCCACTCAATACTTTTTTATAATTCCCATCAATCATTATCAATCTCTCATATTTCCCTCTACTCCTGTGTAAGAGTAGGGAAGCCCCGCCCATGCCTGCTGCTGATTGGCCCTTTAGCATAGACACGCCCCTGAGTGAGAAGCACAGAGACGCCATTTCTGTTTCCTGGCTGTATCAGTGCTCGAGTATTACAGTGTGTGCGCCACAAACATCACTAATGTCCTGATGAAGCAGCGAACACACGAGTCTCAGACTCCGGCATCAGAGCCACTGACGACACCGGGGGTGAAGTTCAGTTATGACGGAAATGAGCCCAAGAATGACGGGAACATGTGATATATTTGAGCCAATCATTTTACTCACGACCGCTTCACCAGCGAGGGTCAGTAGCGCTGGATTTGAGAGTTGTTTCTGAAGGACGGGTCAATCCCAACGCTTCGGCTCTAACTTCATATCAGAACACGTGAGGATGGCACTTCATAATCTGTGAATGTTTGCTCATGTCCTTCTGAACGAGCTGAACGCTGTGCGCTAATACGGCTAAAGTTAGCATCGTCTCTGACTGTATTCACAGGGACTAGAGCTGTGCCGTTAGTTTGATCCTGGAAACACTCACCGTCTGCGGGATTCATAAACACACATTTATTATGCGTTGTATAGTCGGGTGACGGACGTGTTGCGTTCCCACACGAGCACCTACACAGCACTCTATAGATTAACATGATGGCACATGCTAGTCCTTGAGCTGAATCCGCGTAACTCAACTAGCGTTACAGAAATGATCCACTGAGCGTTCAGTGTAAAAGTGTGGAGCGCTTACGGAGTATCTGAAGCTTGTGTAATGGCTCCGCCCTCTTCTGGAAGGGGGGTTGGGAGCAGCAGCTCATTTGCATTTAAAGGGAGACACAAAAACAACGCGTTTTTCCTCACACACAAATGGAGGCATATTTGACAAGTTATAATAAATGACCAGTGGGTATTTTGAGCTGAAACTTCACACATTTTGGGGACACCAGAGATTTATGTTACATCTTGTGAAAAGTGGCATATGTCTCCTTTAAAGTGGTTTTACATCTTGGATTAGTTTGCCTAGATGTGTAAAGCGGCATACACAGCACATGTCCGTTTGAGGCAAGTGTGTGAAGTATTTGAAGTAAATGTTTCATCTTGATAATGTGTGTTTGGCAGAGCCCGAGTCTACAGCATTACACCGGTTATGACGAGGTCGCTTTATCTCCGTTGGTCCAGGCAGTCGCTCGCACGCTGAAGACGCTTCCTGGGGAGGGCAAGGTGAGAAGAAGAGCGTAGATGGGAATGTTGAGCGCTTGATTTCTTCTGTTGAAACACACGTGATGTTCTCTTCAGTTGCATGAGATGAAGCGGAAGTATGTGAAGATGTCTTCAGGAGTTGAGAACGACGGGTTCTTCAGCGAGCGTGTGCAGAAACTCCTCTGCTGAGATGGGATTGGTTTAAAGAGTTAGGCACTTAAAGAGTTTTTAGGCACTTGAATATGCTTTTAATAATGCTTTTTAATGTATTTATCATGCTAAAGTGTCAGGCTGCATGATTATAAATTTTACTCTATCGTTATGATTGCAAGCCAGTGAATGAACTGATGTATTTAATTGTAAGTCTGCATTTGACATTGTCAATAAATGATGCAATTTCATGCAGTTGTTTTTTCCATAGCGTAATGCATCTGAGTGATTGGGTCCGTAGTCTTTAATGTGTGGTGATTTGCTGTGACTGAATCGGAGAAGGCAAACGAAACGTGAATGTCTCAGGAGCCGTCGAGGGTTAAACTGCTCACTACATACTATGCTTTTGTCCTGAAGGACACGCGTATTAAAAAGAAATATTACTTCATAAAAAGCCACCGCAGTGTCCCTGGCTCTTGCAAGTAATGTGTCTTTACTGTACGTGTTTCTCAGTGGAAAGCCTGTTAGTTTCTGAAGAACCAAGGCAAGCGGGTTTTTTTTTTTTTTTTTTTTTTTTTTTTTTTAAATTAACTGCATACAAAGGCTCCATCTACAAGATTGGTCAATACTTCTGAATAGATGACATTGCTTTACAAACTTCTGAAGCAGAAACTTTGAATGCATTAGAAATGTTACACTGTTTTTGTAAATGTACTTTTTTTTTTTTTTTTTTTCTCATGCCAAAATTCTTTCAAATGCCTTCTGGGTAATTCTGTGCACGTTGTAATGGCTGATGAGAAACTCTTACAGGTGTTGAAGCGTGTGCTGACCTGAATGAACCTGGGATGTTTTATTCACCAACACAGTTTAAAAAAGGCTTTTATCATGTAAGGCCACACTAGAAAGTCTTAAAGTGTATTCTAACACTACTCTTCACTTCCATTTGTAAGTGCCTTTTGTAACCCAGATTTTAGTATTTCTAGCATCTGTAAAACTGCATTCTACCATCTTAATGTATCTAAATTACGGCACATGCTTTCAATGCAAAATGCTGAACAGTTAATTCATGCGTTCATGAGCTCAAGGCTAGATTATGGGCTGTAATGCTCTACTGGGTGGTTGCCCTGCTCGCTTAATAAACAAACTCCAGCTGGTCCAAAACGCAGCAGCTCGAGCTCTTACTAGAACCAGGAAGTATGACCATATTAGCCCGGTTCTGCCAACACTGCACTGGCTCCCTATTAAACATTGCATACATTTTAAAATCTTGCTTATTACTTACAAAGCACTAAATGGTTTAGCTCCCCAGTACTTGAGCGAGCTCTTAACGCATTATAATTTCACTGCCGGTTGTATATTCTGTATATAACTGTGTATGTGACAAATAAAACTCTTGAATCTTGAATCTATACTCCATCACGTCTATTGCGGTCTCAAATCTCTGGCCAGTTGATAATCCCTAGAATATCAAAATCAACTGCAGGCGGTCGATCCTTTTCCTATTTAGCGCCTAAACTCTGGAACAGTCTTCCTAGCATTGTTCGGGAAGCAGACACACTCTGTCAGTTTAAATCTAGACTAAAAACGCATCTCTTTACTATGGCTTACACAAAACATTATCAATCTCTATTATTCAAATCAGTAAATGATTGTTAGGCTGCATTAACTAGGTCAGCCGGAACCGGGAACACTTCCCATAACACCTGATGTACTCGTTACATCATAAGAAGAATGGCATCTAAGCTAATGTTAGTCTCTCTGTTTATCCCGAGGTTTACTGCAGTCAGCCGGATCCGGGCCGTATCCAGATCAGATGGTGGACCAGCGCCTGGACATGACCAACTCATCCCTGAAGTGTCAGAGAGAGCGTCTCACAGACTCTCCTCTGTGACGGCCTCATCGACACTGATCCTCAACAAACCTGTCTCCGGCGTGATGATTCCGATCTTTAATCAAATATTCTGAATGTTTCTAATATGACCTCTGACCTGTAATGTTGCCAGAATTATAATCATACACTGTTTGTTCGTCGGCCAGAGGAGAACTGAGCGACTGAGCCTGGTTTCTCCCAAGGTTTTTTTCTCCATCCTGTCTCCTGATGGAGTTTGGGTTCTTGCCACCGTCGCCTTTGGCTTGCTCAGTTCGGGACGCTTAATATTCAACTATATTACTTTCTATTAAATTCTGTTGCATTATTTTCCTGTTACCATTGTGAAGCGGCTTTCAAACAATCTGCATTATAAATAAAGGTGACTTAAGAAAATGAGGGATGACCTATAATGGTAGAAAAATATATATTTTTTTGCAGTCTTTTTTTAATTTTTTTTATTTTTCTACATTTAAAGGAAATGCGTGTAGTCATGATAGGGTGATGTAAAACATTAAAACAAATATTGTGGTCAAGCTGGTAAATAAATTTAGCCGTTTATTAAACAAAATAAATGAAATGGAAGATCAAAAATGTTCAGATGCCATTTTGTTTACTTTTTTAAAGCACTACATTATTAATATTCGAGCATCTTCATTGTCACTGAATTATTAGTATGTTTGATTTGATAAATTATTGTAAAAGAGAAATAACAGAGTGGACTGGTGGTATAAAGACTGGATGGATGATTTCCTATCACTTGCGTATAACTGGTTACAGATTTATTTTATTTTGAACTGGATTTAGATGGGGAACAATGTGTAAAACATTGCAACTTTAAATGCATTACATAAATGACTTTCACAATCACTGTTCGCTCTGTCAGTGATTTCACAGGGTGGACACTAACAGAGTGGACATTATGATCTGAAGTCAGACAATGCACCGTCTGAGCAGAAACAAGCTCACAAAGGACTTTAAAACAATCATTTTTCATATTTCCCTTAACAGGGTGGATGTACAAAGGTTGACCA
>JAGHMJ010000145.1:270000-297500 GCA_018749465.1 Paracanthobrama guichenoti
GGGCATTCATGAAGCTTCTCAGATCTTCTCGAAGGTTTTCTGTAAACCCTGTCTGAATTACTGGATTATTGATAAATGAAATATTGATCATAAAGACTCTTTCAAGTCAGATCATGAGTTTTCCAGGCGAGTGTGAGATTGAGACTGGTTTAATGCACTTTGTACATGTGCAACAACTTGTGTCCATCAAAATCTCCCATATTGTGGGTTTGTGGGATCAAGGTGATTTTATTGGTTTAGGTATAAATTTTACTTCCATTTGTAGAATTTATTAATTTGGGAAAACTTTCTTTTCTGTAGCCGTTTTAGAGAAATGTTAGATGTTGTGCCTGTAGTGAAAGAGCTGAATGCTTCACTGATATGATGACGTTATTTACTCGCATTCTCTTAATTGGTCTGAATGCATTCTGCACGGTTCAGTTATATGTAACTATGGTAACCATGTGTGTTTCATTCTGTGTGTGTGTGTGTGTGGACGTGAGGTTTTCCTTTAATTGAACAGGTGAACGAGGCAGTTGACCTCACTGAAAGACAAAAGCATCACATGCATCCACTCGAGTCTGAATGAACACACACTCCCACACACACTGATGTTTAATTAACATCTCACTGTTTCCACAATCCAGCAAGCCTTTCGAGAACTGTATACACTCACTCACTCACTCACTCACTCACTTCTGATGTATTATCATACACTACCAGGCAAAAGTTTGGAATAATTCAACATTTTAAATGTTTTTGTTGGTCTCTTCTGCTCACCAGGGCTGCGTTTATTACAGTAAAACCAGTGAAATATTATTAGAATGTAAAACAGCTGTTCTCTGTGTGAATATATTGTAAAGTATACACTACCATTCAAAACTTTGCAGCAAGTACAAATAAATTCATACTTTTATTCATCAAGGATGCATTAAATTGATCAAAAGTGACAGTAAAGACATTTGTGACCCTGGACCACAACACCGGTCATAAGGGTCAGTTTCAAAAAAATAAAAAATCATCACTGATGTGTGGTTTGTTTGGACGATATTTAAAATCTGTAACCTGAGGGTGCAAACACATCTCAATAGTGAGAAAATCTCCTTTAAAGTTGACCAAATGAAGTCCTTAGCAATGCATATTACTGCTAATAACACATTTATGATATATTTACGGTAGGACATTCACTAAATATCCTCATTGAACATGATCTTCATATCCTAATGATTTCTGGCATAAAGAAAACTGGATAATTTTGACCCACAGGATGTGTTGTTGGCCACAGATAAACCCGTGAGACGGGTCATTTTTTTAATTCCAGACTTTTGACTGGTGCTGTGTGCGTCATGTTCAAGTGAGAATAGGAAACTATCAAGAGCTTACTGACAATAATACAGCTTTTCTCTATATACAATGCACAATATGCAATGGTCAGAATATGTGGATAGCAGGGCCGTCACCACCATAGACGCTGAGCAGGACAAGTCTCCCCGAAAATTAGAAATTGGACAAATTGTCCCACCCAGTGTTTTGATATTCTTGATGCTGCTCTGCTGTACTGCGCTGTTTGTTATTAGGGTGACAAAAAGTGTTAAAAGTTAAATATTTTTGCCTTTTTTTAAGGTTTGCCTTTGCAGTCTTACAGCGCTCATCAAATGTCCAAATGACAGAGATGGCCAATCAAATCAAAGTAGGTGGGGCTTTACTGTTCACAGAAGACGAGTTTAGTCTCCACCTGCCAACCCTTTAGTTTTAGCAGTGAAAGAGTGTGTTGTAAGACATAAGCAGAATCATTTAATATTTGACAACTGTTTTATGATAGAAATGATCCGCGGCCGACAGTAATGTAATGCAAACTTCACCACTTTGAATTGAAAATATGCAATCATTTACATGATTAATGTAATCCATAACTGAATTTGACGAGACATATGAATAAGAGTGAATGTGTGCAGGTTCAGACCCCGTGTCAGCCGGTCAGATCTGAGGCCAGTCTGGACCCTTGGGCTTGGCATGACAGGACAGTCTTTGCCGGTGGGCCAAAATGTTCATTTGAACGCACTGGTCGAAACGAAACGGATGAAATCCTGGGCGCTGGATCGCCTGCGACTGCATAAATGTTTCTCAGCCCATCCATGTAATTGGTCTCTTCTGTTGTTTTTTCCTCCTCGTGGTTTGAACGTCTCTCCGCTGGGAATATTGCAATCAAGGTGAGCCGGTCGCGGGGCCTTATGGGAGAAATAACACGCTCTGATCGGCGTTTAGCTTGTGGAAATGGCATAATGTTGCAGTTTATTTGAGCTTGCATCAGAGACTCTTGTTTTAAATAAAGCAAACACAGGCTTGTTAGTTATAATGAATGTTTTAAAGAAGATGCCAATGCCTTAAACCCTGTTTCAGGGGCAACGCAGAACGCTCATGGGGTTTAAGTGCTAATGATACTGATTTTCATCTGGCATAGGTTTCGGTTTAGTCGAAGTGAGAGCAGTGACTCCAGCTCTAGTGCTGGAAAAAAGATGTCTGAATGCTGTTGCTTCAGGATTAAGGAAGTGCTCTCTTCCTGACAGGAAGTGTTTACAGCTCCCTGACAATCCCTTTTGACTGGGCAAGTCCGATCTTGCGCCCTGAAATAGACAGGGAGCGGTTAACACACCTCTAGCATCTCCGATCGCTTACGGATGACACCGCTAATGCTTCGTCTCATTCTAAACGGATGCGTTGTAAATCATGTTTTTCCCATGATCCTCGTGGGCTGATTGCTGAATGTGAGCAGGTTGCTGGAAAGCCCCGTGTCGCCGGGTGGATGTGGGTCTCCACCCATCTCGTCTCATTCATGGGACGGACGCGTAATGGCCTCCTCCTCTGGTTTTTCTCCCGGGATCAGCTGAGGTCATGCTGTTTCCGCCTGTAATCAAGAGATCCGCGCGCTGACCTCACTCACTTCATGCCTGCTTTCCTGTCATACACAACAACTGCAGCTTAGTTTAACAGAGCGGGAGTGAACCTCACCAAGAAATAATGCATTTCACTACTAAATATTTTCATCAAGAAAATGTAAACCCTTTACTTAAATTATATAATGCATTATAAATATATTCGTAATGACCGTTATAATGCATTATATCTGTTCAGTGCATTATAATATTTGCAGATTCCTTGTTTCATCTGTTATTGGTTGTTTGTCATGTTTTAATGCATTATACTTTTTTTTAAAGGTGTAACAATGAATAGATAACTATTATAATTTATTATATCTGTGGTTACAATTATTCATCATGAGAGCTTTATATGGTATAATTAATGCATTAAAATATTTGTAAAATGCATCATATATAAAGGCTTGAAGTAAAGATTTTTTAAATTTTTTTGTACTAAAACAAATTTTGCTATAATAAATAAATAATATAATCCAGTCTTAATTGTCTTAAAAATAGGCTGCATGTTCTTTATGAAAAATATAATTTCTCATTTTTTCCTTTTGTTTTTGTGTTAAAATAAAACCTTGCCTTTTCATCAGTGCCTATACAAACACACTATTGCAACTGATGCTAAAATAAGAGTGTAGGATACACACAATATATGCTGAAATATATATGTGTGTGTGTGTGTGTGTGTGTGTGTGTTATAAATATGCCATTTTATATTTGAGCATCACAGTTCCATTTCTTTCCGGCATCTGTCTCAATTTTCCCTCTAAAATTCAAACTCAGATCTGTTGGAGAGAGAAAGGGAAGGAGAGGTGAAAGGAAATTGGATTTTGTCAAGCGTATCCTCTAGTGTTTAATCTTGAATATCTGTGCTGTATTAAAAGTGCTGTAATCTGGAGTCGCGTCCGGTCGGAGTCTCTGGCCGAGAGAATGACGCTTCAGTTAGCCGATGTCACGGAGACTGACGGAAGCAGAAGAACGATAAGTGCATTTCACTGAGGGAATGTCAAGGAGGAAGCGTCCGTCTAAATGAGAAGATCAAGATCAATGTAAAAAATATCCATAGTTAACACGTTATAAAGTAAAATATCTAGCTTCCAGTGTACTGCCTTCTGTATTCAACTTATGAAGAAAGTGTAACTGGCGTGACGATGGCGTTGGGCGTAGCGTAAGCGTTTTGAACTGCGAGAGGCGTTACTCTTTCTTCATAAGTTGAATACAGAAGGCATATGATGGATGGATGCACTTTTATGATGAATAGATGCACTTTTATGATGGATGGATGCACTTTTATAATGTATAGATGCACTTTTATGATGGATAGATGCACTTTTATGATGGATGGATGCACTTTTATAATGTATAGATGCACTTTTATGATGGATAGATGCACTTTTATGATGGATGGATGCACTTTTATGATGATAGATGCACTTTTATGATGGATGGATGCACTTTTATGATGATAGATGCACTTTTATGATGGATGGATGCACTTTTATGATGATAGATGCACTTTTATGATGGATGGATGCACTTTTATGATGATAGATGCACTTTTATGATGGATGGATGCACTTTTATGATGATAGATGCACTTTTATGATGGATGGACGCACTTTTATGATGGATGGATGCACTTTTATGATGGATGGATGCACTTTTATGATGGATGGATGCACTTTTATGATGGATGGATGCACTTTTATGATGATAGATGCTCTTTTATGATGGCACTTTTATGATGGATAGATGCACTTTTATGATGGATGGATGCACTTTTATGATGATAGATGCTCTTTTATGATGGCACTTTTATGATGGATAGATGCACTTTTATGATGGATAGATGCACTTTTATGATGGATGGATGCACTTTTTTGGTCTTAATTTTGGGCTCCCATTCACTGCCATTATAAAGCTTGGAAGAGCCAGGACATTTATTAATATAACTCTGATTGTGTTCGTCTGAGAGAAGAATGTCATACACACCTAGGATGAGCTGAGGGAGAGTAAATCATGGGGTCATCTTCATTTTTGAAGTTTAAAGGTGCTAAATCTAAGCGATGTCACGCGTTTTTAGGCCAAAACATTTTTTGTCACATACAGCAAACATCTCCTCGCTGTCCGCTAGCTGCCTGTCCCCTGAACACACTGTAAAAAAACACGGTCTCTGTAGTCAGCACAAGCTCCAAAAACGGCAACAAAAACAAACTAGTGCATTCTGGACCATGAAACATAACAAACAGTGCTCCAGCCAATAGCTGACAAGAATGATTTCCACCCCCAAATCATTCTTGTCGGCTATTGGCTGGAGCACTGTTTGTTATGCTTCGTTGTCAAGACTGCCCACGTTTGTTTTGGTTGCATTTTTTTGGAGCTTGTGCTGACTACAGAGACCGTGTTTTTTTACAGTGTGTTCAGGGGACAGGCAGCTAGCGGACAGCGAGGAGATGTTTGCTGTATGTGACAAAAAATGTTTTGGCCTAAAAACGCATGACATCGCTTAGAGCACCTGTAAAGAAGACCGATTATGCCCTTCCTGCTTGAATGTTGATTATTTTCTCATATTCTCCATTGTTGCGGCTCCTTTCTTCCCAGTCTGTCAGTAACACTCTGTTTAGTTCCTGTCTCTATGAAGCCCCGCCTTCTGAAAAGCACACTGTGCTCTGATTGGTCGGCTGGAGCAGTGTGTTGTGATTGGTGTTTGGGAAATGTCCCGCCCCTTACCATAACCGGCAGTTTCAACACACTACTAACTAACTCAACCAGGCCCCGCCCCTTTATTCTGCGTATGAATTATTATAATGAGGAAAATTGTGACGTGTTGGTTCCTGGAAGAAAACTTGGATGGTTCCCGGAGTTCAGAAACAATGACACTGATAGAGAGAAGAACTCACTTCACAGCAACATTACACACTAAACACAGATGAACATGGAGAAAAATCATAATAGGTGCTCTATGAATATTTCTCATGTGCAGCTTCAGCTCCATGATATTAGCTGTGAAGGTTCCCGCTGGTGGAGGGTCACGGGTGTTTTTCGTTCTCGTGTTCCTCTGCTCCGCTCAAGTCTGTGATGGATGATGTGTGGCACATGATCAATGGCTCCACTAACAACTTCTCCAAGTGACATAAAAATCACTTGTGCTTGCAAGCTGTGCAAAATGCACTTATGAAATGTGTTCTACGGAGGCTTAATTTTGATTGCTAATAAATTAGATTAGCAAAACACATGAGGTGTGAGGAGAGTTACGGTCAGTGAGACGGGGAATATTGATAGATAATACATGCGTGTTTACATTTGGATCAAGTTTTGTTTTAATTTTTATAAGTCCACCAATCTTGAATTTAACCTACAGTGTTGTTTTAGTCTTCTTTCTTATTTCATACATAGTTAGACTAAATAACTGTACAATTGGTATGGAAGCAATGCCTTAGCATAAGCTGCTTATCTCTCAATAGATTATTCATATTTTATTAATATTATTAAGTTAACACTTAATTATTAATACATTCACTTAATTGTCAGTAATCAAAATATTTAAAGTAAATGTTTTTTTGTTTGTTTTTTTTTACAATTGTTTTATGCATTTTTTGTTTTAACCCAAATTGCCATTACAGTACTGAAAAACACACACACATGATCTATAATGTAACATACACTCACCTAAAGGATTATTAGGAACACCTGTTAAATTTCTCATGAATGCAATTATCTAATCAACCAATCACATGGCAGTTGCTTCAATGCATTTAGGGTGTGGTCCTGGTCAAGACAATCTCCTGAACTCCAAACTGAATGTCAGAATGGGAAAGAAAGGTGATTTAAGCAATTTTGAGCGTGGCATGGTTGTTGGTGCCAGACGGGCCGGTCTGAGTATTTCACAATCTGCTCAGTTACTGGGATTTTCACGCACAACCATTTCTAGGGTTTACAAAGAATGGTGTGAAAAGGGAAAAACATCCAGTATGCGGCAGTCCTGTGGGAGAAAATGCCTTGTTGATGCTAGAGGTCAGAGGAGAATGGGCCGACTGATTCAAGCTGATAGAAGAGCAACTTTGACTGAAATAACCACTCGTTACAACCGAGGTATGCAGCAAAGCATTTGTGAAGCCACAACACGCACAACCTTGAGGCGGATGGGCTACAACAGCAGAAGACCCCACCGGGTACCACTCATCTCCACTACAAATAGGAAAAGAGGCTACAATTTGCACGAGCTCACCAAAATTGGACAGTTGAAGACTGGAAAAATGTTGCCTGGTCTGATGAGTCTCGATTTCTGTTGAGACATTCAGATGGTAGAGTCAGAATTTGGCGTAAACAGAATGAGAACATGGATCCATCATGCCTTGTTACCACTGTGCAGGCTGGTGGTGGTGGTGTAATGGTGTGGGGATGTTTTCTTGGCACACTTTAGGCCCCTTAGTGCCAATTGGGCATCGTTTAAATGCCACGGCCTACCTGAGCATTGTTTCTGACCATGTCCATCCCTTTATGACCACCATGTACCCATTCTCTGATGGCTACTTCCAGCAGGATAATGCACCATGTCACAAAGCTCGAATCATTTCAAATTGGTTTCTTGAACATGACATTGAGTTCACTGTACTAAAATGGCCCCCACAGTCACCAGATCTCAACCCAATAGAGCATCTTTGGGATGTGGTGGAACGGGAGCTTCGTGCCCTGGATGTGCATCCCACAAATCTCCATCAACTGCAAGATGCTATCCTATCAATATGGGCCAACATTTCTAAAGAATGCTTTCAGCACCTTGTTGAATCAATGCCACGTAGAATGAAGGCAGTTCTGAAGGCGAAAGGGGGTCAAACACAGTATTAGTATGGTGTTCCTAATAATCCTTTAGGTGAGTATATATAACATAACATGTAACATATCCATATTTTCATGTGATTTGACAGTTTGATTAAATATCAAAAATCCAAAAGGTGTGCATCATACTTAACACATAGATGAACACTTTACATCTGGTTTTGTGCCTGTAAGTCATTCTCTTCAAATGCTATTAAAGTTAGAAACATGTATACCAATGTCGCGTGTAACTTTAGAGACGGTCCCTGAATTCTTGAAAGACTTTATGCCAGTCACATGCGATGCGCTGTGGTTCTGCTGTGATCTTTGTTTGGAGCTGTTTTCTCTGCTGAAATAGAACAGAAACAGCCAATCACTGAATGATGAAGGAATCTCCTACATACTTGAGTGAGTGTGAGCGCTCTGAACAAAACTCTGGCGTTTCAGCGATGACTAATCTGACACCTCATAAGCTCAACAGAATCGCGTGTGATTGATTAAAATGCGTAAAAAGACTACAATAAAATTCAACTCGTCAAAGTGTCTCGTGGGAGTGACTGTGTTACACGCCCTGTATAACACATAACACGTGACGGAACCTAACACGTGACTTATCCTAACACTTGACATAACAATGTGTAACATAACACGTGACATAAAATGTAACAACACGTAACATAACACGTAACGGAACAACAACATGTAACTTAACAACATGTAATGTAACATAACACATAACAACATAACATAACATGTAACAAAACAACAACATGTAACATAACAACACATAACAACATAACGTAACATGTAAAATAACAACACATAACAACGTAACATAACATGTAACAACAAACACATGTAACGTAACAACATGTAACATAGCAACATGTAAAATAACAGTATGTAACATAACACATAACAACATAACATAACACAACATGTAACGTAACAACAACATAGCAACATGTAAAATAACATGTAACATACAACAACATAACGTAACATAACACGTAACCACACGTAACGAAACATAACATAACACAACAACATGTAACATGACAACGTAATATAACAACATGTAACGTAACATAACATAACACGTAACAACGCAACGTAACGCATAACATGTAGCATATCACGTAACAATGTAACGTAACATGTAATGTAGCATAACACATAACATTATGTAACAACATGTAACATAACGTATTGTAACATAGCATGTAACAACGTAACGTATAACATGTAATGTAGCATAACACTTAACAACGTAACATAACGCGTAATGTAATGTAGCATAACACGTAATAACACATAACATGTAACAACAACATGTAACACGTAATGTAACACGTAACATAATGTATTGTAACATAACACGTAACAACATAATGTAACGCGTAACAAGTAATGTAGCATTACATGTAACAACACATAACATGTAATGTAGCATAACACTTAACAACACATAACATGTAACAACAACATGTAACACGTAATGAACAACATGTAACAACATGTATTGTAACAACACGTAACAACATAGCGTAACATAACACGTAACAAGTAATGTAGCATAACATGTAACAACACATAACACGTAATGTAACAACAATATGTAACATAACAACATGTATTGTAACATAACATGTAACATAATGTAACACGTAACACAACACAGCACGTAACATAACATTACATATATGTTTTGGGTTTGAAAAATAATCCTGACATTTCTTGCATTTCATCAGTGCATACAGATATATACAAATATTCTATTGCAACTGATGCTAAAATAAACGTAGTACACACAATATATTCTGAAATATGTGCACATATCTAATAATAATCATAATAAAAAGTAAATAGTATGTGTTCTACTGGTACTTGTATCCAAAATGGCAGTAAAAGTGTTTTAAACAGATGATTTTAAGTAGGAGCATGACGCGTGTCCTCCTGGCAGACACTTCTTTAGCAGCTCAAACGGCAGTGACACTCTGAGCTCAGTTGTGATGGAGGGATCAGCATTTATTCTTTAATAGTTGATTCACTGCTCGTATGATGTGACTGGAGCAGTCTTTGACACAGATGGACATGATTCTCTCTCTTCTTCTGGCCCTTCGGTAGAAACCAGAAGTGTGTGGAAATAATGAATGATCTGAAGACTCGAATGCATCAGGCCCTGAATCCACTTGAGTCCTGATGAGTTTTCCAGTTTTATAGTCTGTGGATTGTGCCTCATATCTGTTGATGTTTTTTGAACGACCCAATATATATTGTGCTACTGTATAACCGTGAGTGTGTTTGGTGTGAAGTCAGAAACACAAGCAAACATTCTGTCGTGGCTGGTTTGTCAAATCTCAGATGTGGTTTGCTGTGCCAGTTCAGCGACGCTCTCTCTGTTTACTCTGTTCTGTGCAGTGAAATCCTCCTCCATCAGTAATTTGGCGGATGACGCTCAAAGCAGCTTCGTGCCGGGGTCGATTGGCCCCTCAGCGGGCCCTTCTCATTAGATTTGATCGCTACTTTACAAAGCGTTACCGGCAAAAGCACAACAACAGCAGAAAGGGCCCCTTTGAAACGGCCCTTAATGCAATCGTGCCGCTAAGCCTCTGGTCCGATTAGGTTATCCGGCGCTGAAGTCCCCCGCGGTTCCACGCATAAATCATCAACGTCAGTCCTCTCTCTCTCTTCCTCCTCCTCACGTCATTTTCTGTGCTTTCAGCCTCCGGCCATGGCACTTTGACAGCCGGGTGTTATCAGGAGAAATGTCAAGTCTGAATATTTCCGGAGGTAGAGATCAGCTCGGAGCAACAAACGCAGGAGTAATTTGAACTGTGTGAGAATTACAGTTTGTGGATCCAGGTAAAATTTATGGCCCTCAAAGGATGTCAGATTTCAGATGAGAGGAGACCAGAAGAAATGCAAGTGCTGTGACTTCAATTTGGCTTCAATCTCCTTATTATTACCCTGCGTTCTTAATGTTAATTGCTTTCCAAATTCATTTTGCTTTAATGGAGATTGCGTGATTTGTATGTCTTGTATACTCTTTATACATTTGTTAACCACATATTTATAAGTCTACAGTTTACTCACTGCAAAGTCTACTTCAATTATTTTATTCCACTTTATCCTTATTTGTTACCTTTTTTTTCTCTTGACTTGATTATTTATAATTCTACAGATATAGATATATATATATATATATATATATATATATATATATATATATATATATATATATATATATATATATATATATATATATATATATATATATATATATATATATATATATATATATAGATAGTACTTTTTTTATATCCTATTTCTATTATAATTTCTTCCTTGTGTTTTTCACTGTGAATTTGCACTGTCCATGGAGCGGACCTGTTTACATTTCACTGCCGGTTGTATATTCTGTATATAACTGTGTATGTGACAAATAAAACTCTTGAATCTTGAATCTTGAATCTTGTAATGAGCCAACACGGTTTCTCAGTGTAATGGAACAGCTGAAGCATCTTCAGATTCCCCTCCAGCTCATGCAGATGTGATCTGTGCGCTCGTGAGTCTCTGTCAAGTGTCGAGCTGATTCTTCAGACGAGGGTCTTTAGCGTTCATACTCACTGAAGCCCTGCTTAATTAAGCACACACCTTGTGTTCATTGTAAATGTAAGGCAGCCTAACTTTTGTGACATTGCTGTGCTGAACGACTTCACACACACTTTGCTCTGAGGATTCACGAGTGGGAATAATCAGGCAGCGTGTTTTTCTCCGCGTGTTCCTCGAGGGCATGTGTAGTGTGAAGCTGTGCTCCAGTTTGACTTTCATGACAAGTCTGGCTCTCTGACACACCCTGCACATGGCAGGCAGCAGATGGAGGTTCCAATGCAGAGCTGGAGTCCCGCTGGCCTTGTGTCACTGTGAGGCCCTCGCTCCCTCACTGAGGCTTCACAGACACAGACTGGGGCCCTGCGTCACCGTGAGGCCCTCGCTTCCTCACTGAGGCTTCACTGACACAGACTGGGGCCCTGGGTCACCGTGAGGCCCTCGCTTCCTCACTGAGGCTTCACTGACACAGACCGGGCCCTGCGTCACCGTGAGGTCTTCGCTCCCTCACTGAGGCTTCACTGACACAGACCGGGCCCTGCGTCACTGTGAGGCCCTCGCTCCCTCACTGAGGCTTCACAGACACAGACCGGGCCCTGCGTCACCGTGAGGCCCTCGCTCCCTCACTGAGGCTTCACAGACACAGACCGGGCCCTGCGTCACCGTGAGGCCTTCGCTCCCTCACTGAGGCTTCACAGACACAGACCGGGCCCTGTGTCACTGTGAGGCCCTCGCTCCTCACTGAGGCTTCACAGACACAGACCGGGCCCTGCGTCACCGTGAGGCCTTCGCTCCCTCACTGAGGCTTCACAGACCAGGGCCCTGCGTCACCGTGAGGCCCTCGCTCCTCACTGAGGCTTCACAGACACAGACCGCGCCCCTCGCTCCTCACTGAGGCTTTACAGACACAGACCGGGCCCTGCGTCACCGTGAGGCCCTCGCTCCCTCACTGAGGCTTCACAGACACAGACTGGGCCCTGTGTCACCGTGAGGCCCTCGCTCCTCACTGAGGCTTCACTGACACAGACCGGGCCCTGCGTCACCGTGAGGCCCTCGCTCCCTCACTGAGGCTTCACTGGCACAGACCGGGCCCTCGCTCCCTCACTGAGGCTTCACAGACACAGACCGGGCCCTGCGTCACCGTGAGGCCCACGCTCCTCACTGAGGCTTCACTGACACAGACCGGGCCCTGCGTCACCGTGAGGCCCTCGCTCCCTCACTGAGGCTTCACTGGCACAGACCAGGCCCTCGCTCCCTCACTGAGGCTTCACAGACACAGACCGGGCCCTCGCTTCCTCACTGAGGCTTTACAGACACAGACCGGGCCCTGCGTCACCGTGAGGCCCTCGCTCCCTCACTGAGGCTTCACAGACCGGGCCCTGCGTCACCGTGAGGCCTCGCTCCCCTCACTGAGGCTTCACAGACACAGACCGGGCCCTGCGTCACCGTGAGGCCTTCGCTCCTCACTGAGGCTTCACAGACACAGACCGGGCCCTGTGTCACTGTGAGGCCTCGCCCCTCACCGAGGCTTCACAGACACAGACCGGGCCCTGCGTCACCGTGAGGCCTTCGCTCCTCACTGAGGCTTCACAGACCAGGGCCCTGCGTCACCGTGAGGCCCTCGCTCCCTCACTGAGGCTTCACAGACACAGACCGCGCCCTCGCTCCTCACTGAGGCTTTACAGACACAGACCGGGCCCTGCGTCACCGTGAGGCCCTCGCTCCCTCACTGAGGCTTCACAGACACAGACTGGGCCCTGTGTCACCGTGAGGCCCTCGCTCCCTCACTGAGGCTTCACTGACACAGACCGGGCCCTGCGTCACCGTGAGGCCCTCGCTCCCTCACTGAGGCTTCACTGGCACAGACCGGGCCCTCGCTCCCTCACTGAGGCTTCACAGACACAGACCGGGCCCTGCGTCACCGTGAGGCCCACGCCCTCACTGAGGCTTCACTGACACAGACCCGGGCCCTGCGTCACCGTGAGGCCTCGCTCCCCTCACTGAGGCTTCACTGGCACAGACCAGGCCCTCGCTCCCTCACTGAGGCTTCACAGACACAGACCGGGCCTCGCTCCCTCACTGAGGCTTTACAGACACAGACCGGCCCTGCGTCACCGTGAGGCCCTCCTCGCCCTCACTGAGGCTTCACAGACCGGGCCCTGCGTCACCGTGAGGCCCTCGCTCCCTCACTGAAGCTTCACAGACACAGACCGGGCCCTGCGTCACCGTGAGGCCTCGATCCTCACTGAGGCTTCACTGACACAGACCGGGCCCTTCGTCACCGTGAGGCCCTCGCTCCTCACTGAGGCTTCACTGACACAGACCGGGCCCTTCGTCACCGTGAGGCCCTCGCTCCTCACTGAGGCTTCACAGACACAGACCGGGCCCTGCGTCACCGTGAGGCCTTCGCTCCCTCACTGAGGCTTCACAGACACAGACCGGGCCCTGTGTCACTGTGAGGCCTCGCTCCCTCACCGAGGCTTCACAGACACAGACCGGGCCCTGCGTCACCGTGAGGCCTTCGCTCCCTCACTGAGGCTTCACAGACCAGGGCCCTGCGTCACCGTGAGGCCCTCGCTCCCTCACTGAGGCTTCACAGACACAGACCGCGCCCTCGCTCCTCACTGAGGCTTTACAGACACAGACCGGGCCCTGCGTCACCGTGAGGCCCTCGCTCCCTCACTGAGGCTTCACAGACACAGACTGGGCCCTGTGTCACCGTGAGGCCCTCGCTCCTCACTGAGGCTTCACTGACACAGACCGGGCCCTGCGTCACCGTGAGGCCCTCGCTCCCTCACTGAGGCTTCACTGGCACAGACCGGGCCTCGCTCCTCACTGAGGCTTCACAGACACAGACCGGGGCCCTGCGTCACCGTGAGGCCCACGCTCCCTCACTGAGGCTTCACTGACACAGACCGGGCCCTGCGTCACCGTGAGGCCCTCGCTCCCCTCACTGAGGCTTCACTGGCACAGACCAGGCCCTCGCTCCCTCACTGAGGCTTCACAGACACAGACCGGGCCCTCGCTCCCTCACTGAGGCTTTACAGACACAGACCGGGCCCTGCGTCACCGTGAGGCCCTCGCTCCTCACTGAGGCTTCACAGACCGGGCCCTGCGTCACCGTGAGGCCCTCGCTCCCTCACTGAAGCTTCACAGACACAGACCGGGCCCCTGCGTCACCGTGAGGCCCTCGATCCTCACTGAGGCTTCACTGACACAGACCGGGCCCTTCGTCACCGTGAGGCCCTCGCTCCTCACTGAGGCTTCACTGACACAGACCGGGCCCTTCGTCACCGTGAGGCCCTCGCTCCCTCACTGAGGCTTCACTGACACAGACCGGGCCCTGCGTCACCGTGAGGCCCTCGCTCCCTCACTGAGGCTTCACTGACACAGACCGGGCCTCGCTCCTCACTGAGGCTTCACAGACACAGACCGGGCCCTGCGTCACCGTGAGGCCTCGCTCCTCACTGAGGCTTCACTGATACAGACCGGGCCTCGCTCCTCACTGAGGCTTCACAGACACAGACCGGGCCCTGCGTCACTGTGAGGCCTTCGCTCCCCTCACTGAGGCTTCACAGACCAGGGCCCTGCGTCACCGTGAGGCCCTCGCTCCCTCACTGAGGCTTCACAGACACAGACCGGGCCCTCGCTTCCTCACTGAGGCTTTACAGACACAGACCGGGCCCTGCGTCACCGTGAGGCCCTCGCTCCTCACTGAGGCTTCACAGACACAGACCGGGCCCTGCGTCACCGTGAGGCCCTCGCTCCCCTCACTGAGGCTTCACAGACACAGACCGGGCCCCGCGTCACCACCGTGAGGCCCTCGCTCCTCACTGAAGCTTCACAGACACAGACCGGGCCCTGCGTCACCGTGAGGCCCTTGCTCCCTCACTGAGGCTTCACAGACACAGACCGGGCCCTGCGTCACCGTGAGGCCCTCGCTCCCTCACTGAGGCTTCACTGACACAGACCGGGCCCTGTGTCACTGTGAGGCCCTCGCTCCCTCACTGAAGCCTCACAGACCGGGCCCTGCGTCACTGTGAGGCCTCGCTCCTCACCGAGGCTTCACAGACACAGACCGGGGCCTCCTGCGTCACCGTGAGGCCTTCGCTCCTCACTGAGGCTTCACAGACCAGGGCCCTGCGTCACCGTGAGGCCCTCGCTCCTCACTGAGGCTTCACTGACACAGACCGGGCCCCTGCGTCACCGTGAGGCCCTCGCTCCTCACTGAGGCTTCACAGACACAGACCGGGCCCTTGCTCCTCACTGAGGCTTCACTGACACAGACCGGGCCCTGCGTCACCGTGAGGCCCTCGCTCCCTCACTGAGGCTTCACTGACACAGACCGGGTCCTGCGTCACCGTGAGGCCCTCGCTCCCTCACTGAGGCTTCACTGACACAGACCGGGTCCTGCGTCACCGTGAGGCCCTCGCTCCCTCACTGAGGCTTCACTGACACAGACCGGGTCCTGCGTCACCGTGAGGCCCTCGCTCCCTCACTGAGGCTTCACTGACACAGACCGGGCCCTGCGTCACCGTGAGGCCCTCGCTCCTCACTGAGGCTTCACTGACACAGACCGGGCCCTGCGTCACCGTGAGGCCCTCGCTCCCCTCACTGAGGCTTCACAGACACAGACCGGGTCCTGCGTCACCGTGAGGCCCTCGCTCCCTCACTGAGGCTTCACAGACACAGACCGGGCCCTGCGTCACTGTGAGGCCCTCGCTCCCTCACTGAGGCTTCACTGACACAGACCGGGCCCTGCTTACTATGCCTAATTATTCTCTCCTCGTTTTCTCCAGGATAGAAGCTGCTATTAAATAATCAGGTTAGATGTGAAACAGGGCAGAGGAAAATAACTCTAAACTTTGCACATTGCTATTGTTGCACTATAATTAGTCTTTCCTTATTAATCTTTTTAATTACGGAGAGTTCAATGTTCTCAAATGCATGTGTGACCAGGGGACGGGATTAAAAGGCTATCTGGAAATGTAAAAAATGTAAAACAAATATTTAGCTGTTTTTAATAAGTTCCATTATGCTAACTTCCCAGCTTTATTATGCAAATATGTCACTAGTTTGAATAAAATATCTTCATTCGTAGTAAAATGTGTGCTAAGGAAGTTTGAATGCAATTTCAAAATAAATCGATTAATAAATAAACTCCATTATCTTCTCAGCTGTTGATTTCATATGCATTATGCAAATATTTTTAATTTTGAAGAAAACAAGCAAACATTTTTTTAGGCATGCAAACATTTGCATGCCTAAAATGTTTTTGTTCATTAAACACAGTTTGCTAAAGAAGTTTGAATGCATGTTTGAGAGCAGGATTTCTCTATGTGCTTGAATGGCTTTATAAAGCCGATTCAGTTGGCTTACAGAATCCGTTCTCTTTGTATGACTGCTCGGGATGCCTCTGTGTCGCAGTGAGATAATGCTGTGGACTGAGATTGACTTCAAGGCTGACCTTGACGTGTTTCCGACTGAAAGCAGCCCCAACATTCACAGCGCTTTCCGTTTGGCTTCACATGAGAGATTGAAAGATGGCTCAAAATCTCAATCTGTCCTCAGTTTGATGCTTGTTTGTCCTTGCTTTATAATAAAACATATTTCCAGCCGGGAGCCTCTGCTTAAGCCCCGGGCGTTACAGCGTTTGGCACTTGTGCCAGGTAATATTAGAGAAATACCTTGATGGTGTAATCCACTCAAGAGGACATCTGCTGTCCACCTGTCACATGATAATGAAGTCCATGTTGGCTCGGTTGAGAATGACGTGATGAGAAACAGTATGCAACAAGAAACCAGCGTTATTTTAGCATCATTGACATATTATAGCTTTTGTTAATAGATTTTAGGTCACTCTTTAGATTAGTGTACAATTCTCACTATTAACTACGACTTTTGCCTCAATTAACTCCTAATGTACTGCTTATTAATAGTTGGTATGGTAGTTTTTGTAGCGTTTAGGTTTAGGCATTAAGGGATGCAGAATAAGGTCATGTAGAATAAGGCATTAATATGTGCTTTATAAGTACTAATAAACAGACAGTATCCTAATATGAATTCCAGTAAGTTTTAGTTTTAGTCAACTTAATCTAAACTGTGACATCTAGGTATCTTTTCTGAAATGAATAATTATTTATTTTAATCCTATTTATGAAGTAAAGAGCTCATACTAAAACCCTGTTAAACATGAAAGTATTGTGCAATCATGTAAGACATTTGTCCTTATATAGAACCTTACTGGCATAACTCATTCTATATAGAATCCCATTGATCCCGTTTGATACTTGTAAAAGATGTAGGTAATCCATGCACACTGAAAACTGACACACAGTGTACATAGAGTGCAGAAACGGTAAGAGCATGTTATGATAGTGTGTACTTTAGTCCCATCCCATAAGGCACTGCTGCTGTGATGGGTTTCTGGTTTTAGCTTCAGTCAGTGTTTTGTGTGGTTTGGGTTCTCTTTCGTCCCTCTGTAAACACTGGATCTGATGAGGGGAGTGAACATGGCAGTCTCAGAAAGAAAACGGCTCTGACTCTCGAATGAATTGTAGTGCTGTTGTTTCTAAAATCCATCATTGTGCCATTAAAGTTTTTGATTAACGGTGATGTTCTGCGGGGACTTTATCTGTGGTAGGAAAATAAAGTGCATGGAGTTTCTGCTCATGCTGGGCCTGTCCCCTCTCTCACGGAGGAATAGGCTGTAATTACACCGAGAGATGATGATGGCTTCTCTGTGCCTGCTTTACTACAGCCCCCTCATACCTTAAACTTAGAAAAATGCAGGGTTTCCAGCAAACTTACTTTTAAAATCCTAATTGTGGGTCTTAGGTTATGTAGATTTTTTTTTTCTTCTCTGTTTGATGTTAAAATACTTCTTCCTTTCCCACTTTATGTGAAGAAACGGTAATATGTAAACCATTTGTAGGTCGACTTTTGGAAGTCATTATAAACAGTGGCATGAGTTTAGGGTGCGATTACATGTTTGTCTGAACAATGGAGAGAGAGTAACTTGTTTGAAAACTATTATTTGTTCAGTACTCTTTGGTGCTGATAGTGGTGTATTGGTGTTAACCTGGTCCAGAACTTTGAGCAGTGATGGTCATGTTGGAGACGGAGGTTTCAGTCTGGTCTGTGTCCTGGACTGAATCCCTTAATTTCATAATTTCCTGTCGTCAGTTGTATTTCATGTAGGAGAAGATCTAATTTAACGTAGTTTGTTTGTATGGGAATAAGGAGACGGGAACCGGCGAACATTTAAAGACTTTAATAAATAACTAAAACTGAAAGTAAAGGCGGCAGTCCCTCACGGACGACTGCCACGCACATACATAACAAAACACAACATAAAGTCCAGACCTGGTCCTCTCTCGTCCTTCACCGGTGTCGCTCGTCCTTATATGCCTCTAAGCTCTCCCATATCTCTCGCTCGTCAACCTCGCCACAGACATAATTTGGACAATTTAACTGATGATCTCTTCCTCACGGCTCCTGTTAGTGGGTGGGATATATTAGGCAGCAAGTGAACATTTTGTCCTGAAAGTTGATGTTTTAGAAGCAGGAAAAATGGGCAAGCGTAAGGATTTGAGCGAGTTTGACAAGGGCCAAATTGTGATGGCTAGACGACTGGGTCAGAGCATCTCCAAAACTGCAGCTCTTGTGGGGTGTTCCCGGTCTGCAGTGGTCAGGATCTATCAAAAGTGCTCCAAGGAAGGATCAGTGGTGAACCGGCCACAGGGTCATGGGCGGCCAAGGCTCATTGATGCACTGCTCAAACTGCTCAAGAAGTTAATGCTGGTTCTGATAGAAAGGTGTCAGAATACACAGAGCATCTCAGTTTGTTGCGTATGGGGCGGCATAGCCGCTGACCAGTCAGGGTGCCCATGCTGACCCCTGTCCACCGCCGAAAGCACCAACAGTGGCACGTGAGCATCAGAACTGGACCACGGAGCAATGGAAGAAGGTGGCCTGGTCTGATGAATCACGTGTTCTTTTACATCGCGTGGATGGCCGGGTGCGTGTGCGTGGCTTACCTGGGGAACACATGGCACCAGGATGCACTATGGGAAGAAGGCAAGCCGGCGGAGGCAGTGTGATGCTTTGGGCAATGTTCTGTTGGGAAACCTTGGGTCCTGCCATCCATGTGGATGTTACTTTGACACGTACCACCTACCTAAGCATTGTTGAGACCATGTACAGCCTTTCATGGAAACGGTATTCCCTGGTGGCTGTGGCTCTTCCAGCAGGATAATGCTCCTGACACAAAGCACAAATGCTTCAGGAATGGTTTGAGGAGCACAACAACGAGTTTGAAGTGTTGACTTGGCCTCCAAATTCCCCAGATCTCAATCCAATCGAGCATCTGTGGGATGTGCTGAACAAACAAGTCCGATCCATGGAGGCCCCACCTCGCAACTTACAGGACTTAAAGGATCTGCTGCTAACATCTTGGTGCCAGATACCACAGCACACCTTCAGGGGTCTAGTGGAGTCCATGCCTTGACGGGTCAGGAAAAGGGGGACAAACACAATATTAGGTCATAATGTTATTCCTGATCAGTGTAGATTTTCATTGTGTTTGAGGTACAGAGAACATTTGACTAGAATATCTCAGCATTGTATTGTGGTGGTAAGCCATGCAAAGGTTTAAAAAGAAACAGTGGTACCTTAAACTCAATTGCATACTGGAACAGAAGCCAATGGAGAAAAGCCAAGGCTGGAGTAATATTATCCTCATTCTCGCTGTCTGTCAGAAGAGTGGCAGCTGCATTCTGGAAGAATTGCAGCAGGACAGATGGCACTGAGAGAGTTACAGTTGTAAAGGACAAGGATAAAGCAAGTGTATTGTGCTATTTTTACATGGTGAGATGCATTAATCAAAATGGAAGTTGATCAATTGCAGATCTCAGTGGTTGACTTGACTTATCATCATTAAACGGGCTTCCAGGCAGTAATAGCGTTGAGCAGATGATTGTACGTCTACCTGGTTTGAGTGGTTTGACAACTGTGAGTCCTTAGCATAGAGTTAATTAGAAAACAAAAGTTGTGTTTGCAGAAAACTGAGCCCAAAGGACACACATTAGGGCTGCATGATATTGGAAAAAAACTGACATTGTGACATTTTTCTGCATTATATATTGTGATATGAAAACGATTTCACCAGATGACTTCAATAGCTCTATTTGGAAAGAATGAATCGTTCTAGAATGATTGTTAATTTTGTAGGGGAGTGAATCCGCATAGAAAATAATACATTACAAGCAGAATAAAGATACAAATTAATTAAACAGCTTTATTTTTCTAACAGCATTCTTGTACAGAAATTGAATAATCAAATGTAAAATGCATATTCTTCACTGTATAAATTAATCTTTGTTAAAGCTACGTAAGTGATTTTCTCTTAGTATTTTGTTGTTTGATTAACATTGACACCGTCAGCAGCAGATTTATTAGGCTTCTGTCACTTTAAGATTGAATGCACGGCTCTAATATGCTGATACGCATCTGTTTTAGTTGTTTCCATTCACTTAAGACATAAGCAACCATTTATGAGGATACTCACCAAGACAGGCGTTTGGACGTGTGTGTGTGTGTGTGTGTCCGTTCAAACACAAATAGACGAGAAAACCTTGTAGTTCTAGGAACTTAGTTCTAGTAACCAGGGTGGTTACAAGAGATATAAATGTTCCCTCCGGGATAATTTTCTTGTTTGCATTCGCACCTCCAGTAGGAACTCTAAACAGACGTAAGCCGGCCGACAGCATGACATTCAACAACGTCAACAACTGGAGAATGGAGGATGCTGTGATTAAATCTGTGTTTTTGTTGTGTGTTGTGGGATTCATGATAACTTAAATGTAGATGTTTAAGCTGTGCGATGTAGAGCAAAAAGGAGGGCTAAGAGACCAAGGGCCCTATTGTACCAATCTGGGCTCATGGGCTGAAGCTCACGGCGCAGGTGCTCTTAGGGCGTGTCCGAACCCACTTTTGCTAGTTTAACGAAGGGAAAAACGTTGAGCGCGGTTCATGGTCCAAAAGGGTTGTCCCTCATCTCTTAATGAGTCATGGGTGTGTTTTGGGCGTAACGTGCAATAAACCAATCAGAGTCTCATCTCCCTTTCCCTTTAAAAGCCAGTTGTGCTCGCACCATGAGCGGATTCACTATTTACATGAGGAGAGACTGAACGCTTCTCCAGAGAGGAATCCTTTTATTTTAATATTTAAACGTGTGTGTGTGTGTGTGTGTGTGTGTGTGTGCTGCTGTGTGTCCCTGTGTGTGTAATAATCAGAGCGCGTGTGTGTGTGTGCGCTGCTGCATGTCCCTGTGTGTGTAATAATCAGAGTGAGTGTGTGTGTGTGTGCTGCTGCATGTCCCTGTGTGTGTAATAATCAGAGTGAGTGTGTGTGTGTGTGCTGCTGCACGTCCCTGTGTGTGTAATAATCAGAGTGTGTGTGTGTGTGTGTGTGTGTGTGTGTGTGGTGCTGCATGTCCCTGTGTGTGTAATAATCAGAGTGTGTGTGTGTGCTGCTGCATGTCCCTGTGTGTGTAATAATCAGAGTGTGTGTGTGTGTGTGTGTGTGTGTGTGTGTGTGTGTGTGTGCGCTGCTGCGCATCCCTGTGTGTGTAATAATCAGAGTGTGTGTGTGTGTGTGAGAGCTGCTGCGTGTCCCTGTGTGTGTCAATGGTCAGTGGTTTTCAGTTCCTCACAATAGCAACGCTCCAACAATGCTCCTTCAGACCAGACGCCCATGGGTGAACAGATGCGCCAGTGCATTTGATATTTAAACACCGTTCGACCAATTAACATACACTTACGTCACTGATAGTTCCTATGGTGCTGGGTTAGACCCTACTCTGGAGGAGCTAATTTAGTTTCTCCAAAAGGCGTTCCTAGAACTAAATTGGTTCCTGCGGTGCCAACATGGCAAAAAGTGGGTACTTCCGCCATTAGGTCTAGGAACTATGAAAAGGTTCCTCCAGTGTGAAAGCCCCTAAAAAGAACTGAATCTGGTGTCCAAATTGAGTTCTCTTTTGCGTCTTCTTACACTTAAGTCGCTTGAATGTTTAAACTGACTGGACCTAAAACACGTGCAGTCTATATGATGGTTAAACTTAGGAGGAATACATAGTTTCAGAACTGGCAGAAAAGGCTATATCCGTCAGATAGGATGACCCTGTGCTATAACAGTTTAACTTACCCGAAATATCATCCAATAAACATGAATCAGAAAGTTGTGACTGGGACATTGTGGTTTCCTTTCTGTGTGTGGCTGAGGTCTATTTGTAGTTCTCAAATTATGGTAATGCTCTTGTCTTTCTTTTAACCACAAGCCATAGAGAACAATTACAGAGATTCATTTCCAAAACACACACTGACCTTCTACAAAAGAATGTTAAATATGCAAGATGAATGGCGTTTGTTTTAGTTGGTGTAGATTGCAGTGAGCCGGCTTCTACTGCGTTCGTTAAGCTCCAAACGGTCTCGTATGGTGGATGTTCTGCCCCAGAGGAAAACCGAGGCTTGCCCAAATTCAAAGTCCAAACGTCCGCCAAGGGCCAGCGCAGCAGATGGCACAATCTCACTGAACTCTTTCCTTCTTGCTCTGGGCAAAATCATTTTTAATTTCAAACTGCAGATAGTGTTGTCATTATACATTTTATTTAGAATTATTCATTCAACTTTGTGAAAGGGTGTTATATCACAGCTTCCTAAACACGAGTTGGCATTAACGTTGCAGAATGCAGTGTGATTGCATGGATTGCATCTTTGTGCTGTTGGTAGTTTACGCTCCGTTGGATGACTGCTATTCCAACACTTCCTTGTACAGAAGCGTATTGTTTGGACACATCCTCACTTGAAATGGTGTATTTTGAAGCATCGAGTCATTGATTACAGCTTTGTGATTTCAGGAGACTAAATTCCAACATGACAAGCATTCATTGAGCGTTGGTCATGTGCGTTTACCATCATGCGTGTGAAATACCCTTTACAAAAATAACAGGCCTACAATTAAACATGTCTGCACGCCGAAGCCTGTGTTTGTGCAATGTTGTGTGAACAGAGAGCAACAGTTTATGCTTCTTTTCTGTTGATTCTCTTTGTCTGTCTCAGCGTCAGACGGCACACCCACAAACCACCCACAATCCCTTCACAGACGGTCTCATACATACTGCACATGAATATGGCATGGATTATACCACAATAATAGGCCAATGTGAAGGCATTGTGGAAGGAAGATGATGATACGTTCAACTGGTGGAGTGGTCTGACAACTTTAGGTCATTTAGCGTAGATATAATGAAAAGAAAAGTTGTGTTTGCGGAAAAATGAGCCCAAAGGACACTCATGCAGTGGGAATAAAATAGGACCTAGAACGGAGCCCTGTGGGACACCACAGTTTAAAGTTGCTTGAGGATAAGACAAACTCCCAATACTGACGGAAAAGTTTATGTCCTACAGATAGGACTCGTCACCTTAAGTGTGTGATTTTTAGTGGCATCTAGTGGTAAGGCTGTGAATTGCATCCCCCTTTCGAAGCACATAGAGAAGCTATGGTGGCCGACACAGGACAAAGATGTGCTCGTCTGAGACAGCAGAGAGTAGCTAGCACTCTGTAGAGAAGTTTGTCCCTTTAGGGCTACTGTAGAAACATGGCACATGCAAAATGGCGGCTTCACTGTAAGGGACCTGCGGTGTGTGTAGATAGAAACGGCTCATTCTGAGGTAATAAACACATAACGGCTCATTACCCACTCCTAAACGGCAAAAACAAGACAAAAATAGGGATGCCCAATATATCAGCCACCATGTCGACCGATATATGTTCATTTTTAATGTTATTGGCCCGATAAGAGAATTTGTCCGATATATTAAAGCCGATAAATACTGTATTATTTCCCTCAGCCGAGACACTTCAGATGCGCACTGATCACATGATGGTTTTGAATTGCTTTAAATATGATTGGAATAACTTCAGACAGAGAAATACAGTTCAGTGCAACATCTGTCATATCAGCTACATGCATTTATAACAAAACATTATAACTGAGTGATTGGGACATGGATTTTAATGGTAAGACTTTTGTTTTTGTAATCATCCTCTCATAAATTATATAAAAAAAATAGATTGAGCTGTATCTGCCAGTATATCGGTTAAATGTTTATATTGGTCATCCCTAAACATTATGTTTGGTTTCTTTACAAGTCAGTAAAATGATTTGCAGTAAGGTCCAAGTGAGTGGTTCTTGGCCAATGTAAGCAGCTTTGTTGATAGGCGACACAAGACTAGTCTTTGAGAGTATTTGTGTGTGAAATTATAATTACTGTACGTGTGACTGAAGAAGTGTTCGGATACCTTCTGTGCCTTTCCCCGCAGTCTCCGTCTGTATGCATCCGCCGAGTCTTGTCCCTGCAGAGAGAGAACAGTGGGAGAGAAATAAATTTATGAAAGTGAGCGGATGAGACTTTGTTCTCATCCTCTGATTCTCTTCAGACTCACTTCTGAATAAAAGACCTGAGAGAGCGATGCATTTAAATCTCTTCCCCCAAACTTTTGAATGGTAGTGCATAACAGTTTCCTCACTGTTTCCAACTCTGATGATAATCATAAATGTGTGTTGATCATCAGATCCTCATCTGAGAATGATCAGTGAAGGATCATGTGACACTGAAGACTGGAGTAATGATGATAAACTCAGCTTTGATCACAGGAATAAATCACACTTTACTATATATTCACACAGAGAACAGCTGATCTACACTGGAGGAATATTTCTGAATTTTTACCATATTTTTTATTCAAATAAATGCAGCCTTGATGAGCAGACGAACATTAAAACATCTTAATAATCCAAACTTTTGATTTATTGGGATAATGAATCGGCATCAGTTTGATCTACAGATTCCATTTAAATGAAGTTTCTCAGTGTTATATCTCTTTGTGTTGCTCAGCTCATCATCCTAGAGGACTATGCCGACCCCTTCGACGCTGCGGACCAGGCGGGCGGCACCCAGACGGTCACAGAAAAGCCAACGGAGAACGACGGATACATGGAGCCGTACGAAGCTCAGAAGATGATGGCTGGTAAGATGACGGTGTTTTCTTCAATGCATCATCTTTTGCATTGTGCGGCTTGATGATAGTGAAGTCTGAAGTGGCTTCTGGGAGAATATAATGAAGCATGATAATGCATCTGGGCCTGTTTAAAAGTGTGTGCAATAGGCTCATGGGATCTCGCTCAATTTACGCTTGGCAATCCATCTCTTGCTGTTAAACATGGCTTCCATTAGATGTTATTTTTTGCAGTGAATATGGTGTCTAATTTCTTTCAATTTCTGTTTAATGCTGTAAACAGAAAGACAACACTCAATTAGATGTTGCAGATTGCGATGGGTTCCTTTATGTGGTGTGAAACAGATGCTCGGTGCTTCTGTTTAGACTAAACTCGCGTGTGTGTGGCAGCGATTATCCCTGCATGAGAAGAGCAGTGCTCAAGGAGATCATCTCACCTGTCTGGATGAAGATGGCAGCCATATGTGAGCTGTCCCGACTCCAGTAAATACAGTGCGTGACCATAGACACTGAGGGGGACCATTAAAACAAGTCCCCCCTGAATAATTAGAAATGGCCAAATTGTCCCCCCCAATATTTGATATTGTTGATGCTGCTCTGCTGTACTCATCACACTCCGCTCTGTTTGTTGCTATGGTGACAAAAGTCAAATGTAAAATTTTTGAGGTTGGCCTGCCTCAGCGGCCTTATGGTGCGTTCACACCAGACGCGAATGAAGCGATAAGCGTGAGTGATTTACATGTTAAGTCAATGCAAAGACGCGAATAGACATTCTGCGGTGCGATTCGCGCAAATTAAGTGTTTGACGCGCGTAATGCGTGATTCGTGCGAGTTGAAAAATCTGAACTTTTAACCAATCAGGAGCTTGCTCTAGTAGTGACAACAGTGAGGACAACTTTGCGTCTGTTGTGAAGTGAATGTCACATGAGTCGCATCTGTTGTGAACGCACAGTAACAGCACTAGTCACTGTCAGAGCGAGTGAGATGGCCAATCAAATCAAAGTAGGCGGGGTTTAACTGCAAATTCCAGCGCGACACTTTAGTTAAAACAGAGAAAGACTGCGTCGTAACATGTAAGTAGCTAAACATTTAATATTTGACAACTGTTACAGTTAAATTAACCGCTTTATTAATCCCACAATTATATTAGGCAGAGGCGAACCAACATTGAGTGGGCAAAATGAATCAATGAGGCCCAATTTAATAATTCTGTTAATATATCTTCATTATCTACAGATATCATTTTAGGTTATACAAAAAGTAGTCAAAACACATCTAACAGAACCTAAAGTGGTTAATTTTTATGACATTAAAGTTAGCATTTTTACATATTAGACAGATGAAAATAAGAGTGAATATGTGCATATTTAAACTTCATATTCATAACTACAATAGAACTGTCATTTTTACCGTTCTTATGTCTATATTTCCTCAAATCCCTTTTAATCCTTTAATAATTTAAAGGTGGGTTAAGCAATATCTGGTAACCAATGTTGATATTTAAAAAAAACCTAACTTTGGTCCCCCCCGATGTCTAACACATGGTTACGGCCTTGCTGTGCAACCTCACTGAACAATCTGCATATGTCAGGCGCTGTGGTCACGTGTCCACGACTGTACGCACGCACGCACACGAACCCTGCCGGCCGTCTGAGCGCTGTAACGGCCTTTGAGGAGGAAGTCGCTGCGTTCCTCCACTCAGAGTGGCTGAAACAATGCAGAGGCGACCGGTCATTGATTCACTGCGTTCTGCGTTGTTTACATTTCACTGCCGGTTGTATATTCTGTATATAACTGTGTATGTGACAAATAAAACTCTTGAATCTTGAATCTTGCTGCTGTTAGCCCAGACCAACAAACCAAACGACTCCGCAAACGGACCATGCAAACGCTGGATAAACTGTGTTTCTAAAGGTCAGACTGAGACATTGCAGGAGTATTTGCAACCATAGATAACCATTATTCATTTATTCACTCACCTTTGGTTTCAAACCCTAACGTGACTGATTGATGTGCAACGTCTGAAAGTGCAAACAGCATTTGAGTGAACTGGGTTTATGCTGAGATGTTGCAGTATTTGAAATC
>JAGHMJ010000145.1:300000-310000 GCA_018749465.1 Paracanthobrama guichenoti
AGAGTGCGTGTGAGAGTGCGAGAGAGTCGCGAGAGAGTGCGTGTGAGAGTGAGAGAGTGCGAGAGAGTGCGAGAGAGTGCGTGAGAGTCGTGAGAGTGCGAGTGTGCGAGTGCGTGAGAGTGCGAGAGTGCGTGAGAGTGCGCGAGAGTGCGTGAGAGTGAGAGTGCGAGAGTGCGTGAGAGTGCGTGAGAGTGCGTGAGCGTGAGTGTGCGAGAGTGCGAGAGAGTGCGTGAGAGTGCGTGAGAGTGCGTGAGAGCGTGAGAGTGCGAGAGAGTGCGTGAGAGTGCGAGTGAGTGAGTGCGAGAGTGAGTGCGAGAGAGTGCGTGAGAGTGCGTGAGAGTGCGTGAGAGTGCGTGAGAGTGCGTGAGAGTGCGTGAGAGTGCGTGAGAGTGCGAGAGTGTGCGAGAGTGTGCGAGAGTGAGTGTGTGAGAGTATTCTCTGTGGATTGTGTGGAATGTGTAGGTGTTTCTTCCGAGCTCTGTAGTGTGTCACACACACACACTTGCATCATATTAAATGTGTGAGTGTTTAGAAAAGGGTGGCCATTTCCTCACATATTGTGTGTGGAATAACTTACTGTCTAAAGGAAGTGAGCTGTTTCTTTTTGTATTTTTCCTTCCTTTCTCTTTCTGTCGCTCGCGCACACAGAACTAACACACACTCTCACTGAGGCGGCTGTATGTGTTTAAACTCGTCTGAAGCTGCAGGAAGGCAGTGCTGTTGTGACCTGCCGGCCGAACTCAAGTGTGTGTTCGTGTGATGATACTTGTACATCTCCGTGGCACGTTCTGCCATGCGAGAACTTTCCCACAATCCCCAAGGTCTCCTGTGTTATGCAAACAAATGCTCGTCATGGTCATTACGCACACACACACATGCACACACACGCGCACACACATGCACAAACACACGCACACACTCTCTCAAGACGGAAATAGATGAGGAAAGGAGGGTGAAGGGGCTGGAAATGAAGTTGACTGGAGGTGGTGTGGCCTATCATGTAGTATTTATGTTCGCCCCTGGTGAATTGATGATGCGGAGAGCAGATTTCAGAAGAATGATGGTGCTTCATTCTCAGGCCTGTGATTGGTCGGCTCCATCGGTTCAAGTCTCCTCCTCAGTGAACATTCTCACACTGAGCTGCAGTTTTCACAGTGTCTGCTGACTCAGGCTTTCTCTCTCACTCCCCCAATATTTCACCACAGGTTTAGTGGAGTGTGTGTGATTGTATCTTCAGTCTCCTTTGTGTCACTGTACGTTTATATATGCCTATTTTTTTTTTTTTTGAAAAAGCATATTCAGTGCATATTATCCAACAGAGTATCCAGCATGTAACTGGAATTTTATCTTAGCTCTTCCATCCATATTTTATTTATTTTATATATATATATATACTAACATATACTATATATATACTATACTAATAACTATATATATATATATATATATATATATATATATATATATATATATATATATATATATATATATATATATCTTCCGCTCTAATTCATCCCAAAGGTGTTCTATCGGGATGAGGTCAGGACTCTGTGCAGGCCAGTCAAGTTCCTCCACACCAAACTCGCTCAACCATGTCTTTATGGACCGACGCTTTGTGCACTGGAGCGCAGTCATGTTGGGACAGGAAGGGGCCGTCCCCAAACTGTTCCCACAAAGTTGGGAGCATGAAATTGTCCAAAATGTCTTGGTATGCTGAAGCATTAAGAGTTCCTTTTACTGGAACTAAAGGGCCAAGCCCAACCCCTGAAAAACAACCCCACCCCATAATCCCCCCTCCACCAAACTTTACACTTGGCACAATGCAGTCAGGCAAGTCCCGTTCTCCTGGCAACCGCCAAACCTCGTCCATGGGATTGTCAGACAGAGAAGCGTGATTGGTCACTCAGAGAACACGTCTCCACTGCTCTAGAGTCCAGTGGCGACGTGCTTTACTCCACTGCATCCCACGCTTTGCATTGCACTTGGTGATGTAAGGCTTGGATGAGCTGCCTGGCCATGGAAACCCATTCCATGAAGCTCTCTACGCACTGTTCTTGAGCTCATCTGAAGGCCACAGAAGTTTGGAGGTCTGGAGCTATTGACTCTGCAGAAAGTTTGTGACTTCTGCGCACTGTGACTTGTTTCTATGGATTGGTTGTTGATTGAATGGAAGCAGATCTGATGGCGAAAGGGGCGGGGTCTAAGTGGACTGAAGGATTTCACCAGAGTATCCCGTTATGACATTTAGATTTAAAAGGTCACATTAAAGAAAAATAAACATGCACCGATAAATAATTCACAATAAGATCAATATCATGCGTTTGTAAAAAAGATACATAGAATTTTTATTTCATGCAGTGTTAAAGTTGCGTTGAGGTACAGCACCTGAGTGACATGCGCTGAAGTCTGATCTGTGCTGTAATCCAGCCCCTCTCCGCTGGATCTGTCCAATAAAGACAAAGGTACAAAAAGTGAAAGAAGAAACAGAAATTGGGTCACTAAACTTTAAGAATTGTATCTTGCCGGTAGCTTCATAGAGGGTAACCGCATGATGCTGGAATCATCATTTTTATATAAAAGTTTTGAGCTGTAGAAGTTCTTCTGTGCTGTGATGAGACGAGAGTGAGTTTTCTCCTGTGGGGCGTGTGTGTCCTGTGCCCTCCAGATGTGTCCCTCTATCAGAGAGCTTTTATTAATCCACTCACTCATGCCTACACACACATACACACACACACACACACACACACACACACACACACACACACACACACACACACACACACACACACACACACACACACACACTCTCACACTCACTCACAGTGTTTCTTCCTTTCCCATGTCTTTGCTCTCGGACGAGCTGCTGCATGTTCAGTAATATTCCACGACCCATAAGCACGTTCAGCGAGGGCCGGGAAGCTGAACAGGCCGCGGGACGTGTACGGACAGAGCTCAGAGATGAGCTGCTTATGTAATTCTCTGTTTAGTTAGCGGTGAAAGTATTTGGGAGTGATGACACACTTCCTCTGTGCCGCGGAGCATGGAAGTGTTAACACTGACATTCCTGGAGGATGCGTCTGCGCTGTGCGATCGGTTGGGCGGGTGATGGTAGGCGTAAATGAGTGTCTGTGGATGATAACTATTAAGTGTCTGCAGCAGTAGGTCAGTATCAGTCCTCCCACTCGTTGAGTGATGTATTGCTCCCTTAATGTAACAGCCGCATGAGCTCAGAGATGCTGACCGTTCAACACTGGAACTGGAAGACACACCACTTTTAGCTCACACCCCCGTTGGCTGATATCAACTTATTTAGCCTTCCTCTGCTTTTATTTATTTATTTATTTATTTTAATGTTGCATTGTGTTAAGTTGTGTTGTGTTATGTTATGTTGCGTTGTTAATGCATAGCGTTATGTTATGTGGCGTTATATTATGTTGTGTTGTTGCGTTATGTTGTGTTATGTTGGGTTGCGTTATATTATGTTGTGTTGTTGTTATGTTATATTATGTTGTGTTGTGTTGTTGTGTTATGTTATATTATATTATGTTATGTTGCATTGTTATATTATGTTGTGTTGCGTTATATTATGTTGTGTTGTTGCGTTGTTATATTATGTTGTGTTGTTGCGTTATGTTATATTATGTTGTGTTGCGTTGTAATATGTTGTGTCGCGTTGTTATATTATGTTGTGTTGTGTTGTTGCGTTATGTTATATTATGTTGTGTTGTTATGTTATATTATGTTGTGTTATTTGCGTTGTTATATTATATTATATTGTGTTGTGCGTTATGTTATATTATATTTGTTGTGTTGTTGCGTTATGTTATATTATGTTTGTGTTGCGTTATGTTATGTTGTTTTTGCGTTGTTATGTTATATTATATGTTGTGTTGTTGCGTTATGTTATATTATATATTATGTTGTGTTGTGTTGTTATATTATATTGTGTTGTGTTATGTTATATTATATTATGTTGTGTTGTTATTTATGTTATGTTATGTTATATTATGTTGTGTTGTGTTGTAATATTATGTTGTGTTTGCGTTATGTTATATTATATTTGTGTTGTTGCGTTATGTTATTATGTTGTGTTGTTATGCGTTATCTTATGTTATATTATGTTGTGTTGTGTTGTAATATTATGTTGTGTTGCGTTATCTTATATTATATTTGTTTGCGTTATGTTATATTATATTATATTTGTGTTGTTGCGTTATGTTTATATTATGTTGTGTTGTTGCGTTATATTTATATTATGTTGTGTTGTTGCGTTATGTTATATTATGTTGTGTTATTGCGTTATCTTATATTATGTTGTGTTGTGTTGTAATATTATGTTGTGTTTGCGTTATATTATATTATGTTGTGTTGTTGCGTTATGTTATATTATTATGTTGTGTTATTGCGTTATGTTATATTATGTTGTGTTGTTGCGTTATCTTATATTTATATTATGTTGTGTTGTGTTGTAATATTATATTTGTGTGCATTATATGTTTATATTATGTTGTGTTATTGCGTTATGTTATATTATGTTGTGTTGCGTTATGTTATATTATGTTGTGTTGCGTTATATTTATATTATGTTGTGTTGTTGCGTTATGTTATATTATGTTTGTGTTATGTTATATTATATTATTATGTTGTGTTGTTGCGCGTTATGTTATATTATGTTGTGTTGTTGCGTTATGTTATATTATATTTGTGTTGCGTTATGTTATATTATATTATGTTGTGTTGTTGCATTATGTTATATTATGTTGTGTTGCGTTGTTATATTATGTTGTGTTGCGTTATGTTATATTATGTTGTGTTGTTGCGTTATGTTATATTATATTATGTTGTGTTGTTGCGTTATCTTATATTATGTTGTGTTGTTGTTGCGTTATCTTATGTTATATTATGTTGTGTTGTGTTGTAATATTATGTTGTGTTGCGTTATGTTATATTATATTTGTGTTGTTGCGTTATGTTATATTATATTTGTTGTTATGTTATGTTATATTATATTATATTTATGTTGCGTTATGTTATATTATGTTGTGTTGTTGCGTTATCTTATATTTATATTATGTTGTGTTGTTGCGTTATCTTATGTTATATTATGTTGTGTTGTTGCGTTATCTTATGTTATATTATGTTGTGTTGTTGCGTTATCTTATGTTATATTATGTTGTGTTGTGTTGTAATATTATGTTGTGTTGCGTTATGTTATATTATGTTGTGTTGTTGCGTTATGTTATATTATGTTGTGTTGTTGCGTTATGTTATATTATGTTGTGTTGCGTTATGTTATATTATGTTGTGTTGTTGCGTTATGTTATATTATGTTGTGTTGTTGCGTTATGTTATATTATGTTGTGTTGTTGCGTTATCTTATGTTATATTATGTTGTGTTGTTGCGTTATCTTATATTATGTTGTGTTGCGTTATGTTATATTATGTTGTGTTATTATATGTTATATTATGTTGTGTTGTGTTATGTTATATTATGTTGTGTTGCGTTATGTTATATTATGTTGTGTTGCGTTATGTTATATTATATTTGTGTTATTTGCGTTATGTTATATTATGTTGTGTTGTTGCGTTATCTTATGTTATATTATGTTGTGTTGTTGCGTTATCTTATGTTATATTATGTTGTGTTTGTTGCGTTATCTTATGTTATATTATGTTGTGTTCGTTATGTTATATGTTGTTTTGCGTTATGTTATGTTATATTATGTTGTGTTGCGTTATCTTATGTTATATTATATGTTGTGTTATTTGCGTTATCTTATGTTATATTATATGTTGTGTTGTTGCGTTATCTTATATTATGTTGTGTTGCGTTATGTTATATTATATTGTGTTGTTATTTGCGTTATATTTATATTATGTTGTGTTATTTGCGTTATGTTATATTATGTTGTGTTGCGTTATGTTATATTATGTTGTGTTGTTGCGTTATATTATATTATGTTGTATTTGTTGCGTTATGTTATATTATGTTGTGTTGTTGCGTTATGTTATATTATGTTGTGTTATTTGCGTTATGTTATATATATGTTGTGTTGTTTGCGTTGTTATATTATATTTGTGTTGTTGCGTTATCTTATGTTATATTATGTTGTGTTGTTGCGTTATCTTATATTATGTTGTGTTGCGTTATGTTATATTATGTTATGTTGTGTTGTTTGCGTTATGTTATATTATGTTGTGTTGTTGCGTTTATGTTATATTATGTTGTGTTGTTGCTTTTATGTTATATTATGTTGTGTTGTTGCGTTGTTATATTATATTTTGTGTTGTTGTTATCTTATGTTATATTATGTTGTGTTGTTGCGTTATCTTATATTATATTGTGTTGTTGCGTTATCTTATATTATGTTGTGTTGCGTTATGTTATGTTGTGTTGTTGCGTTATGTTATGTTATGTTATGTTATGTTGTGTTGTTGCGTTATGTTATGTTATGTTATGTTGTGTTGTTGCGTTATGTTATATTATGTTATGTTGTGTTGTTGCGTTATGTTATATATATGTTATGTTGTGTTGTTGCGTTATGTTATGTTATGTTATGTTGTGTTATTGCGTTATATTATGTTATGTTATGTTATGTTGTGTTGTTTGCGTTATGTTATGTTATGTTATGTTGTGTTGTTGCGTTATGTTATGTTATGTTATGTTGTGTTGTTGCGTTATGTTATATTATGTTGTGTTATTTGCGTTGTTATATTATGTTGTGTTGTTGCGTTATCTTATGTTATATTATGTTGTGTTGTTGCGTTATCTTATATTATGTTGTGTTGTTGCGTTATCTTATATTATGTTGTGTTGCGTTATGTTATATTATGTTATGTTGTGTTGTTTGCGTTATGTTATGTTATGTTGTGTTATTGCGTTATGTTATGTTATGTTATGTTGTGTTGTTGCGTTGCGTTATATTTATGTTATGTTATATTATGTTGTTGTTGCGTTATGTTATATTATATATTATGTTGTGTTGTGTTGTTGCGTTATGTTATATTATGTTATATTTGTGTTGTTGCGTTATGTTATGTTATGTTATGTTGTGTTGTTGCGTTATATTTTATGTTATGTTATGTTGTGTTGTTATGTTATATTTATATTATGTTATGTTGTGTGTTTTGCGTTATGTTATATTATGTTATGTTGTGTTGTTGCGTTATGTTATATTATGTTATGTTGTGTTGTTGCGTTATGTTATGTTATATTTGTGTTGTTGCGTTATGTTATATTATGTTATGTTGTGTTGTTGCGTTATGTTATGTTATATTGTGTTGTTTGCGTTATGTTATGTTATGTTATATTGTGTTGTTGCGTTGTTATGTTATGTTATGTTGTGTTGTTGCGTTATGTTGTTATGTTGTGTTTGTGTTTGTTGCGTTATGTTATATTATGTTATGTTGTGTTGTTGCGTTATTTTATTGTTGTTGCGTTATGTTATATTGTTGTGTTGTTGCGTTATCTTATATTATATTTGTGTTGTTGCGTTATATGTTATGTTGTGTTGTGTTGTTGCGTTATGTTATGTTATGTTGTGTTGTTGCGTTATTTTATTGTGTTGTTGCGTTATGTTATATTATGTTGTGTTGTTTGCGTTATCTTATATTATGTTGTGTTGTTGCGTTTATGTTATGTTATGTTGTGTTGTGTTGTTTGCGTTATGTTATATTGTTGTGTTGTTGCGTTATCTTATATTATGTTGTGTTGTTGCGTTATGTTATGTTATGTTGTGTTGTGTTGTTGCGTTATGTTATGTTATGTTGTGTTGTGTTGTTGCGTTGTTATGTTATGTTGTGTTGTGTTGTTGCGTTATGTTATATTATGTTATGTTGTGTTGTTGCGTTATTTTATTGTGTTGTTGCGTTATATGTTATATTATTGTGTTGTTGCGTTATCTTATATTATGTTGTGTTGTTGTTATGTTATGTTGTGTTGTGTTGTTGCGTTATGTTATGTTATGTTGTGTTGTTGCGTTATTTTATTGTGTTGTTGCGTTATATGTTATATTGTTGTGTTGTTTGCGTTATCTTATATTATATTTGTGTTGTTGCGTTATGTTATGTTATGTTGTGTTGTGTTGTGTTGTTGCGTTATGTTATATTGTTGTGTTGTTTGCGTTATCTTATATTATATTTGTGTTGTTGCGTTATGTTATGTTTGTGTTGTGTTGTTGCGTTATGTTATGTTATGTTGTGTTGTGTTGTTGCGTTGTTATGTTATGTTGTGTTGTTGCGTTATGTTATATTATTTTGTGTTATTATATTATATTATATTATATTATTTTATTTTGGTGTTCTAGCCTGGTTGCCAGGATGTTACTAAGGTGTTCTGGCTGGTTGCCATGGTGTTACTATGGGGTTCTGGGTGGCTGGCTACAGACAGATCTCATGATACTGAAGACCTCAGTGAGCAGTGTGTCTGTGAGCAGGTTCTGATGGCCGTCAGTGTCAGTCCAGTCACAGTTTAATGACTCTATTAATATCTGTCATGTTGGCTCTAAAGTGAGTCTGCACAGTTTCCAGGCCCTTTTTTTAAGAACATAATTACATTTCCTTCCTTCCTGTCCTCCTCCTTTCCCCGTTTCCTTCCTTCTCTTAGTCCTCTGAAATGGATGAAAGTTTGCGGTCAGTAGCAGCCTGATGCGCGGGCCTTCACCTGACCTCATCAATCCACTCATCCGAGAGGAACGAGAGAACGGACACGTGGAAGCAGGAGGACGAGGCGCTTTCCAGTCAGATTATCCAGATAGTTGTGTGTCCTGTCTAATTTCAGAGGTGAATCTCAGGTTGAGACTTTCATTACGGTGAATGTGAGATTCAGTTCTGTTGTGAAAGTTTAAGAACAAGGTTTAGAAATAAGCGTTGGGGACTACATGAAAAAAACGACCCTTTTGAAAACTAAAAGTAGATTTATCTTCTTTAAGATGAGCTTTCTCAAAAGCAGTGATGATTCAGTTAGTGTGACACCAAATGTAAGCACTAAATTATGACACAAAAACTCAGTATTTTCTATGACAGACTTGAAAACATGAATTACATACTAAAGCAAGATGACTTCTGGGAACACACTGCATTGTTTTTGCACTCTGACTGTGCCATCCATGTGAATCATCACAGTAAAATGAATCATACTTCCCAGTTCTGAGCAACACTAATCTGCTGAAAAAGTAAACATTGGTGTATGGTGGTTAACTGGTGGCCCAGCTTTATTTAATCCTGCGTGTTTTGTGTTTTAATCGGAATTTTGGGTGCTTTCCAGTTCATCAGACTGGGCGATAGTTAAATCAGTTAAAGACTGGTCTTAAAAAAACACTTTTTTAAAATGTTAAACTTTTTTTGTCTTGGTTATGCAAACGTTACCGGAACATTCTTGAAGTGTTACCACATTTTTTAAATGTTGCTACTCGTTTCAGAACGTTCAGAGAACATTCAAAAGTAACGTTCCCTTAATGTTTGAAGAACGATACAATGGAACGTTCACTTAAAGTTCATATAATCAAAAAAAGAAGTTTTAAACCATTATTAACTCTTTCCCCGGAGGTGTTTTTTTTAAATAAGTTGCCAGCCACCGCCAGGGCTTTTGACCATTTTCACAAAAATATAATGACCCATAGAATGTTTTGTTGTATGAATATCTGAACATGCAATATATCAAAAGAAAGAGCAGATTTATTCATGCGTTCCTTTTTTATCAACACTTGAATATGGGTACATTTAATAAAAAAAGCAACATTTTGAACAAAAAGCTGAGAAAATCACGTTTTTGTATCCAGATCAGACTGAGAGCGATGATCAAACACAGATGGAGTAGATGGATCCACCAACACCCCAAAGCTTCACAGTCCTAGAGCTCGTCCTGGGGCGATTTCATTCGTAACGTTAGATCGTTTTCATGTATATGCTGTTTAATGTTGATGATCACATTATTTTACATATGCATCTGCTTGCATACGATCGCTTGTTTTACTGCGTCTTCCTCGCGTGTGTTTTGATC
>JAGHMJ010000145.1:315000-332500 GCA_018749465.1 Paracanthobrama guichenoti
TTTGACCTTATTGGAATATATTTTGAAGCGAATTTGTTGAATCAAAGATGCGTGCAGCAGTTTTTGTTGAGAATTAAAGGCTCCGTCAACATTTTCCTGTGACTGAGAGACAAAGGCGGCCTTGATTAAGTATTGATGGTGCTATTAATGTAATATGTGCCATATATAGCTAATGGGATAAGTGCTGTATGATGACTGTCGGAGTGATGGGTCGTCCAGCTCCAGATCGGCTGTAATTGACTGAGCGTATTGATTTCCAGGTTTATGTGATTTACGGGATGGTTTTGGTCTGGAGTCGGGATGGGCAGCGGTCCGGGATAAAGTGTCTCCATTAGGCTCCTGTGTGATGAATCGAATCTGGAAATGTCACTGGGCATTGTTAGTAAGTCTGAAGTGAGAGAAGTACAGTAGCACTGGAGCATGATTTTAGAGGATCTGTGGGATGGGTTTGTGTCTCGGAGAGGATTTCTGCTCTGGTTCTTATTTAAACTGCTTCACGATAGCAGAAGCACTGATAGCTGCTGTAAAAATAGAAACTCTATTGATTTGTGGCTCTGTTGATCTTGCTCTGCTTATCTCCTGCTCTCAGGCTATGTGAGACAAGAAAAAACATTAGAATTAAATTTATTGTCTAAGGAAAGAACGACAAACTGAAGAGATTGGCTTGGTTTGTGTTTGTCTTTGAGAGAATATTCAAGGGCATTGAAGTAATCATGAATGCTTTCACATTTTTTATGCATTACATTCATATTCAGAATGTTTCATTTTCATAAATGCCTCAGATAGACCCAGCGATCTGTTGACCAATCAGTATCCAGGACTAACCTTGACCTTAACATTTTTACTAGTACAAAATAGCACAATCCGGCCTGACACACAGTTGAAAACATCCTTTCAATAAATGCTTCTGCAGGTTAAATATTAACCACTGGGAATGTGTGTTTTTATGTGTGGTTTTCCATTTCAGAAACTCAGGTGAGTCACTGTGTGTGTGTGTGTGTGTGTGTGTGTGAGTGTGTGTGAGTGTGTGTGAGTGTGTGTGAGTGTGTGTGTGTGTGTGTGTGTGTGTGTGTGTGTGTGTGTGTGTGTGTGTGTGTGTGTGTGTGTGTGTGTGTGTGTGTGTGTGTGAGTGTGTGTGTGTGTGTGTGTGAGAGAGAGTGTGTGTGTGTGTGTGAGTGTGTGTGTGCGTGTGTGTGCGTGTGAGTGTGTGTGTGTGTGTGAGTGAGAGTGTGCGTGTGTGTGTGTGTGTGCGTGTGTGTGTGTGTGCGCAGTGTGTGTGTGTGTGTGTGTGTGTGTGTGTGTGTGTGTGTGTGTGTGTGTGTGTGTGTGTGTGTGTGTGTGTGTGTGTAGTGTGCGAGTGTGTGAGTGTGTGTGCGAGTGTGTGCGAGTGTAAAGAGTGTGTGCGAGTGTGTGCGAGTGTGTGTGTGTGTGTGTGTGTGTGTGTGTGTGTGTGTGTGTGTGTGTGTGTGTGTGTGTGTGTGTGTGTGCGAGTGTGTGTGTGTGCGTGTGAGTGTGTGTGTGCGTGGGAGAGTGTGTGTGCGTGAGTGCGCGTGTGTGCGCGTGTGTGCGCGTGTGTGCGAGTGTGTGCGAGTGTGTGCGAGTGTGTGTGTGTGTGTGAGTGTGTGTGTGTGTGTGTGTGTGTGTGAGAGTGTGTGTGTGTGTGTGTGTGTGTGTGTGTGAGTGAGTGTGTGAGTGTGTGTGAGAGAGTGTGAAAAACTTTTACGGCTGTGAGTTACAAAGTCAGAGGGAATGAGTGTGTCCTCTTCTCCTCGTCTCCTCCGGCGTTCACACGTCTTCATTAAACCCTAAAGCGGCTCCTCTATGAAGACCAGCGGCTCCTCGTTACATAATTGAGAGTCACACCGGGGAAATTTAATTATATTACAGCAAGATTTATCACCTCCGGCGTAACGCTCACCTGAGAGAGCTATTTGTCACTGCGGTTACTAATAGCGGCGTGATGAATCAGCGCTGTCGGGCCGTGAAACACAAAAAATAAAATCGAAGGTGCAATCTCTTGATTTAAGATCTGATGCACATCGATCAGTCTGGATCAAAAATCGTCTCGTATTTATATTAAGTCTTAATAAAACTGATTCTCACGATTCCAGCTTCTGGGTAAAAGAAAGTTTACAGTTACAGAAAGATTCACACACCGTTTTCTGAAGCGTTCTCATCTTTGTGCTTGACTCAGTGATTCAGTGTTTATCTAATGATATGTCAATCAAATCAATCATAAAGCATGCAGCATCACCAGATAAATCATAAATCATCACCGTGACTCAGAGAGCAAATGTTCATCATTGTTGCATAATATCTCTTTAACTGAAGCAATGGAAATATAGTTGAAAATTATCTCTTACGTTTTTTTGATATGTCAATATATATCTATTAAACTATGAGTTTAAGATAAACGAGTGAGGGTTTACTTAAGTTTCACTCAGAAATTGCTAATAAGTTTACACCATACTAATACTGTGTTTGACCCTTTCGCCTTCAGAACTGCCTTAATTCTACGTGGCATTGATTCAACAAGGTGCTGAAAGCATTCTTTAGAAATGTTGGCCCATATTGATAGGATAGCATCTTGCAGTTGATGGAGATTTGTGGGATGCACATCCAGGGCACGAAGCTCCCGTTCCACCACATCCCAAAGATGCTCTATTGGGTTGAGATCTGGTGACTGTGGGGGCCATTTTAGTACAGTGAACTCAATGTCATGTTCAAGAAACCAATTTGAAATGATTCGAGCTTTGTGACATGGTGCATTATCCTGCTGGAAGTAGCCATCAGAGAATGGGTACATGGTGGTCATAAAGGGATGGACATGGTCAGAAACAATGCTCAGGTAGGCCGTGGCATTTAAACGATGCCCAATTGGCACTAAGGGGCCTAAAGTGTGCCAAGAAAACATCCCCCACACCATTACACCACCACCACCAGCCTGCACAGTGGTAACAAGGCATGATGGATCCATGTTCTCATTCTGTTTACGCCAAATTCTGACTCTACCATCTGAATGTCTCAACAGAAATCGAGACTCATCAGACCAGGCAACATTTTTCCAGTCTTCAACTGTCCAATTTTGGTGAGCTTGTGCAAATTGTAGCCTCTTTTTCCTATTTGTAGTGGAGATGAGTGGTACCCGGTGGGGTCTTCTGCTGTTGTAGCCCATCCGCCTCAAGGTTGTGCGTGTTGTGGCTTCACAAATGCTTTGCTGCATACCTCGGTTGTAACGAGTGGTTATTTCAGTCAAAGTTGCTCTTCTATCAGCTTGAATCAGTCGGCCCATTCTCCTCTGACCTCTAGCATCAACAAGGCATTTTCAGCCCCCAGGACTGCCGCATACTGGATGTTTTTCCCTTTTCACACCATTCTTTGTAAACCCTAGAAATGGTTGTGCGTGAAAATCCCAGTAACTGAGCAGATTGTGAAATACTCAGACCGGCCCGTCTGGCACCAACAACCATGCCACGCTCAAAATTGCTTAAATCACCTTTCTTTCCCATTCTGACATTCAGTTTGGAGTTCAGGAGATTGTCTTGACCAGGACCACACCCCTAAATGCATTGAAGCAACTGCCATGTGATTGGTTGATTAGATAATTGCATTAATGAGAAATTGAACAGGTGTTCCTAATAATCCTTTAGGTGAGTGTATGTATACACACACACATAATAATTATACACAGTACACATACACATATATTATCTAAACAAACTTTCATTTTTGGATATGATTAATCGATTTAACAGCACTAAATAAGTAAGGACAAGTAACATTTAATTTAATATGACATTTCAAAGTAGAAAGACTGAAATTGTATTTTCCTGTAAAACGAACTGCAGTAGTCTTGAACAATCATTTTTCGCAGTGCACTGACGTTTGGTGCGGCTGCAGGCGATCGTGATCAGGTTTATTGGCAGGAGAGGAAACTCCATCAACACTTCCTAGGGGACTTCGGATGGGGTCACTATGGGATTGCAGTTTCCTGCCGTGTTGCATTGTGGGAGCTCAGGTCTCGGGGTTTCCACATGCACGGCTCAAGCATATGGTCACCGAGTTTTCCCGTCGATATTTTCCACGGAACTCCATGAGAGAAGCACGTTTGGCCGAAGCTCAGGATTCTGCGGCTCTGTGTCGTCGAGCGGAGGCTGTATTTCATGTTGTGGCCTACAATGGCCTCTTCCTGGCAGAGCGGCGTTCACTGTGTCACAGGCTGTTCTGGGAACAGCTGCTCCGCTCTGAACAGATTGAGGCCTTGTGTGAGCACCGTCTCTGATCAGTCACCTCCACACACACTTCTGGCCCGCGCTCGGACTCTGACCATCCTGACCCGCCAGTAGAGCGGAGTGCATACACTACTGCATTTCTGAACGAGTCTCTTCTGCTCATGTATCTGATCATAACTCCAGTAAAGCAGTGTAATATTCCTCCAGTGTAGATCAGCTGTTCTCTGTGTGAATATATAGTAAAGTGTGATTTATTCCTGTGATCAAAGCTGAGTTTATCATCATTACTCCAGTCTTCAGTGTCACATGATCCTTCACTGATCATTCTCAGATCAGGATCTGATGATCAACACACATTTATGATTATCATCAGAGTTGAAAACAGCTTCAGATTTGTGTGGAAACCATATTTTTATGTTTCAGGATTCTTTGATGAATAGAAAGTTCAAAAGAACAGCATTTATCAGAAATCGGAAGCTTTTGTAACATTTCAGCAGTTTTTGGAGGGTTTTTTTGGAAAGAAATTAATACTTCTATTTAGCAAGGATATATTAAATTGATCAAAAGTGACAGTAAAGACATGTATAATGCTGCAAACTCTTTATATTTGATAATGATAATTGCCGATTAAAATTGCATTTTAAAATATATTCAAATAGAAAACTATATATTTCAGAATATTACTGATTTTATTGTATTTTGGATCAAATAAATCAATTAATCATGATTAATCACATACAAATATATATATTGTGTGTGTGTGTAACATTTTATATATAAAGCTAAATTATAAAGCTATTTTTCTTAAATATATACATTCATGAGTGTGTATTTATTATAGTAATAATAATAATAATTATACACAGTACTCACACATATATTATGTAAACATTAACTTTTATTATGGATTTGATTAATCTGCACTAATTTTAATTATTCCAAACTTTTGACCGGTAGTTTATAACTTGATTTTATTTGATATATATTTTGATTTTCATAAAAATATACATTTGTAGCCACACATTTAGAACTGAATTTTTACAAACAAATTGTGTTAAATAATCACGGCACGTTTTCCACACATAGACACAAGAAAGAATCATATTTCATTTGTATCCACTAATTGAACAATATAAACGGCTTAAACCTTGGACGTCGGTCCAGTCTTCAGTCATATGTCCAGCAGAATCCTCTGTCCAGCTCTGGCTCAGCTGCATTACAGACTACATCATGTCAAACTGAAAACACATGACAGAATAAGACGTTTCTCTTTTTTTTTTAGGAAATTGTACTTTAGTTCTATGTCTCTTTATGGTATTATGAGCCAGTTATATATTGCGTTTGTCTCTCTAGAAGCATTTTACTCCACATCAGACCTTCATATGACACATGACGTAAAGCAGGAACCCGTATCATCGCTCGCAGGAGAGCCGCTTGAGATTTGCGGTACACCACTTGCTCTTAAATAGCGTTAAAGTTGAGTTTGTTTGGTTGTATAGTTCTATAATGCTGTGTGTGTGTGTGTGTGTGTGTGTGTGTGTGTATGTGTGTGTGCGTGTGCGCATTGCATGCCTGTTCAATGTGAACTTGAGCAGAGTGACTGAAAGGGAGACGGAGTGCAGAGAGCATTGACGTCTGCTTTATTGCATTGAGCAGGTGGTGGTAAAAGGCCCTCGTCTAATGCGATTACACGAGAGAGAGAGTGGGGGAATGGGTAGATGGATGAGCCGCCTCTTTTATTTGCTTTTGGAAATGCTATTACTGCATCTGTCCTGGAAGAGCCTGACTCTGAGCCAGGTCTGCCTCATAAAGGAAGGGCAGCGGTGGGATGAAGCAATCGCCCCTCCTCTCCATCACTGTCATGCTTCAGATGGGTCTGTACACCCTCAATGACAAAACAAAGATAACATAAGGATGGCATATGTGTGTGTGTGTGTGTGTGTGTGTGTGTGTGTGTTTATAGAAATGTTTGTTATCATGCATTCATTTGTTATTTTTACTTTGATACCTTGATATGGTTTGGTTATGGTTTGATGTGGTTTCCTCTATGGTCAGGGACATCACTAAAATTCAGATCAGAAATGATATAGGTAGACGTCCTTTTCTGACTGCCAAGATCAATGATTGAGATGTTATTACATTTTTTTATTTTTTATTTGAATGTGTCTTATGCTAACCTGGCTGTCTTTGCACTTTGGAACAGGCATGAGGCAGAGTCTGTATGATTGCTGCCATAGTGCTGGTGTCTATATAGGGTCTTTATAGAATAGTCTAGGGACCCTCTGCATTGGAGCTCTAACTTCCCCATGGCTTGTGTAAGCACTAAAGACTTGTCTTTAACTGTCCCAAGTGGGCCGTTCCCCTGTGTTGGCATTTTGCTTAAAGAAGAGCCATTAGAATTACAATGATCCCTCATCCTGAGTCAGCACTGTTCCCAAGAGACAGTGTAAATAATATCAATAACAAAGCCAGCTTAAACAGAAGGACATAAGCAGCTCGCTGATGTTTGATTTTAGTTGATAATGTTCTAACACGGTCAGATTTTTACATTTGTATTTTATGTATTTAACTGTTCTGTTAGTTTAGCTGATGTAGTTAATGCAGTGAGCGCTGAAGTACGTGAATGAGTGTATAGAATACATATGCCAGCATAAAGTAATGAACATGCGTGGTGGTGTTAGTGTGGAAAAACTATCCTTAAGAGGATAACAATTAAGCTTATTTTCAACCTGTTTTTGTAATGTGATTTAATTTAGTAATGATAGCATATACAGTGATAAAAGCTTCAGATATTATTGTGATACCGTCACATGTAATGCATAGCGTCACTATTCTATTGTTCTTAAAACTGCATACTTAAGGATTTGAAAATCAATCAGTATTGGGGCATCCAAGCATTTCCAATGAGCTAATCACTCTCTTGGCTGGCCAAAAATGTACTTTGCATATTCCGAAACCACAGTTAGTCCCATCATAGACCAAGAGAGATTGTGTAAGAGACATTTCATTTATTAGAAAGGGAGTAATTATGCAGAGTGCTGTTGGCAATCAACTGCGATGTACTGAAACCCGTTCCCTCAGGCATTGTAATGGCTTCTCATTTCCACCTCATTGTGTGTGTCATGTACAAAATGATGTCTTGTCATTTGACTTAGTTTTGGGTGGCTGATCATTAACGGGTCAAGGTTTTTAGTGTTGCTTTAAACCAGTTTAGCTGAACCTGTCAGAGAACAGTACACAAGCAGTGAAAAAATAGACTCTCCCCTTCCTGGAAGAAAACAAAACTAGAGGTTCTTCGCATTTCATGGAAAGAAAGCATTATTGTATACCGAATTGAGCGTTTGGGGCAAGTTGAAAAATCTGAACTTTGGCGGATATTTCTGCCGCGTTAACCAATCAGGAGCTTGCTCTAGTAGTGACAACATTGAGGACAAAATCATACGTGGATACCCGGAGCTGTACGATACATCTTCTTACTTTATAGAAACAGGAATAAAAAGTGAGGAGGTTGGACAATCTGGTAAGTTGTAAAAAACGCTCTTTTTATTCCATTTGAGCTATACAAAGAGTGATTTCAGGGTGATTGGGACACTTTTTGCCATTGAGATGACTTGGAAAGTGTCCCAATCACCCTGAATTTACTCTATTGAGACTACAAGCTAGCTAAAGCGAATTTGCGCCTGTTGTGAAGCGAATGTCACGTGCAGATGCAGCGAGTAAACAAAATGTTCAAGCCTCCATTCGCGCAGGTCGCGTCTGCTGTGAACGCACAGTTAGAAGAAAACAAACAGGTATTTATTTGATACAGTGGCTAAATTAACAAGAAACAAGTTTCTCCCGTGTGGTGTACCTCAGGGTTCTGTTCTGGGCCCGTTCATCAAACATGGCTAGTGAACACTAAAAATGCATTTGCATATATATATATATACACATACACACACATACACACACACACACACAACCGGTCAAAAGTTTTAGAACAGTAAGATTTTTAAAATGTTATTAAAGTCTCTTCTGCTCACCAAGGCTGCATTTATTTGATTCAAAATACAGCAAAAACAGTATTATTGTGAATTATTTTTACAATTTAAAATAACTTTTTTCTATTTTAATATATTTTAAAATGAAATTTATTTCTGATTCAAAGCTGAATTTTCAGCATCATTACTCCATCATCAGAGTCACATGAGCCTTCAGAAATCATTCTAATATGCTGATGTGCTGCTCAAGAAACATTTATTATTATTATCAATGTTGAAAGCAGTTGTGTACAATTTTTTTTTTTTTGGATTCTTTGATGAATAGAATGTTCAAAAGAACAGCATTTATCTGAAATAGAAAGCTTTTGTAACATTGTACTATACCGTTCAAAAGTTTTGGGTCAGAATTTTTATTTATTTATTTTTTGGGACAGAACTTAAAGAAATGAATACATTTATTCAGCAAGGATGCATTAAATTGATCAAGTGACAGTATAGGCATTTATAATGTTGCAAAAGCTCCTCTGACCTCTAGCATCAGCAAGGCATTTTCTCCCACAGGACTGCCGCATACTGGATGTTTTTCCCTTTTCACACCATTCTTTGTAAACCCTAGAAATGGTTGTGTGTGAAAATCCCAGTAACTGAGCAGATTGTGAAATACTCAGACCGGCCCGTCTGGCACCAACAACCATGCCACGCTCAAAATTGCTTAAATCACCTTTCTTTCCCATTCTGACATTCAGTTTGGAGTTCAGGAGATTGTCTTGACCAGGACCACACCCCTAAATGCATTGAAGCAACTGCCATGTGATTGGTTGATTAGATAATTGCATTAATGAGAAATTGAACAGGTGTTCCTAATAATCCTTTAGGTGTGTATGTATGTATGTGTGTGTGTGTATGTGTATATATATCTCACACTAAAGCAAGCAACACGTTTAATTTTGGTGACCTCTGGAAAGGACTGTGGCAATTCGTCCCCTGGTGTACTGTACGGTTATTTAGCTTGTGAAATCACTTTTTCGTCCATACTGATCTGTGGTGTTCTTGTTGTACAGTAAAAGAGTGCAACAGCATTTACTCTCTGCCTATTGATCATGTTGGGATTCATAAATAAATAATTAGTGAGCCATATAGGACAGACTGCTAATACTTATGGAGGAACATGATATGGTTTACCCAGGGCTATAGTGTTGAATAGTGTACATAACAATCAATTCTACTAAAGTAGCATAAAGTTAGACAAAAATACTGACAGTGTTCTGTTTGTGCACATAGTTTTGATTGTAATACATCATGTGCAGTCAGATTGGATCACCTGTAAACATCATTTAGTCTCGTTGCTAGTCTCACAGATGAGCTTTTTATTATGCAGCCTCGTCGCATCATTTCTGAACTCAAGTCTTCTCTTACATCTCCTCTGGCTCAGGAGGACCACAATCCATTTCTGAGGCATCCAGTGCATGATTATAGTGAATAATTGGGACTCAGTGGGACGTGGGCACTCCTCCGTGAATTGACTGAAGTCATGTCGGATTTGTCCCAGAACTCCTGCTCGCTGACCAGCCTGCTGTCCGATCCATTTTTCAGCCCAGTCTGCTGTCATTTATTCATAGCCAGATTCATACTCCGTGTGCTCGCTGGAGTTTGGTGCTCTCTTTTGTTCTGAGCCCAACCCTTCCCTCTCCCCAGAGACTGTGTTGTCCTATATTTGCATCGGCAGTCTTCCACTCATCCGGGCCCAGTTTGAAATCACACTTAAAAGACCCTGGATGCAGATGGATCTGCTGTTCGTGATCTGTCCAGCTGTTTTTCAATGCAAGAACACATCAGGGTTAGGTGAACTCATAATGGCATGATGTTGATTGCTACAAAAACTCATTTTGACTTTTTTCTACTGTACATTAAAAAGGAAAAAATGGAAGTCACAGGGATGCACTTACAGTGGATATAGTGAATGAAGCCAATTCTTAGAAGGTCTATAGGTAGAAATATTATGCTTATAATTGTATGCACTTATCTGCATTATCTTCAATTAAATTGTTATTTTTTTACTGAGTTTTACACTGTTATGCTATTATGGCAAATGAATTGTGACCCGTGCTGGCTAAAGGAGTGGGAATGCACACAGGATAATTTTGAGCTACAGGCAAAACAAGTGAAAAACTGCAAAACAAATGAAAAATGTTTGGTTGATTTTGAGGTTCTCACAAAAATCAAGCATAGTGTCAGTTCTAGCAGGTCACGTTAGTCAAGCTCGCGTCAGCTGATCACGTCTACCTATAGGAACACGACGTCTATCATGGAACACATATATAAGCTCCTTCAGTACTGTCAGCTGATCACGTCTACCTATAGGAACACGACGTCTATCATGGAACACATATATAAGCTCCTTCAGTACTGTCAGCCGATCACGTCTACCTATAGGAACATGACGTCTATCATGGAACACATATATAAGCTCCTTCAGTACTGTCAGCTGATCACGTCTACCTATAGGAACATGACGTCTATCATGGAACACATATATAAGCTCCTTCAATACCGTCAGCTGATCACGTCTACCTATAGGAACACAACGTCTATCATGGAACACATATATAAGCTCCTTCAGTACTGTCAGCTGATCACGTCTACCTATAGGAACACGACGTCTATCATGGAACACATATATAAGCTCCTTCAGTACTGTCAGCTGATCACGTCTACCTGTAGGAACATGACGTCTATCACGGCACGGACATATAAGCTCCTTCAGTACCGTCAGCTGATCACGTCTACCTATAGGAACACGACGTCTATCACGGCACGCACATATAAGCTCCTTCAGTACCGTCAGCTGATCACGTCTACCTATAGGAACACGACGCTATCACATCACAGCACGCATATATAAGCTCCTTCAGTACCGTCAGCTGATCACGTCTACCTATAGGAACACGGACGTCTATCACTGCACGCATATATAAGCTCCTTCAGTACTGTCAGCTGATCACGTCTACCTATAGGAACACGACGTCTATCACTGCACGCATATATAAGCTCCTTCAGTACCGTCAGCTGATCACGTCTACCTATAGGAACATGACGTCTATCACGGCACACACATACGCACATATAAGCTCCTTCAGTACTGTCAGCTGATCACGTCTACCTACAGGAACACGACGTCTATCACGGCACACACCTATAAGCTCCTTCAGTACCGTCAGCTGATCACGTCTACCTATAGGAACACGACGTCTATCACGGCACGCATATATAAGCTCCTTCAGTACTGTCAGCTGATCACGTCTACCTATAGGAACACGACGTCTATCACGGCACGCATATATAAGCTCCTTCAGTACTGTCAGCTGATCACGTCTACCTATAGGAACATGACGTCTATCATGGAACGCATATATAAGCTCCTTCAGTACTGTCAGCTGATCACGTCTACCTATAGGAACATGACGTCTATCACGGCACGCACATATAAGCTCCTTCAGTACTGTCAGCTGATCACGTCTACCTATAGGAACATGACGTCTATCACGGCACGCACATATAAGCTCCTTCAGTACCGTCAGCTGATCACGTCTACCTATAGGAACACGACGTCTATCACTGCACGCATATATAAGCTCCTTCAGTACCGTCAGCTGATCACGTCTACCTATAGGAACATGACGTCTATCACGGCACACACATACGCACATATAAGCTCCTTCAGTACTGTCAGCTGATCACGTCTACCTATAGGAACATGACGTCTATCACGGCACGCACATATAAGCTCCTTCAGTACCGTCAGCTGATCACGTCTACCTATAGGAACACGACGTCTATCACTGCACGCATATATAAGCTCCTTCAGTACCGTCAGCTGATCACGTCTACCTATAGGAACATGACGTCTATCACTGCACGCATATATAAGCTCCTTCAGTACCGTCAGCTGATCACGCCTACCTATAGGAACACGGCGTCTATCACTGCACGCATATATAAGCTCCTTCAGTACCGTCAGCTGATCACGTCTACCTATAGGAACACGACGTCTATCACTGCACGCATATATAAGCTCCTTCAGTACCGTCAGCTGATCACGTCTACCTATAGGAACATGACGTCTATCACGGCACACACATACGCACATATAAGCTCCTTCAGTACTGTCAGCTGATCACGTCTACCTATAGGAACATGACGTCTATCATGGAACGCATATATAAGCTCCTTCAGTACTGTCAGCTGATCACGTCTACCTATAGGAACACGACGTCTATCACGGCACGCATATATAAGCTCCTTCAGTACTGTCAGCTGATCACGTCTACCTATAGGAACACGACGTCTATCACAGCACGCACATATAAGCTCCTTCAGTACTGTCAACAGCTGTCGCGTTCCCCAGAGCTCATTTACCTCCTCCATCCCCAGCTCCTCCTCTCGTCCAGTCAGGATCTGGTATTCTGATTTTGTATATTTTAATATTGTTTGGTTCTGTTCTGTTACCCTTAGGGGGGTTATCGCTGCTCTGCCTGCTCTTATCCATGCTAGGCTGCCCAGAACAGAACCACACCGCCAGTCCAAACTGTATGCTAATAGTCAATCAATCATCTTTGACGATAGTGGTCCTGACAGAAATGAGTTCATTAAGCCCTCATCTAGCGATCCCAATGCTCCAAATAGCAATTAAACAAAGAGGGATGCCTTTCCCTTGTCCATGAAAAATGCAGTTTTTCTCTGCTCGCGTCACAACGACTGGTGCTTCCTCTCAGCACAAGTTTGGTATCGTTGTAAAGCGTAACGTTTCAACCTTGTTAATATTCATAGCAAATTCTCGATGGCATGAGTCTGAACCAATGAAATGTGATTTTCAAACTGCTGCAGATGTAAACAAAACGATCATACTCGCGCTGACTTGACAGACCTGAGGCGTGCACACAAAGATCACACACACACACACACACACACACACACACACACACACACATCACGCAAACATCATCTGTTATGTCTTAAGTTAATGGTTAACTGTTAGGGAAAAACATCTGATGTGTAATATTTATCTGTGCAATACAGTAGGTCTTATATATAGGCGGTCTGTGTCATTAATGCTAATCAAACAATTGTGCTATCATGAAATATTTTTAATAAATTTCAGATGAAAATTTACGTCCGAAATTTACGTCCGATTCAAACAAATCAAGGTTTTGAGAATGCAAATTTTATTTTTTTAATTTGCTGATTGCGACTCATTTTGACTCATCTAGTAGACACTCAGCGTTACGGGCTGACCGATATAAAGGTTCGAGCCTTTCTGAAACATCTCCTTAAATACCCTGACCAAGATGCAAAACTCTTTCAAATATAAACATTTGACAATGGGAATTAGCATTAATCAAGTCCTATAGACAGGAGGTAAAGACCAATCGGCCAAAGACACACCACACCCATCACACATTAAGCAAAATATCTCTAAACTCTTAAAACCTTTATTACTTTTTGGTTTACTTCTGTTGGGATGAGACCTTTGTACAAGTCGCATGGAGACATTTCAAATGATACCAAACATGTATAATACTGTATGGTACTTGTTCACATTAACCCATTTAGATCTTGGGTCCATTTTAACATATAGAGAGGAGAGATTAGGGAAGAGGTAGTGAAGGGAAAGACATGTAAAGTAAGGTGACCTTTAGATGATTAACTCTGTGATGTCGTCTCGGATGGAGACGCTAAATGCACAAGAGTGAGTTCAGATGTTAGATGTAATGTTTTCTCAGAGAGTCGCAATCTACTACAGTCCTTACAGTCTCTCTAGTCTTACAACTATTGAAACAATAAGAATTTAACGTGTTTGGATTGTCTTCATTCACTTTAATTGTAAAGGCCCCACTGTAACACTAATTTCTTTTTTTGCAAATAAACATTAATGCCTCATGTGCTGTCGATTGAGCCTAAAGGAATAGTTCACCCCAACATGAAAGTTCCTGATTTCCATCACATGAGAGGCGAGCATTTGTAGTTAAAAAGTATAGTGAGATTTAGTGGCAGAATCCCACTAAATATAAACACTAAAGCAAAGCGTCAATTACAAAAATAAATGAATTTTTATGCAACACACGTGCTGTCGATTGAGCGAAAGGAATAGTTTCCTGATTTTCATCATGAGAGAGGCAAGCATTTTTAGTTAAAATGTGTGTATATATATGTGTGTGTGTGTGTGTGTGTGTGTGTGTATATATATATATATATATATATATATATATATATATATATATATATATATATATATATATATATATATATATATATATATATATATATATATATAATAATTATTATTATTATTATTAACTTTTTTTCTTTTATTTTCTGAAAATGACTCATCGTTTTGCTAGAGAAGACCCTAATTTGTTGGCTGGGGTCATGTGGAGCCCTCTGAAGCTGCCTAAATATGGATTTTGGACAGTCAAAAATGGTCTTTGGGCACCGTTGACTTGCATTATTCCTGGTACACATTATACACATTATATAGGTTTTGGGCTGCCCCAGACGAACGATCACCAATTGTGGTGATTTCTGTGGTCGTCCTACAACCTAAATGTGTAGCATTTATGTATACACTCACCTAAAGGATTATTAGGAACACCATACTAATACTGTGTTTGACCAACAATTTGATTTGATTTGATTGATTCAACAAGGTGCTGAAAGCATTCTTTAGAAATGTTGGCCCATATTGATAGGATAGCATCTTGCAGTTGATGGAGATTTGTGGGATGCACATCCAGGGCACGAAGCTCCCGTTCCACCACATCCCAAAGATGCTCTATTGGGTTGAGATCTGGTGACTGTGGGGGCCATTTTAGTACAGTGAACTCATTGTCATGTTCAAGAAACCAATTTGAAATGATTCGAGCTTTGTGACATGGTGCATTATCCTGCTGGAAGTAGCCATCAGAGAATGGGTACATGGTGGTCATAAAGGGATGGACATGGTCAGAAACAATGCTCAGGTAGGCCGTGGCATTTAAACGATGCCCAATTGGCACTAAGGGGTCTAAAGTGTGCCGAGAAAACATCCCCACACCATTACACCACCACCACCAGCCTGCACAGTGGTAACAAGGCATGATGGATCCATGTTCTCATTCTGTTTACGCCAAATTCTGACTCTACCATCTGAATGTCTCAACAGAAATCGAGACTCATCAGACCAGGCAACATTTTTCCAGTCTTCAACTGTCCAATTTTGGTGAGCTCATGCAAATTGTAGCCTCTTTTTCCTATTTGTAGTGGAGATGAGTGGTACCCGGTGGCGTCTTCTGCTGTTGTAGCCCATCCGCCTCAAGGTTGTGCGTGTTGTGGCTTCACAAATGCTTTGCTGCATACCTCGGTTGTAACGAGTGGTTATTTCAGTCAAAGTTGCTCTTCTATCAGCTTGAATCAGTCGGCCCATTCTCCTCTGACCTCTAGCATCAACAAGGCATTTTCTCCCACAGGACTGCCGCATACTGGATGTTTTTCCCTTTTCACACCATTCTTTGTAAACCCTAGAAATGGTTGTGCGTGAAAATCCCAGTAACTGAGCAGATTGTGAAATACTCAGACCGGCCCGTCTGGCACCAACAACCATGCCACGCTCAAAATTGCTTAAATCACCTTTCTTTCCCATTCTGACATTCAGTTTGGAGTTCAGGAGATTGTCTTGACCAGGACCACACCCCTAAATGCATTGAAGCAACTGCCATGTGATTGGTTGATTAGATAATTGCATTAATGAGAAATTGAACAGGTGTTCCTAATAATCCTTTAGGTGAGTGTATATGTACAGTGTAGTTTTTCCCCACTTCCCATGCTGTAATATGTCCAAGAACCTGAAAGATGTGCTAGTTTTTTCTGAGCTTCAGTCTTCTTTTGGCACCCTGATCTGTCAGATATCTATTTCACTGCCGTTGTTCGATAACACTGGCGCTGGAAACACTGGACAGCTTCATGTCTGGAGTGTGTGTGTGTGTATGTGAGGCCTCTCACGTACAGGATCTTGCTCTCGGAGCCCACATTGCAGGGCGTGCTCAATATTTTGTGTCCATTGTTCCCTCCTCTCCTCCTCTGCTTTACCTTCCTTCATAAGGTTATTACATAAGCTCTGGAGCTCTTTCGGCTGGCTCGAGGGAGGATAATTGAAAAGCGGAGCCGGGGATGAAAGCTCGCTATTCTATTTGGGTCTCTCAGTTCTGTGAAATAACGCAGAGAAAATGAAATGTACTGAGGAAAATAGGCCAGGCTCTTAAAGCCGTGTCAGGGAGTTTGACGTACCTGCCGTGACATGGGAGCACAGAGACTTTGTTATCGTCTTTCTTTAATAAAGATGCATGACGGCATGCAGCAATTTGCGATAAATGACATCCCAGTGTGAGAGACGGCTGGAAAGAGCCGAATGAACGTTCACTGACTTTTTGAGAAGCAAGTGATGAAGTCTGTGTGTGTGTGTGTGTGTGTGTGTGTGTGTGTGTGTGGACTTCTAAAATGAGACAAACTCAAAGGTTTCTGGTTCCAGAGAGGTCACTAAGAACCGACTTGGTTACAAATAGACTAAATGTGTTGTCGGAGTGCACCCATTGGGATGAGTTTTTTGTCCAGTGTTAACCGGATAATCAGCCAATCAGCGCCAATGCTGTTCATACGGAGTTCACAACTGAACCGCAGCGATTTATCACTTATTTTAGCTGGCAGGAAGGCTCATTAGTTTTATTACGATTTTGAATTGGCTTTTATTTTAGTTTTCATATTCATTTTTACTCCATTATATTGTGTGCTTTTAAAAATGTTTATATTGCTATTTAGGTTGAGTTTATTTTATTTAGGTTTTAGTTTTTATTTATTTCCAGCTAATATTTTTAGTGCTTGAACTTTAAACTTATTTCAGTTTATTGCCAAAGCAACATTTCTCATTTTTGTTTGGTTTAAGTTTTTCAAATAATATTTATATTTTATGTCATCTTTATTTTAATTAACAGAAATGTTTTTAATAGTTTTAGTTAACGGTGATAATCCTGATTTACAGCATGACTTTTGGTATAGTAAAAATGGTATTCTAAAAAAACTATATAATAACAAAAAAAGTTATTGTTGATTGTTTACTGTAATTTTGGATTGATTCTAAGAGAAGATGTAAAAAGTAAAGCCTATATGAGACTGAGTATATGCTGTAAATGCTAAAATTCACAATATTGTAACAAGAAAAAGGTAATAGAAATTATATTTCATAACTAAGAGTTCATCAGT
>JAGHMJ010000145.1:350000-355000 GCA_018749465.1 Paracanthobrama guichenoti
CTGCTCGGCCATGGAAACCCATTCCATGAAGCTCTCTCCGCACTGTTCTTGAGCTCATCTGAAGGCCACAGAAGTTTGGAGGTCTGGAGCTATGGCCATGAAGGGATTGAACACCTGAACTCAGTGAAGTGGAGGGGCGTCCCAATACTTTTGGCAGTAGTGTATTTTGGACTGCTGCATTCACATTAGAGTGAATGTTTGTTTGTGATCTCACTGTTGGCATCAGTGTCGTTTCTTTCGGGAAGTGATGAGTAACTTCACTCACTCTGCGTCATCCGTTCATAAAAACCCGTTGGTTGACGTGTTGTATGTAGTAATCGCAGTGATGGCTGTGAGAAGCTTCTTCACCTTTCTCTGTCTGGTTCCTTGTGCTCCTGATCTCAGACCAGCTTTACCGAGCGCATCATAACTTGAACCTCTTTAGGGAGAGCGTGTGTGTTCAGTATGAAACCTCCCGCACAGCTTGAGCCTTCATTAGCTGTTATTCGCTGAGGTTGGCAGTTAAAGTAAATGGTTTGCTGACTGATGTTTGGCGCAGATTCCCGCTGTGAGAGAGGAACATGTCGGATGAGGTCTGGGAACGTGCCAGAACCGACTTTCACTGGCGGAGACGAGATCTGGGAAGGAGTGAGCGGCTTGGACACATCCTAGCAGGCAGACAGACTTCACAACATGTTCGTCCTGTTTCTGAGATTGTTTAATACGTTGTTTTGCAAGATGTGATGCCGTCTGTCTATTAAAGCGCGCTTTCCAGGACGTTAAACACTCAGAAAGCTTGTTAAGTTTATGTAGGACACCTGTTGCGAAATAAAGCATTCGGCTGTTTTCCGGATTCTTAGCATTTCAAGCGAGTGGCTGTGTCAGTGTGTGATGTGATGCTGTTATAATTAACAGTGTGGGGTTTAATTACGGACCAGCATTCACCAGCATGAGCTTTAGTACAGAAGACACTAAACCTGAAGTCCAGGGAGGTCTGCATAGACATTACTCTCCATTACCGTGTGATGGCATGAATCAGAAGCTATAGCAACTTTTTATTTTATTTTATTTATTTTATAATTTATTGCATTGCATTGTTGCATTTTTATTTTTTGTATTTTATTTTGTATGTTATTATTTTTACTGTGTGATTTGCAAGATTTAGAAGCTATATCAACACATTTTGTATAAAATTTTCATAAAACTCATAATTTTTATATTATTATTTTTGGTTATTTCTTATTTTATCATTTATTTTTTACTAATTTTAATAGCATTTTTTTGTAATCAATATTACTTTACTGTGTGATGGCATGAATCAGAAGCTATAGCATTTATTATTTTTATTTTTTATTAAATTGTATTGTATTTTTATTGAAAGTACTTTCCATTACTGTGTGATAGTGTAATATAACTTTTTTTATTTTATTCTATTATTTATTTATTTGTTTGTTTGTTAATTTAATTTAATTAATTTATTTAATTTTAATTTTTATTATTTTTTAATTTAATTTTGTTTCATTTTATAATTAAAATTTTTACTGTAATATTCATTCATTTGTTCATTCATTCATTTTAAATTAATCTATATATATATATAAAAATATTTTTATATATATTTTTTCATGTTATTTTACTTTTACTGTAATATTCATTCATTTGTTCATTCTTTCATTTTAAATGAACCTGGTTTATAAAACAACATAACTGCGTGTGTTTCTGAGACTCCTCTTGCTTAATTAAACACAAGTGGTGAGGAGGAGCATGCAGTCGCATACTACCATTTAAAGCATTTCCGGTCACACATTACATACTGTTTAATATGCTTTTAAAAGCAGTACGCAGTGAGTAGTGTTGAAGTAATGCTGGATCTGTCGGCTGACTGAGGCTTAGAGGAATCACTGCGTCTCCTTTTCATTGGTTTGATGATCAGATCTTTTATTGTGAGTTTAGCGCTATAGGTCACGACATTGTTTCTGTGTTTCCATTAAGGCATATTTCATGTCCCATTTCAAAAAGTCTGACCATCAGACTGAAGTACATCATGCTGGTGTGTATTAAAGACGCTGGTAATTAATGCTAATCTCTGAGTGTTATTGGCATGGCAGCAGTGATATAACCTCCGTCTCAAAGCTGTGAGCTAAAATCATTAGTCTTAATCTCTGCTGGAGTCACACTAATGCCGTATCAATCACCGGGTTAAACTCTGTGCTTTTAGCCTGAAATGTGTAGTTTGAGTCCTTTCTACGGTTTCAGTTTCTCCTGAAGCTCAGATGTGAAGATGATGCAGTCTTACATAAGCATCTGTCACGTATGCATTGATTGTCTGGATGTGCTTCATGCATGAAGGTGTTGTTTGTAGCATCCTGGTTCCGAGTGTGTGTGTGTGTGTGTGTGCGTGTGTGTGTGCGTGTGTGTGTGTGTGTGTGTGTGTGTGTGTGTGTGTGTGTGTGTGTGTGTGTGTGTGTGTGTGTGTGTGTGTGTGTGTGCGTGTGTGTGTGTGTGTGTCTGTGTTCAGTGCATGATAAACGTGTGTGTGTGTGTGTCTGGTGTTCAGTGCATGATAAACGTGTGTGTGTGTGTGTGTCTGGTGTTCAGTGCATGATAAACGTGTGTGTGTGTCTGGTGTTCAGTGCATGATAAACGTGTGTGTGTGTGTGTGTCTGGTGTTCAGTGCATGATAAACGTGTGTGTGTGTGTGTGTGTGTGTGTGTGTGTGTGTGTGTGTGTGTGTGTCTGGTGTTCAGTGCATGATAAACGTGTGTGTGTGTGTGTGTCTGGTGTTCAGTGCATGATAAACGTGTGTGTGTGTGTGTGTGTGTCTGGTGTTCAGTGCATGATAAACGTGTGTGTGTGTGTGTCTGGTGTTCAGTGCATGATAAACGTGTGTGTGTGTGTGTGTGTGTCTGGTGTTCAGTGCATGATAAACGTGTGTGTGTGTCTGGTGTTCAGTGCATGATAAACGTGTGTGTGTGTGTCTGGTGTTCAGTGCATGATAAACGTGTGTGTGTGTCTGGATCACGCTGGGCTCCTCACACTCACGGCGCTCATCGATCTGAAAGCACAGCTGGGCTCTCTGTGATGCGAGGGAAAGTTTCCTGTTATACATGAATCACACATCAAATCTAATCCCTTACGTTTATCAGATGCACGATCTCAGCGTGAGACACTGATCTTCACTGATCTTCACAGATCTTCACTGATCTTCACTGATCTTCACAGATCTTCACAGATCTTCACTGATCTTCACAGATCTTCACAGATCTTCACAGATCTTCACAGATCTTCACTGATCTTCACTGATCTTCACAGATCTTCACTGATCTTCACTGATCTTCACAGATCTTCACTGATCTTCACTGATCTTCACAGATCTTCACTGATCTTCACAGATCTTCACTGATCTTCACAGATCTTCACTGATCTTCACTGATCTTCTTCACAGATCTTCACTGATCTTCACAGATCTTCACTGATCTTCACTGATCTTCACAGATCTTCACTGATCTTCACTGATCTTCACTGATCTTCACAGATCTTCACTGATCTTCACTGATCTTCACTGATCTTCACTGATCTTCACAGATCTTCACAGATCTTCACAGATCTTCACTGATCTTCACTGATCTTCACAGATCTCACTGATCACTGATCTTCACAGATCTTCACTGATCTTCACTGATCTTCACAGATCTTCACAGATCTTCACTGATCTTCACTGATCTTCACAGATCTTCACTGATCTTCACTGATCTTCACAGATCTTCACTGATCTTCACTGATCTTCACTGATCTTCACTGATCTTCACTGATCTTCACTGATCTTCACTGATCTTCACAGATCTTCACTGATCTTCACAGATCTTCACTGATCTTTCTTCACTGATCTTCACAGATCTTCACAGATCTTCACTGATCTTCACAGATCTTCACTGATCTTCACTGATCTTCACAGATCTTCACTGATCTTCACTGATCTTCACAGATCTTCACAGATCTTCACTGATCTTCACTGATCTTCACTGATCTTCACAGATCTTCACTGATCTTCACAGATCTTCACTGATCTTCACTGATCTTCACTGATCTTCACTGATCTTCACAGATCTTCACTGATCTTCACTGATCTTCACTGATCTTCACTGATCTTCACAGATCTTCACTGATCTTCACTGATCTTCACAGATCTTCACTGATCTTCACAGATCTTCACAGATCTTCACTGATCTTCACAGATCTTCACAGATCTTCACAGATCTTCACAGATCTTCACTGATCTTCACTGATCTTCACAGATCTTCACTGATCTTCACTGATCTTCACAGATCTTCACAGATCTTCACTGATCTTCACTGATCTTCACAGATCTTCACTGATCTTCACAGATCTTCACTGATCTTCACTGATCTTCACTGATCTTCACTGATCTTCACAGATCTTCACTGATCTTCACAGATCTTCACTGATCTTCACTGATCTTCACTGATCTTCACAGATCTTCACTGATCTTCACTGATCTTCACTGATCTTCACTGATCTTCTGATCTTCACTGATCTTCACTGATCTTCACTGATCTTCACAGATCTTCACTGATCTTCACAGATCTTCACTGATCTTCACAGATCTTCACTGATCTTCACAGATCTTCACTGATCTTCACTGATCTTCACAGATCTTCACTGATCTTCACTGATCTTCACAGATCTTCACAGATCTTCACTGATCTTCACTGATCTTCACTGATCTTCACAGATCTTCACTGATCTTCACTGATCTTCACTGATCTTCACTGATCTTCACTGATCTTCACTGATCTTCACAGATCTTCACAGATCTTCACTGATCTTCACTGATCTTCACAGATCTTCACTGATCTTCACAGATCTTCACAGATCTTCACTGATCTTCACAGATCTTCACTGATCTTCACTGATCTTCACTGACCGTAAAGCTTTCGCAGAAACACACATTTGAGGAACATTGAAGAATGAACATTTAGCATTTTGCATTCAAATACATT
>JAGHMJ010000145.1:360000-362500 GCA_018749465.1 Paracanthobrama guichenoti
CTCCATTCAGGGAATATGAATGAATACAGATCGTCCTGCTATGCTCTCAGGCGAGCAGTTAAAGCCGCAAAACTCCGTTATAAAGACCGAGTGGAGTCTCATTTCCAACTCAACGACTCGCGGCGCGTATGTGGCAAGGTCTGAGGTCCATCTGCTCCTTTGGATCTAAATCCTCTGCAGAGGTGGCGCTGATCCGTTGCTCGTGAGCGAGTTAAACTCTTTCTATGCTCGCTTTGACTGTAACGCATGCAGCGCGACTCCGCCAAGTGGCGGCGTTAGAGGAAATTACTCAGAGCAGCAACAATCACGTGATCTCTGTCTCGGAGGATGAAGTTCGGAGAGCACTCAAGCGTGTGGGCGTCAGGAAAGCTGCCGGGCCAGATGGTATCTCAGGTCGTGTTCTGCGGTCCTGTGCTGATCAGCTCGCCGGGTTGTTTACATCTATCTTTAATGAGTCCCTCGCTACATCTGTGGTCCCCACCTCCTTCAAAAATCCACCATCATCCCTGTCCCTAAGAACAGTAAACCCTCTTGCCTAAATGACTATCGTCCAGTGGCTCTCACGTCTATAGTCATGAAGGTCTTTGAGACTCATTAAAAACACCATTTGCGCCTTCATTCCTGACACTTTGGACCCTCTTCAGTTTGCCTATCGTCCCAATAGATCGACTGAAGATGCCATCTCTCATGTCCTCCACTCCTCCCTCACTCACATCGACAGCAAAAGTGGGAACTCACGTAAGACTGCTATTTATTGACTATAGCTCAGCCTTTAACACCATAGTTCCCACCAAGCTAACCTCCAAACTCCTGGATCTCGGCCTGAATCCTTCTCTCTGCCACTGGATTGAGGACTTCCTCACTGGCAGGCCTCAGGTGGTGAGAATAGGCCAGTCCACCTCCACCTCCATCACCCTGAGTGTGGGAGCTCCACAGGGCTGTGTCCTGAGGCCCCTGCTCTACTCTCTCTACACGCATGACTGTTTGTCCACACACAGCTCCACCTCTATCATCAAATTTGCTGATGATACTGTTGTCCTGGGCCTCATTTCCAACAACAATGAGACGGCATACTTGGGCGAGGTGGAGCATCTAACATCATGGTGCCAGGACAACTGTCTCTCTCTGAATGTTGGCAAGACCAAAGAAATGATTGTGGACTTCAGGAAGAGACAGCAGCGGACATACTCCCCTCATGATCAGCGGGTCACCAGTAGAGAGAGTGAGCAGCTTCAAGTACCTGGGAGTAAACATCTCCGAGGACCTGACCTGGACTGCTCACATTCAGACACAGGTGAAAAAGCCAGGCAAAGACTGTACCACCTGCGCCAGCTGAGGAAATTCAGGGTTTCACCAGCTATCCTGAAAACTTTCTATTTAGGGGCGATAGAAAGTGTTTTAACTCAGTGCATCACAGCGTGGTATGGGAACAGCACCAGTCATGACCGCAAAGCCCTGCAAAGAGTAGTGCGCTTATCCGGCGTATCTCAGGGTCAGCTCTCCGTCTCTGCAGGGCGTCTACACCAAGCGCTGCAAAGGTAGAGCTACCAAGATCATCAAGGACTCTAATCACCCTGCAAACCCTCATTTCACGCTGCTGCCATCTGGTAAGCGCTTCCGAAAGCCTGATGGCCAAAACTGAGAGACTCAGGAGGAGCTTCTTCCCCAGGCCATCAGACTCCTGAACTCAGTCATAACATCACGTGACTTCACGTCAGGATAAACATCGATACACTGACATTGCACTGCACTTTCTGTTCTCGTTGTTACTGTGTAACAACCTGTCATAAACCTGTTTGCACATTATACTCTTTATACATTTGTTAACCACATATTTATAAGTCTACAGTTTACTCACTGCAAAGTCTACTTCAATTATTTTATTCCACTTTATCCTTATTTGTTACCTTTTTTTCTCTTGACTTGATTATTTATAATTCTACAGATATAGACATATATATATATATATAGATAGTACTTTTTTTATATCCTATTTCTATTATAATTTCTTCCTTGTGTTTTTAACTGTGAATTTGCACTGTCCATGGAGCGGACCTGTTTACATTTCACTGCCGGTTGTATATTCTGTATATAACTGTGTATGTGACAAATAAAACTCTTGAATCTCTTGAATCTATCTCTCTCTCTCTCTCTCTCTCTCTCTCTCTCTCTCTCTCTCTCTCTCTCTCTCTCTCTCTCTCTCTCTCTCTCTCTCTCTCTCTCTCTCTCTCTCTCTCTCTCTCTCTCTCTGTCTCTCTCTCTCTCTCTCTCTCTCTCTCTCTCTCTCTCTCTCTCTCTCTGTCTCTCTCTCTCTCTCTCTCTCTCTCTCTCTCTCTCTCTCTCTCTCTCTCTCTCTCTGTCTCTCTCTCTCTCTCTCTCTCTCTCTCTCTCTCTCTCTCTCTCTCTCTCTCTCTGTCTCTCTCTCTCTCTCTCTCTCTCTCTCTCTCTGTCTCTCTCTCTCTGTCTCTCTCTCTCTCTCTCTCTCTCTCTCTCTCTCTCT
>JAGHMJ010000145.1:370000-372500 GCA_018749465.1 Paracanthobrama guichenoti
CTCTCCAGTGTAGCGCAGTCTCTCCAGTGTGGCGCAGTCTCTCCAGTGCGCAGTCTCTCCAGTGTAACGCAGTCTCTCCAGTGTAGCGCAGTCTCTCCAGTGTAACGCAGTCACTCCAGTGTAACGCAGTCTAACGCAGTTGCTCCAGAGTAACGCAGTCTAACGCAGTCACTCCAGAGTAACGCAGTCGCTCCAGTGTAACCCAGTCGCTCCAGTTTAACGCAGTCGGCCCAGTGTAACGCAGTCGCTCCAGTGTAACGCTGTCTCTCCAGTGTAGCGCAGTCTCTCTCCGGTGTAGCGCAGTCTCTCCAGTGTAACGCAGTCTCTCCAGTGTAGCACAGTGTCTCCAGTGTAGCGCAGTCTCTCCAGTGTAACGCAGTCGCTCCAGTGTAACTCAGTCGCTCCAGTGTAACCCAGTCGCTCCAGTTTAACGCAGTCGGCCCAGTGTAACGCAGCCGCTCCAGTTTAACGCAGTCTGTCCAGTGTAACACAGCCGCTCCAGTGTAACGCAGTCTCTCCAGTGTAACGCAGTCGCTCCAGTGTAACTCAGTCGCTCCAGTGTAACCCAGTAGCTCCAGTGTAACTCAGTCTCTCCAGTGTAACGCAGTCGCTCCAGTGTAACCCAGTAGCTCCAGTGTAACTCAGTCGCTCCAGAGTAACGCAGTCGCTCCAGAGTAACGCAGTCGCTCCAGTGTAACCCAGTCGCTCCAGTGTAACGCAGTCTACTTATTTTCCGCAGAATACACAATACCAGCTGCTCTTTCTCTCTCTCATCTGTCAGACAGCGAGTGACACACAAACCTGCGTTGTGTTCAGGCGATCTCTGTTGTGTTCAGATGAGACTCCCAGGGCTTTTCACAGCTGGTTTCCTCTGAACACTGCAGGTCTCACTAAACACTGCAGGTTTAGGTGTTTTGAGCTTGTTTTGGTTCATTTGACTGAAGCTTTTAAGCACTTAACATGAAAACATATAATTTATAATGTATAATGAAACTGTCTGAATGGGCACCCTGCAGCTAAATGACAGGAAACTTTGGAAAAAGAAATGCTGGAATTTGACTGAAAATGTCAATCTTGATACTCAAAGGAAAGTTGCACTGGTCTTTTCTTCCTTATTGTGCCGAGTGATATATGGTATATCCGAGTGAAACGCCTCTCAACCAAGAACAAATGTAGGGCGGGGCTTGATTGTGTCTGTGGGGAATTGATTGGATGGTTGTGGTTTGCTATTGGTGGATCTCATGTGAATGACAGGTTGCCCCGCCCTCGTCATCAGAGAAGAGATGTATGGGACATGAATTTAACACAATAATGATGTGCACCGATAGAAATCATTTACAATAAACAATGCAATATTCCATAATGAAAACAAAAATTGTCCATTTTGATTTCATGGTGACTTTAACACAGTCCTCTCCTCTCTTCATGTGGCAGAAATCCGAGGTGGTCGTGCTCCTAAAGACGGTCCGGTTAGGCAGCTGCCTCTATACGACACTCCATACGAGCCGGAGGAGAACGGAGGAGATCCGGACGGAGGCCTGTGTTCCCGGGAGAGCAGATTACCGCAGGATGACGAGAGGCCGCCGGAGGAGTACGATCAGCCCTGGGAGTGGAAGAAAGAGCGCATATCGAAAGCCTTTGCAGGTTCGGCACATTTGATTTGTTCTATGTGTGATTTTGTTGTTCTAATGGCTCTTGATTCAAAATACTGAACAGTCACTTTCTCAAATATAACTAGTCATGTTCCTCGTTCTGCTGGTTGTGGTGGGCGATGTTGGGGAGTTACTAATTAAAAGGTAGAGATGCTACTAACCGACTGCATTTGTCTGTGGGCAAAACACTGAAGCTTTTCCACTAGACTCTTAGGTTCTGAAAGGGGTCTTCACAGCGATGCCATTGAAGAACCTGAACGAGGTGGTCTCAGTCCAATTGAAAACAAACTCTAGTGCGGTTCAGTTGAGAAAGCGGTCTGAGCCAATGAATCAAGCAGTGTCATAATTCATAACAGGAAATTTGCATGTGTGTCGACAGCTACAGATAAAGCCACAATGCTCATGGTGAATTTCTTGATGGATGACGCAGAGGAAACTCTGACCAATAAGAGGACAGTTTTACTCACATGTGACTTGGATAGACACATTTTGGTACTCTTTGAAATGTTGTCTTGCGAACCGAATCAAGAAGAAAATGGAACATTGTAACTAATTTCAGTCCCTTCAGAACAAAGCAAATGATCTACAGGTGTGAAAACCTTAAATCATTTTAAAAACTCTTGTGCGATGGAAAGATTCAATGGGTGTTGGCGGTTCTTAATAGAACCATCAATGCCAGTAAAGCACCTTTTATTTTTAAGAGTGTTTTTTTGTTGTTGTGGTGATTTGAAAGTCATATTCATTTGAGTGAGTTGGTTCGCTCAGATGATTCATTTGACTCACCATTCTTCATGACTCACAGATTCAATTGAATCCCAGAGTGGCATTTTGTAGTGAAATGTTTAGTA
>JAGHMJ010000145.1:385000-425000 GCA_018749465.1 Paracanthobrama guichenoti
TGTTATTGAGTCATGCAACGTCTATACGAATGCTTGATGATGTTTTTGAGGGTTTTAGATGCGACCGGTGCTGTCGGATACTGTTAACGCTAACCGTGTCACTCGTGGTGTCTCAGCACAGCGCTAAACGCTCCAGTACATCAGGCCCTGAGAGTTTAATATTTCATATTGGATTTGTCTTATCATGGAATCTGTTAGCGCTCGGCTTCATCCAGCCTGAAGCTTGATCGTGTCTAAATGGTGTTTTTCTGTCTTGATGCCTTAATTAGGTCTGCGATGATGAAAGTGTGAAATGAAATCTATCCGTTGTGCTGTTTTACCCGCTTCTGGATGAACTCGGCTGCACGATTGCTTTCAAATCAGGATGCTGGAACATGAGATAAACCCGGCCTGCCTGCCTGAGCTCTGCCCAGGGGGATTGTGGGAAATTGAGGCAGATTTTTTTTCTACACTGTTCCCCCAATTTTAGTGGCAGTTCAAGGAAAGGACATGGAATAGACACACGCCGTTACACTAACTCATCATTTCAGAGCCGTGGTAGATTGGGGAGCTCAGCCAAAGTTCAAAGCTGTTGCTGACTGTGTGTGTGTGTGTGTGTCTGTCTGTGTGTGTGTGTGTGTGTGTGTCTGTCTCTGTCTCTGTGTGTGTGTGTGTGTGTGTGTGTGTGTGTGTGTGTGTGTGTGTGTGTGTGTACGCACATGTTTTTGTGACATATCAGGACACAAATGTGTATAATGACACAGGTATGACAAGGAGAGGGTGACTTATGAGGACATTACCCATGGCCCCATTTTTCAAAAGGCTTATAAATCATACAGGATGAGTTTTTTTGGAAGAAAGTAAAAATGTGCAGTTTCCTGTGATGGGTAGGTTTAGGAGTAGTGTGTGTGTGTGTGTGTGTGATGGGTAGGTTTAGGGGTTGGGGTAGTGTAGGGGGATAGAAAATACGGTTTAAGCCATTACGCCTATGGAATGTTCCCACAATTTACAAAAGCAAACGTGTGAGTGTGTGTGTGTGTGTGTGTGTGTGTGTGTGTGTGTGTGTGTGTGTGTGTGTGTGTGTGTGTGAATGTCTGAGTGAGTGAGTGTGTTGTGCATGAATATTAATCTGAGACCGGGACTTTTATTAAATTGGCTATTATTTGGTGACAGCGGGTAGCTTGAGTAACTCATTCATTGTAATTTGGTAAAATGAGCTGTGAGAGTGCAGAAGAGTGTCTATCAGAGGAGCGGTGTGTTATCAGTGTTGTAATTGGTGTTATTGCGCCTTTGCAATCATAAAAATAATTTCTTTTTGAGACTAACGGCAAACGCAGTTGATGCTCTAGAGTCCTCATGATCCCACTGTTCCTACTTCACACTTCTGACGGGCTTTTACGTCTTCAAAAGAACCAGACTCACATTTCTTTTTTTGTCTCTAAAATAAATAAATATAAATGAAAGGGTTCTTATTAGGGCTGTCGATTTAACAAGTTCATTTAATTAATTAGTTATGGAAAAAAATAGTTGCCCTGCCCCAGACATACACTATATGTCCAAAAGTTTTGTGACGCCTGCCTTTACATGCACATGAACTTTAATGCCATCCCATTCTTAATCCGTAGGGTTTAATATGGAGTCGGTCCACCCTTTGCAGCTCTAACAGCTTCAGCTCTTCTGGGAAGGCTTTCCACAAGGTTTAGGAGTGTGTTTATGGGAATTTTTGACCATTCTTCTAGAAGAGTATTTGTGAGGTCAGGCACTGATGTTGGACGAGAAGGCCTGGCTCACAGTCTCCGCTCTAATTCATCCCAAAGGTGTTCTATCGGGATGAGGTCAGGACTCTGTGCAGGCCAGTCAAGTTCCTCCACACCAAACTCGCTCATCCATGTCTTTATGGACCGACGCTTTGTGCACTGGAGCGCAGTCATGTTGGGACAGGAAGGGGCCGTCCCCAAACTGTTCCCACAAAGTTAGGAGCATGAAATTGTCCAAAATGTCTTGGTATGCTGAAGCATTAAGAGTTCCTATCACTGGAACTAAAGGGCCAAGCCCAACCCCTGAAAAACAACCCCACCCCATAATCCCCCCCTCCACCAAACGTTACACTTGGCACAATGCAGTCAGGCAAGTCCCGTTCTCCTGGCAACCGCCAAACCCAGACTCGTCCATGGGATTGTCAGACAGAGAAGCGTGATTGGTCACTCCAGAGAACACGTCTCCACTGCTCTAGAGTCCAGTGGCGGCGTGCTTTACTCCACTGCATCCCCCTTTATGAGTTTGTCTCATATTTATATGATATACTATAGTTAAGGAATATCACACACGTTATGTTTTTGTACCAAACAGTCCAATAAATAAGAAGTTAATATTGTGTGATTTTAGACTGTTTTTGCTCCATTTTGCCAGTATAATTACAAACCCGATTCCAAAAAAGTTGGGACACTGTACAAATTGTGAATAAAAATGGAATGCAATTTACAAATCTCATAAACTTATATTTTATTCACAATAGAATATAGATAACATATCAAATGTTGAAAGTGAGACATTTTGAAATGTCATGCCAAATAGTGGCTCATTCTGGATTTCATGAGAGCTACACATTCCAAAAAAGTTGGGACAGGGAGCAATAAGAGGCCGGAAAAGTTAAATGTACATATAAGGAACAGCTGGAGGACCAATCTGCAACTTATTAGGTCAATTGGCAACATGATTGGGTATAAAAAGAGCCTCTCAGAGTGGCAGTGTCTCTCAGAAGTCAAGATGGGCAGAGGATCACCAATTCCCCCAATGCTGCGGCCAAACATACTGGAGCAATATCAGAAAGGAGTTTCTCAGAGAAACACTGCAAAGAGTTTGAAGTTCTCATCATCTACAGTGCATAATATCATCCAAAGATTCAGAGAATCTGGAACAATCTCTGTGCGTAAGGGTCAAGGCCGGAAAACCATACTGGATGCCATGATCTCCGGCCCTTAGACGGCACTGCATCACATACAGGAATGCTACTGTAATGGAAATCACAACATGGGCTCAGGAATACTTCCAGAAAACATTGTCATGAACACAATCCATCGTGCCATTCGCCGCTGCCGGCTAAAACTCTACAGGTCAAAAAAGAAGCCATATCTAAACATGATCCAGAAGCGCAGGCGTTTTCTCTGGGCCAAGGCTCATTTAAAATGGACTGTGGCAAAGTGGAAAACTGTTCTGTGGTCAGACCAATCAAAATGTGAAGTTCTTTTTGGAAAACTGGGACGCCATGTCATCCGGACTAAAGAGGACAAGGACAACCCAAGTTGTTGTCAGCGCTCAGTTCAGAAGCCTGCATCTCTGATGGGATGGGGTTCATGAGTGCGTGTGGCATGGGCATCTTACACATCTGGAAAGGCACCATCAATGCTGAAAGGGATATCCAAGTTCTAGAACAACATATGCTCCCATCCAGACGTCGTCTCTTTCAGGGAAGACCTTGCATTTTCCAACATGACAATGCCAGACCACACACTGCATCAATTACAACATCATGGCTGTGTAGAAGAAGGATCCGGGCACTGAAATGGCCAGCCTGCAGCCCAGATCTTTCACCATAGAAAACATTTGAGCATCATAAAGAGGAAGATGCCACAAAGAAGACCTAAGACAGTTGAGCAACTAGAAGCCTGTATTAGACAAGAATGGGACAACATTCCTATTCCTAAACTTGAGCAGCTTGTCTCCTCAGTCCCCAGACGTTTGCAGACTGTTAGAAAAAGAAGAGGGGATGCCACACAGTGGGAAACATGGCCTTGTCCCAACTTTTTTGAGATGTGTTGATGCCATGAAACTTAAAATCAACTTATTTTTCCCTTAAAATGATACATTTTCTCAGTTTAAACATTAGATATGTCATCTATGTTGTGTTCTGAATAAAATATTGACATTTGAAACTTCCATATCATTGCATTCTGTTTTTATTCACAATTTGTACAGTGTCCCAACTTTTTTGGAATTGGGTTTGTATTACCCATAAACCCAGAGCAGAACTGATGTGTGTCTCTGAGCAACACACAGCAGCATTTTGTTTCTGAATAAATCCGCGTTTTGAGCGAATCAATCGGGTGAACCAGTGATTCAATGATTCATTCATTTAAACATTTACTGCCACCTACTGGCAGTTTTAGTGTATGTTTACACAACAATGATGTACTAAAAACAGCTGACAACTTTGTCAAAACGATCCCCGTTTCACACGGATCTGCGAAAATTACTAAAAAGGCTGTATTATGCAATGCCAGGTCATAGTTTGTGATGACGTCACTGTTTTCACAAATTCACGTTTTTGTTGTTTTTATTGAGACGGTGAAGGCATTCTTTTAAAAAGCGGATCATCGGTTCACAGCCCACCTCTCAGTTTGTTTCATTTAAAAGAGGTTTGCTGTAAACCTTTAAACATTAAAGTTTGTTTTGTGTTCGACTGCTTCCCTATATAGTCTTGGTTCAGTTCAGTTCGAGTTTTCACATGCAAGCCAAAATTCAGACCCCCGAAATAAGCAAAGTGTGAAAACACCCTGAAATGAAGACAAAACATCACCTCCTTCTCCAGAGCTGGTGTTTACCAACAGTCATTTAGCACGAGGGATTTTGCCAAGGCTGTAAAATGCACTAATCCTCACAATATGTTGCATTACCGCAGCGCCGGGCGCTTTTCAAAAGATGCCAGCAAATGCTTTCTGGTTTAACGCAAGAAGCGTCACAGCCTCTTAACTGAGTTCACCTTCAGCATGCAATACACAATTCACAATTCATCTTATCTGGGTGTCAGCGAGCGTGTGCGACCTGTGCGAATCCACTTCTCTGTCTTCCTACGGGGACACAAGATGGAGCTTCCCTCTCCCAAAACAATTACACGCTAATCTGCGGCACCGAATGAGAATTAGCTCTTTAATCAGGCGGCTGGCAGGCCTTCACTTCACCCGCAGAGGAGGAAGTTATTATATTAGCTGTCAAAGAGGCTGACCTCACTCTCGCTCGCTAGATCGGGACAATTCAGCAAAAAGCGTGCGGATAATGGCGGCTCTGTCAACTCATCATATCACGCTGTTAGTGAACAATGCTCATCGTTCTCAGGAGAGCGTTATTGCTCTGGCTCGAGATTCTCGCCTATTATGCCTCATGTGTCTTTAGTATGTGATGTTGCTCTTTGAGCATGAAAAAGAGTTATATTGAGTTTTCTTCTGGGAACCAACACGTCACAGTATTCCTCATTTAAACCATTCATATGCAGAATAAAGGGGCGGGGCCTGGTTGAGTTAGTAGTGTGTTGAAACCATAGACTGTAAAAAAATATGGATGTAGTGTCCGTGACATCACCCGTAGGTTTCTGAAGAGCATTTTTGAAGCCGTTGCCATCTTGGATAACCGCCTAGCTCGACCATAGTGGCAAACCACCTGTCACTTAAGTGGCCACACCCTTAATTATGCAGAACTTTAAGGCTTAATATAATTTAAACGGATGAGTTATTAAAAAAATTCTCCCCCCTCACAGTTGCCATGAAGGGCATAATAAGCTATATAGACCAGGCTGTAAACATGTTTTTTTCTGCTGTAAAGTTGGGCATTTTAACATGGAGCTCAATGAGATTCTGCTCCCTTCTGGAGCCGGTCTCTAGTGGCCAGTCGATGAAGTGCAGTTTAAGTCACTTCCGTGTTGGCTTCAAGAGAGACCACTTGGTTGAAACTGGCGGTTATGGTAAGGGGGCGGGACATTTCCCAAACACGCTGGAAGCACTTGACCAATCACAACACACTGCTCCAGCTGACCAATCAGAGCACATTGTGCTTTTCAGAAGGAGGGGCTTCATAGAGACAGGAACTAAACAGAGCGTTACTGACAGACTGGGAAGAGAGGAGCCGCAACAATGGAGAATATGAGAATATAATCAACATTCAAGCTCTAGTAGAGCATTATAGTTTTTATTTCTCTCTCCTAGAAGTTTGTTAAATAATTCCCCTCTGGAGTCAAAGACAAGGGCTTTGGTTCATAACCGCGAGCTTGAGTCCGTTTATCGTCTCGTAAAGCGCACGGCGGCCTGACAGGCCGATCAACAAACTGCCAGCTTTATTTTGGATGTGCTGGCAGTTTTGGTCGTTCGCCTGTCAAGCGTTGAGAGCAGCCGATGCCAAATGAATCACAAGTGTGTTCAGTGAGAGAGCCGTGTGTGCGCATCCGTCCGGCCTCCGGGAGCGCATTTGTTTGTGTCTGGTGTTTGTTTTGGATTGTGTGTCGTGCTGAGCTCTGTTTCTGTCAGCAAACTGACAGGGAGAAGATGCACGGGAAGCAAAATGAAGGGATTTGTTCCTTGTTTCATTAATAAAGAGACGAGGCTCGGGGCTTAAGTGACAGCGACGTCTCATTTCTTCCACAACAAACTCCCAGCGCACACGGACTCACTCACTCTGTGGTGTTTTAATTAACTGAGTGTTCAGAGTTAATTCATGTACAGAACAGGTCAAGACGCAAACAAACTGCTCTATACTGTGGATGTACAGTGTGATTCTTTGAAGTACAGTAAACGGATTCTTTGAGCTTCTGTTTACTGTCATTTCTGTTCTTCTGTGTTGTTTTTGTGTGCTTTATTGGGATACACAATATAATAGTGCAATATATAAAATATATTTTAATTGATCTGTATCAGTCAATATGGGATATTAAATTGTCCATGCTTATTTTTCCGTATGTTCATCTGTAAAAATGCAAATCTCAAAATTAATATAATTTTTTTTTTTATGCTTTATTTTTTACATTTATTTAGTCTAAATAGTGTATAATATTGTTATCAGCCATTTGTCGGTTATCAACCATAACATGAAAATAATTATTGGTCAAAGATAAATGGAGTTATTGTCTCCTAAAAGAAAGAATCGATTCTGAAGCGCGTCGTCAGTAATTCAGTCTCACTCCTGTTACAGTGTAACAATGTAACTCATTAGCATAATGCCCGCCTCTGGTCGTGATTGGCTGAGCAGCGTCTCTTTGCCCCGCCCTCACTCACTGTAGTCGTCTCTGACACTGGAAGAGTTTGGTTGGTGTTGTTCATGTGGAGGAGACGCTGTTTTCTGCTGAGATTCAGATATGATAATGAGCACTTGCTTTCTGACCAATCACAGCGCAGCAGCTCTCAGAGAGGCGGGGCTTAGAGAGGCTGAATCCTTGATGGAAGCGTTTCAACACTGAGAGAAAAGAGCTGATTTTAGGAGATTAGGAGAGAATTAAAGTGTGTTTGAGCTGTTATAGGAGACAAAATTAGAAACCTTTAAAATATCATATTAGGGGCTCTTTAATAACTCCCTATGATGTATTTTGGTTTATGAATGTAGCTGTATTAGGGTTCCTGCGCTCTCTGTTATGATATGGATCCGCTTCTCTTGTAAGCGAGTGGGACGTTCCCGGGAATAGATTTGCTGTCACTGGATGGCTGCACTCGGGCAAGATTACATCCAGGAAAGCTGCATTAATAGAGAGAGAAAGAGAAAAGTGCATGTGCTTTACACCATTTATTGTCTTTGAATAACACACTAGACAAGATCTGACACGTCTGTAATGAAAGCAGCATATGGAGGTGCTACTGTGTGTGTGTGTGTGTGTGTGTGTGTGTGTGTGTGTGTGTGTGTTCCTAATGATCCGGATAATATGGAAAAAATAATCATTTGAATCCCACAAAGACTCCTTACTGTCTTTACTAGGAGTCGAGTCTGTTCTCCTCTCTCTCTGAGCGTTTATCAGTGTTTAGTTAACCCTGTAAAGCCTGACATATGAAATAATTATCAGAAAAATCCAGTTTTAGAAATGGAACAGTTTATTAAACCTTTAGGCATGTTCAGTACTCATATTTTATGGCTTATATAGTCTGATAAAGTGAGAATATGAAGGAAAATAAAACATCTCCAAACAGTAAAAATATGCATTTTGGTACAGATGCTGATATATGGCCAAAAGTGAGATGAATTCTGATGCTTGTAACGTAAATCAATGAGATCTGTATCACAGTATAGCAGATACTGACATACAGTGCATATACATATCAATATCTGCCAATAATGTCTTAGTAAGATGATATTTCAATGCTTAGTTTGATGATCAAAGCTCTATAGTTTTAAAACATATAATGCAATGCAAAACAATGATGATTGACAGATGAACAAATAAACCTTCCTCAGAAGCCTGAAGATCATATTTGATTTTTCTACAAAAATACATATGGACAATATATACAGAAGTTGACTCAGTCCAGTTGAAATATTACTAACACTATAAAAGCTATTCTCACGTTTACTTAAGACACCCCAGGTGAATAGAGAGAAAAACAAACTACCAGATATCACAGCACTTCCCCGGTTTATTGACTACATTAAGAATTTCAAATGTTTAAATATGCAAATGAGTTATGTACTTAAATATGCACTAATTTGCATACATTTCAGGAACAAAACTGTGAACATTGAATGAAGTCAGGTTCAAATTTGTTGTTCCTTTTTTGACATATTAGAGTCAAAGGTTTTTACAGAGGGGAGATTGGATATCTCTTTTTATCACTCCATAAATCAGAAAATACTGTCAACAGCCAGAAAAAAAGTGAATTTTCATTTTCAAAATGGAATTTTTATTCCATTTTCTTTAGGAATAAATGTTATAAAAGTAAGCAAATTATATATATGTGCAAACCCAAACTCTGTAAAAACCTTCAGAATATAGATATGAATAAAACTGTAAAGTTTGATGTAATTGGTACTGAAGTGGAGATTTCTGGCTCGTCAGGAGAGAAAACTCATTTTGAGAAAACAGCCTTTAAAGATATGTATTGTAATTGAAATCTACAGGCGCAAATAGATAAAGTGCTATAGATAAAATGGATATAAGTGCTATAAAGTGCTGGATGTTTCCTTTCCACTAATCTGAAAAAACACTTTATGAAAAGCCAAAAAGCACAGATGCATAAAAAAAGCAGTTTTTACCTGTATTATCTCACCTTAAAGCAGTGGGTGATTATGATTTGACGTGTTTATCTTTAGTGAGTGTGTAGTGTCGCTGTTTGAGCATGAACAACATCTGCAAAGTTACGACGCTCAAAGCTCAAAGCAAAGGGAGATATTTTCTTTTACAGAAATCTCTCTTTAAGGACTACAACAAACGGCTGGTAGGGACTACAACGAGCTAGTGACATCACTAACCCTAACTTTTACATAACCCCGCCCCCGGGAACACACAACAAAGGGGGTGAGATTATAATGACAGAATATGACTGACAATGACTGAATATCGTTAACTCATAAACTCATCCTCTATCCCTTCAGAAACGTCCTGTCTCATTCTACATGTTGTCTCTTCTTCTTGAGTCTCTCCATCATTGTCCGACTCCGGTTTGAACACAAAAGGCTGAACAGTTTCATTGTGTGTCTGCATGAGGTCATCAGAGCTGCTAACATGAGCTCTTGAAGCTCCGCCCCATGAGCAGCAGCTCATTTGCATTTAAAGGGACAGACACAAAAACACATTTTTGCTCACCCTCAAAAAGTAACAACTTTAACATGCTTTCTGTGGGGTATTTTAAGCTGAAACTTCACATACACACTCTGGTCACACTCTGGTCACACTCTGGTCTTATTTTACATCTTGTAAAAAGGGGCAATCAACCATCCCTTTAATAGAAAGACACATGAAGCACGAGCTGAAGGTGGACGTTTGTACAATTATACTAAAAGACTATCAATCAGACAACAGAAGGACTGTAGGAGATTGTGTGCGACAGGTTTATATGCCTTATGAATCCATGTCTGGAGTATGATGCAGTAGATTTATAGGGTGTTTGTGTTTGACCTGAACACACTGCACTGCTGTTTGTTTCCTTCCTGTTTCCTGTTTCCCCATCTGATCCTGCCTTCACTGACGCTCCTCTCTCCTTCTCCTGCCCTCCCTCTCTCCTCTCTTTCTCTGCTCCTCTCTGGCTCTCTGCAGTAGAGATTAAAGTCATAAAGGACCTGCCGTGGCCTCCTCCGGTTGGGCAGCTCAACACCAGTCCTCCTCTAATGGAGGCGGTGGAGGCTCCGTCCTCTCCTGGACTCAACGCCACAGCGTCCGCCTGTGACCAGCACCAGCACGGTGGGTCCGACCAAAGCTTTCCTCCTCTAACGCGCTTATCTCTCTCAGTGCTTCATGATGTCTCTGGGTTTCTGAGGTTCAGGAGAGATCTTAATGTCTCAAGCTTTGTATCACAATGTGACTTTATTTTTAGGGATGCACTGATATGAAAATTTTGGCCAATACTGATAATTCTTTATATTTGAAAGCCGATAACCGATATATTGGCTGATAAATCCACATTTTTATATAATGACAAAAGCAAAAACAAAAGTCTTACCATTAAATCCATGTCCCAAACACACAATTATGATGTTCTCATTATAACGTTATGTAGCCGATATGACAGATGTTGCACTTTACCATATTTTCCTTTCTGAAAATATCAGGTTATTTTGAAATGTTGATTTCCAGGGCCCTCATTTATCAACGGTGCGTACACACAGATTTGTGTGTAATGAGTGTGTAAGAATAGTTTCACGCAATGTGTGGGATCTACCAACTTGTACTTATACGTAGAAATGTGTGTAAATATAAGCACACCTCTGAGCATGCTTATGCAGAGAATCTAGTGGTAGAATAGCAACACTACACATAAAAAGCATTTAAGAGTTTCACAGTATGCATTAAGCAATCCACATGTCCTGTTTCCTTTTAATTATAAAACACTCAATTTATAATTTTTGTAGTTTTAAACACGATACGTAATTGGTGTCAAACCCTATAAAAGACATATGTGTCAAATGACTTGAGACCAACATTAGTGCAAAGACTCCTGCCAGGTTCTCTCCCACACCTGTGACCCGCCCGCTCTCGCTTCTATTTTACGCTGTGTCCACCTGCCATCAACCTGTAGTGATCCCGCTTTCCAGAAAGTCACATGGCTACATTATTTGTCTCAACTGTGTCATTTTAATATATTTACTGTTTACAAAGTAGGACAAAAATGTCACAGAGAAAACCAAATCTTGTTTAATTAAATAATACAATGAATACAGATACAATGACAGATGACAGGCTCAACACTGAGCATCTCCCCCCAAAAATGTCTGACAGAAGGCCGCCTGCCCTCTCTCCCTCCGGCACATTCTCATCGCTTTAAAAAGGCAGCAATTTTTCTGCAGCCACTCTGTGCACGCCCTCCGTAACTAAAAAGTTAATCAAATTAAGTTCTAATGTTGTTTGTGGATTTTCTCTGGTCTCAGTCTTGACTTGGACTCAGCCCTCTCTAGTCTCGGTCTCAACTCGGACTCAACCCTCTCTGGTCTCGGTCTCAACTCGGACTCAGCCCTCTCTGGTCTCGGTCTCGACTCGGACTCAGCCTTCTCTGGTCTCGGTCTCGACTCGGACTCAGCCTTCTCTAGTCTCGCTCTCGACTCGGACTCAACCCTCTCTGAACTCGGTCTCGACTCTGACTCAGCCCTCTCTGGTCTCGGTCTCGACTCGGACTCAGCCTTCTCTAGTCTCGCTCTCGACTCGGACTCAACCCTCTCTGAACTCGGTCTCGACTCTGACTCAGCCCTCTCTGGTCTCGGTCTCAACTCGGACTCAGCCCTCTCTCAACTCGGTCTCGACTCGGACTCAGCCCTCTTTGGTCTCAGTCTCGACTCTGACTCAGCCTTCTCTGGTCTCTGTCTTGACTCTGACTCAGCCTTCTCTGGTCTTGCTCTCGACTCTGACTCAGCCCTCTCTGAACTCGGTCTCAACTCGGACTCAGCCTTCTCTAATCTCGACTCGGACTCAACCCTCTCTGAACTCGCTCTTGACTCGGACTCAGCCCTCTCTGAACTCGCTCTCGACTCTGACTCAGCCTTCTCTGGTCTTGCTCTCGACTCGGACTCCGCCCTCTCTGGTCTCGGTCTCGACTCTGACTCAGCCTTCTCTGGTCTTGCTCTTGACTCGGACTCAGCCCTCTCTGGTCTCGGTCTCGACTCGGGCTCAGCCCTCTCTGGTCTCAACTCTGACTCAGCCCTCTCTGGTCTCGGTCTCGACTCTGATTCAGCCTTCTCTGGTCTCGGTCTCAACTCGGACTCAGCCTTCTCTAGTCTCGCTCTCTATTCGGACTCAACCCTCTCTGAACTCGGTCTGGACTTGGACTCAGCCCTCTCTGAACTCGGTCTCGACTTTGACTCAGCCCTCTCTGAACTCGGTCTGGACTCGGACTCAGCCCTCTCTGAACTCGCTCTTGACTTTGACTCAGCCTTCCCTGATCTCGGACTCAACTCGGACTCAGCCCTCTCTGGTCTTGGTCTCGACTCTGACTCAGCCCTCTCTGAACTCGGTCTCGACTTTGACTCAGCCTTCCCTGGTCTCAGTCTCAACTCGGACTCAGCCTTCTCTGGTCTCTGTCTCAACTCGGACTTAGCCCTCTCTGTTCTCGGTCTCGACTCTGACTCAGCCTTCTCTGGTCTCGGTCTCAACTCGGACTCAGCCCTCTCTGAACTCTGTCTCAACTCGGACTCAGCCCTCTCTGGTCTCTGTCTCAACTCAGACTCAGCCTTCTCTAGTCTCGCTCTCTATTCGGACTCAACCCTCTCTGAATTCGCTCTCGACTCTGACTCAGCCCTCTCTGAACTCGCTCTCGACTCTGACTCAACCCTCTCTGAACTCGGTCTGGACTTGGACTCAGCCCTCTCTGAACTCGGTCTGGACTCGGACTCAGCCCTCTCTGAACTCGCTCTCGACTTTGACTCAGCCTTCCCTGGTCTCGGTCTCAACTCGGACTCAGCCCTCTCTGAACTCGGTCTGGACTCGGACTCAGCCCTCTCTGAACTCGCTCTTGACTTTGACTCAGCCTTCCCTGGTCTCGGTCTCAACTCGGACTCAGCCCTCTCTGGTCTTGGTCTCGACTCTGACTCAGCCCTCTCTGAACTCGCTCTTGACTTTGACTCAGCCTTCCCTGATCTCGGTCTCAACTCGGACTCAGCCCTCTCTGGTCTTGGTCTCGACTCTGACTCAGCCCTCTCTGAACTCGGTCTCGACTTTGACTCAGCCTTCCCTGGTCTCAGTCTCAACTCGGACTCAGCCTTCTCTGGTCTCTGTCTCAACTCGGACTTAGCCTTCTCTGAACTCGGTCTCAACTCGGACTCAGCCCTCTCTGGTCTTGGTTTCGACTCTGACTCAGCCCTCTCTGAACTCGGTCTCGACTTTGACTAAGCCTTCCCTGGTCTCAGTCTCAACTCGGACTCAGCCTTCTCTGAACTCGGTCTCGACTCGGAATCAGCCTTCTCTGAACTCAGTCTCGACTCGGACTCAGCCTTCTCTGAACTCAGTCTCGACTCGGACTCAGCCCTCTCTGGTCTCGGTCTCAACTCGGACTCAGCCTTCTCTGGTCTTGGTATCGACTCTGACTCTGTGTGTGCACGTTTGATAAAATATGTATTTTCTTGTACTTAGAAACATTCTACATTTCAGTCGTAGGGAAAAATATAGAACCTTTTCTACGCACTGCTGATAAATGAGGGCCCAGGACTGTAGAAGTCCTCATTTTTGGGTTACTTTTGCTCTAAAAAAATGTAATTGGTTAGAAACTACTCAGAAAAATGCTTTTAAAAATACAGTCCAGTACTTATTTTCAGTTTATTTGAGCAGATTAAAGCTAAAAGTTATATATTTTAAAAATGTTTTGATCATATATATTTTTAAATATTTATTAAATATTTTAAATTGTATTATTAATGATATACAGCTCTGTAAAAAAATTAAGAGACCACTTAACATTAAGAAATACATTTTTTGATTGATTGAATACAATTGATTGATTTTAATTTTTTCCAGAGCTGTATATCTAAAAATATATATATTTTAAATATTTTTAAATGATTAATTTCTAAATTTTTGTATTTAATATTTTTATTTTATTATTAATTATACTTTTAAATTATAATTAATTATTATTAACAATGATTAAACATATATTTAAATTATTTTTATTATTATTAATTCAGTTACACTAGATCCAACTTTTGATCTGACCGGCTTTCCCTCTGGACGATCGTTGCTGTAATGTGGCGTTCCCGCACCTGAAAACAGGTGAAGACCGTTCCAACACATGAAGCACATATGCTCAGAGAAATTTAATGTGCTGCGGTGAGATTAAAGGCTTTCTGCCCGTACCATCCAAATTTAGCATTCGCTTCCACTCGAGCAGAAAATCAGCGAAGGCTTGAGTCCAGCTCTCCTGAAAACACCTCATTGGCTTTTATAGAGCTCAGTGTCTGACACTCAACAACAGACGTTCAGTGCTTCACCTCACAGTTTACCACCTCTGTGTAACATAATCACAACCTTCCCAAGTTTGCATTTCATTGGTTTGACAGGGAAATGTGGAGAAGCGATTGTGCCCTGGAGATTACAGATGTTCAGATCCTCAGGAATACGGTTCAAACTATCAGATGACTAGAATTCATGTTTCCATTTCAGACGTTTGGAAAGCTTGCACTCACTTGATCCGTGTGTTGTATCAGAGTGCCGCCATAAAACCAGAAAAATGCTTAAAAGACGTATTGCGTGTCGCTCATGAACGCGCTCCAAATCCAGATTTACGTGTCAGACGGCAGAGCAAAGGTATCGGTTTCTCGCAGTGGTGCGTGTGGATTTAAGCACGTCAGGCGGCTGTAAATTAACCTGGATTGATCCGGCCAGCGGGTTTCCTCCAGAGATTAACCGTAAAATGATCCTGTCACTCCACTTCCTCACAGGAATAAACAGGTTAAAGGGTCGTTTCACAGAGACGGCGGGAATTCAGTGGTGAACGCTGCCTTCTGGATGTGTGAAAGCTCTCTTTTATTCTCAAATCTAAACACATACACCGATCAGGCATAACATTATGACCGGTGAAGTGAATAACACTGATGATCTCTTCATCACGGCTCCTGTTAGTGGGTGGGATATATTAGGCAGCAAGTGAACATTTTGTCCTCAAAGTTGATGTGTTAGAAGCAGGAAAAATGGGCAAGCGTAAGGATTTGAGCGAGTTTGACAAGGACCACATTGTGATGGCTAGATGACTGGGTCAGAGCATCTCCAAAACTGCAGCTCTTGTGGGGTGTTCCCGGTCTGCAGTGGTCAGGATCTATCAAAAGTGCTCCAAGGAAGGAACAGTGGTGAACCGGACACAGGGTCATGGGCGGCCAAGGCTCATTGATGCACGTGGGGAGCGAAGGCTGGCCCGTGTGGTCGATCAAACAGACGAGCTACTGGAGCTCAAACTGCTCAAGAAGTTAATGCTGGTTCTGATAGAAAGGTGTCAGAATACACAGAGCATCTCAGTTTGTTATGTATGGGGGCATAGCCGCTGACCAGTCAGGGTGCCCATGCTGACCCCTGTCCACCGCCAAAAGCACCAACAGTGGCACGTGAGCATCAGAACTGGACCACGGAGCAATGGAAGAAGGTGGCCTGGTCTGATGAATCACGTGTTCTTTTACATCACGTAGATGGCCGGGTGCGTGTGCGTGGCTTCCCTGGGGAACACATGGCACCAGGATGCATTATGGGAAGAAGGCGAGCGGCGGAGGCAGTGTGATGCTTTGGGCAATGTTCTGCTGGGAAACCTTGGGTCCTGCCATCCATGTGGATGTTACTTTGACACGTACCACCTACCTAAGCATTGTTGAGACCATGTACAGCCTTTCATGGAAACGGTATTCCCTGGTGGCTGTGGCTCTTCCAGCAGGATAATGCTCCTGACACAAAGCACAAATGCTTCAGGAATGGTTTGAGCAGCACAACAACGAGTTTGAGGTGTTGACTTGGCCTCCAAATTCCCCAGATCTCAATCCAATCGAGCATCTGTGGGATGTGCTGAACAAACAAGTCCGATCCATGGAGGCCCCACCTTGCAACTTACAGGACTTAAAGGATCTGCTGCTAACATCTTGGTGCCAGATACCACAGCACACATTCAGGGGTCTAGTGGAGTCCATGCCTCGACGGGTCAGGAAAAGGGGGACAAACACAATATTAGGTTATGCCTGTATGTCTAAATGATTTGAACATTATGTCTTTAAAAGCACCAGTTGACCTCGCTAATCAACTATCAGTACTAGTCGACCGTCTCTGCGTTTATTCCTTTGTAGCAGCTGTCAACCCGTCTCATCAATCTGACGAGATTTTAATTTTTGTGCGCTACTTGATGGGCCAGAAACCAAATTTGCATATAAATATCGGCAAACTCTTTTGTTTGCACCAAGAAAAGCTGGAGCCTTTTGTTTTCGGCTCTGAATTAATTGTTGCTGCTTTCCGGGCCTTTCTTTCAGGCTTGTGTCTCTGTAGAATATGAAATAATATAATTAAAAGATATCTAGATTTCATTATGCAAGCATGACTGTGAGGCATAAGCCCATGGAGGCCTGCTTTTCTCTGCCTTTGTGAAACGCATCGCATGTACGGCACTCCTGGGGTTTGATGAAGGGACGAAACAAAAGCCTGGCCCGTGACATCCAGCTGTTATCAAATGCATGTTATTTTATTGCACATTTCAGCCAGGATTGACTCCTTGAGTGAGGTGAATGGATGTCTTCATTACGCGGCTTCACCTGCCGGCTCTGAGTCTGGCGTTGGGTATTTTTGCAGTATGTGTTGAGAATATGAATGTGAGCATGACTAGTTAATCATGGCAGAAGTCAGACCAGAGAGTTTAATTGCAGCCTGTAATACGGCGGTGAATTACGACCGGCCCTCCCCGCTGAGCGCCACGCTCGCTCGATGGAAGTTCCATTAGTGAATTAGTGAATGAGAATTAATTAGCAGCTTTAATTAGCAAATGTGTTCAGAAGTAACTCTCGTTGTGCGTTTAGTGTCCGAGTGCGTCTGTCGAATGTGTGCTCTCAGGACAGCCAGCGTCTTTAATGTTTTTATTCATCAGACCTTCTCAAAATGAGGTTTAGGAAACAGGAAATGATGTCATGAACTGCAAACCATCTGTGAACTTGTGCCTCCCAAACCACTACCAATGAGTTTATTATTCCTTTTTACTATTCCTATTATTGTTGTTATTGTTATTATTAAAATAATTAGTCAAATATATTAATTATTATACATTTTTATTTTTAAATTATCAATAATTTATAATTATAATTTATTTATAATTATCAATAATATAGCTGTTGATGTTCTTAAAATACTACAATAATAATTACTATTAATAATAATAATAATATAATAATAATAATAATAATAATAATAATAATTGTCCTACACAGACACTTTAAGATAATTAGTAAAATATATGAATTATTATTATAATTTTATTTTAATTTATTATAATTATTATCAATATTATAGCTGTTGATGTTCTTAAAATACTACTATTTATTATTATTGTTATTAATATAATAATACAAATAATCATCATAAAAATCACAATATTAATTGGCCTACACAGACACCAATGTTTATTATTTTTATTATTATTATTTTATTATTAATAATAAGATAATTAATGAAATATATTAATTATCATTCATTACTATCAATAATATTGCTGTTGATGTACTTAAAGTACTACTAATAATAATAATAATTTTCCTACATAGACTGTAAAAATACTATTACTGTTATTAAAATACAAAAAATAATTATAGTATTATTATTATTATTATTAATATTATTATTAATTTAAATAAATACTTAATGTGTTTATTAATGACAGAAATGTCATGTCATGATTAGTCAAACGAGAACCCTGTTAATTTATAAATGAATAAATAAATGAAATTTGAACTTGTACGGTTGTATTTGTGCAGCGGTATAGGACTCACGGTCCTTCAGTACGATCTCGGTTATCCCTCATGAATCTGATTCAGATCATAAGAAACTTCTGAAACTCTGATGATTGACAGGCACATCTGTCTGCCGCTCCTCCGGTCGCCAATCCTAACGCCCAATTAAAGCCACGTTTGATTTGACCTCAAATCCCTTGGCGTTTCCTGATCTCTGCGTGTGTGTGTGTGTCGCTCTCATCCGCTCCTCCCTTTGCTCCGTGATGACAGACGTCCAGATCCGCCGGACGCTCTGATCTGATAAAGGGATTGCGTTTGAGCTCGTGCCCTGTGTCCATGAATCATGTGCGGTCTCGGGTCTTGTTCTTTAGTTCAGGTTTATTGTGCTACAGGTGACAAACTTTGCTGTAATAAATGTGAATGAATCAGATTTAGACCTTATACATTTCCTCTTACTCTCGAGAAGGATGAGATGCGTCTGTTTGCCCGTGTACACACACACACTGTGATTTTATAGCTGTATTTTTAGCTCTGTTGGCTGAATTAATGCTATTGTAAGCTGCAAAACTGGCCATAACTTTTGAAAATAATTTAAAAAATTCTGAAAATAATAGTGCAGATACACACAGTTTAGTTTACTTTAACTTAACAGATCTTTGATATACAGTCAAACCAACATTTATTCAACATTTTCTCACATTATCACAGTTTATTCACTATAGATGGTAATGGAATATGACAAGAACTCAGAGTTAAACTGAACAAACTCGTCTTGATAATGTCAGATCACTTTGATAGAAAGGGAAGTAATGGATTACAATCAACCAATCAGCTGTTAGATTTAAGAACACAGTTAGATAATACCAGTTTAGCTCAACCAATGAGCAAGCAATGCTTCTTTAGTTCAGTCTGTGGGGTCAAAGGTCACATGAGCAATTCAAGAACAAACACTCCAGCAAAACATGCTCAGCTCAAAGTGTCTGGATCATTTAGCTCCCAAAAGTTTATCAGTTCTACTGTTAGTCACTGTATGAAGAATATTTGGCTGTAATATGTCACAGCTGACTTTATTTTGCTCTCCTCACATCAGAAATGAACGATAGTGTCCTGCACACACTAGAGAAACATTATATCTGTGTCTGAATCATCGGTTTGACTGTATGTGTTAATCTTATACAGCAGAATGCACTTTTCAAATTAAAAAGAAACAAAATTAATACAGCTAAAAATGTTTTAAGGAATATAAATGTTTAAATCATCCTCTATTCACATTTCATTTGATTACATTTTAAAAGATTAATTACTTTTTATTTGATTACAGTCATTTTAATAAATTTGTACTAAATCTGAAAAACTAAAACATTTCATAGTGCCCTATTATTAAAGTTTTAAAGTTTAATTAATTTTTTTAGTATTAAAATTTGGAGAATTTATAGAACTGATTTGATTTAATAAGCCCCAAAATAATACAAACAATTTGATTCATTTTTATACTGTTTAAAATTCACTTTATTAAAGGGTCCATACCACACACACAGTCTCATGTTACTCTGGAGTATCTCTAGAGTAGTGTTGATCCTTCATATCTCCCAAGAGTCTTTAGTTTATCAGATTTATAAAAGACAGATACACTGTACCGATTCTTTCAGAAAACAGCCGAGCTCGTGGAGACGTGCAGGGGAGGAGCTAAAGAGACACACACACACACACACACACACACAGACTCTCACACACACACACAGACACACACAGACTCTCACACACACACACACAGACACACACACACACACACACACACACACACACACACACACGCTCTCTCACACACTCACAGACACACACAAACACACACACACTCTCTCACACACTCACAGACACACACAAACACTCACAGACACACACAAACACACACAGACACACACACACACACAGACACACACACACTTTCTCACACACACACATACACACAAACACACACAGACACACACAAACACGCACACACACACACACACACACACACACACAAACACACACAGACACACACACACACACACACAACACGCACACACACACAGACACACACAAACATACACATTTGATGCAGTTTCACTCCCGCCTGAGGTTTCCACTCATGACCGGGAACAAACACACACACTAGCAGAACTCCGGAAACTCAAACTGCATCCACTGTTCCCTTAACGCTGGGTTATTTGGGAAGCTGAACAAGGGGATCTTTCCCTCACAGCAGAAACACACTTCTTTAGTGACATTGTTGATCTCGTGTCTAAAAACACAACGCCAGCGCCGCCGACGGCTCCCGTAACCTGAACGAAGCTTGTGTGTGTGTGTGTGTGTGTGTGTGTGTGTGTGTGTGTGTGTGTGTGTGTGTGTGCTCATCCAGGAGAAGTGCCCATATAAGGAGTTCTGCCCTTTATGATGTCATACAGGGCCATACTCGGGGAAAAAAAACTTTCCGAAACTTGTTCTAATCCTGAAGGAGTGTATTTGGCACAGAAATACTCCGTCATGCGTCCAACTCATGTTTTGAAGCTTTGTCCATGTTTATCATGAGAATCAACTCTTGAACAGTGGAAATAAGGCAGAATGCAGGAAACAGCATTAGATCCCCCCCTTAAAAACAATAGATTTTAGGGGTTTTTTTGGACAATAAGTAAGCCATTGAATTGTTGCTCATTTGCATAGTCAAATTTCTCTCAACTTTGCATCGCTGGACACGCCCACTCCACACTGCCATCAATTACTCTTCAAAATAAAGGTTTTAAAAGGGTTTTTTGCAGTGATGCCATAGAAGAACCAAATAACCTTTCAGTGATCAGTTCTTAAAAGAACCTTTTCTTCTTAGTCAAAAATAACCTTTAGTGCAATGGGAAGATTCAACTGAACCATCGATGCCAGTAAAGAAGAATGATGACTTAGGGTGGAGACTCTCCAACCCTCATTGAAAATGCCTTTCAGATGTTCTGTCTGTAATCATCGAGCTGTGTGTGTGTTAAACAGCAGCAGTTACTCCTGCCGTCAGTCTCTCCAGAGCTCTTAGTTTTCTTTGACAAGTAGCTTCGTCTGTTTTCAGTGCATTTGTTTTTAAGTGGTTCTGAAGGAGAGCGAAAGGGCACGCAAGAGCTGCTCTCAGAGATGAACGGTTAGAATCGGAGAGATCGACTGCTGACCTGGAGAACCGCCGGCAGTCAGCAGGAAAACCTGAACGTTTAGTCTATTAGACATGAAAAGGTCAAAGAAGTCCCGAGTCCTGCTGATGTCACTGTCATGACTGAGTGCTGATTGGACGTGCAGTCGTCAAGGTTACAGTCATGTTCTGTGCTTCATGAGTGTGATTAGAGTTGGTTTTGAGGGTCATGCAGAGGTCACGGCCAGTGCTGTGTCATTATGATCCTACACGTCGCCCTCCGCTTTCTGCCTTTATTCCAGCCGTTTTTCATTGCTCTCGCTAACGCACACTCTGTTCTCAGTTCCTGAAGAGCGTCTAGAGTGTGATTTGACAGCTATGATAGGGTTGAGCGGCGGCAAGTACCTTTGCATGGCAGGTTTCCATGGTAACAGACCATTTCTCCACCGACGTACACTATATGCCAAAAAGTAAATAAAAATTATGACATTCCATCTCTCACTCATGCAATATGCAAACACACACTGACACACACACTGACACACACACACACACACACTCAAACGCTGACCTCTTCAGGTCTGCTTCAGCATTATTTCATGCCCATGATGCTGATTATCCCTGCCAATATTCAAGCAGAAGCTTTTATTCATCTGAATATTTATAATACTCATTGTTATACATTTGATACATCCTGATTATACATATGCATGCACATAATCAGATGTAGTTTGATTGTGTTTACATAAGAAGCTGACATTACCATGTTACTGATTTGTGACCATGTACTGTGATATAACCACCAAAATTTTGTACAGTAGTGTATACTAATGTGATGAACTACACCTCAGACTCAATGACTCCCTACACCTCTTTCACAGTAATATTTACAAGCATTATATGAGAACTGCAGTGCAAAATGCAAGGTTTCCCCCCTAAACCCCAAGGTTACTCTGTGCCTGTGGTTCTGCTGGTTTAGTAAGACTGTAGTTCAGTTAGACTGTAGTTCAGTTAGACTGTAGTTCAGTAAAGCTGTCGTTAAGTAAGACTAGTTAAGTAAGACTGTAGTTCAGTAAGACTGTAGTTAAGACTAGTTCAGTAAGACTGTAGTTCAGTAAGACTGTAGTTAAGACTAGTTCAGTAAGACTGTAGTTAAGACTAGTTAAGTAAGACTGTAGTTCAGTAAGACTAGTTCAGTAAGACTGTAGTTCAGTAAGACTAGTTCAGTAAGACTGTAGTTCAGTTAGACTAGTTCAGTAAGCCTACATCAGTAAGGCTGTAGTTCAGTAAGGCTGTAGTTAAGTAAGACAGTAGTTAAGTATGATTGTAGTTCAGTAAAGCTATAGTTAAGTAAGACAGTAGTTCAGTAAGGCTGTAGTTAAGTAAGACAGTAGTTCAGTAAGGCTGTAGTTAAGTAAGGCTGTAGTTCAGTAAGACTGTAGTTCAGTAAGGCTGTAGTTAAGACTATAGTTCAGTAAGGCAGTAGTTCATTAAGACTAGTTAAGTAAGACTGTAGTTAAGTAAGGCTGTAGTTCAGTAAGGCTGTAGTTCAGTAAGGCTGTAGTTCAGTAAGACTGTAGTTCAGTAAGGCTGTAGTTCAGTAAGGCTGTAGTTCAGTAAGACTGTAGTTCAGTAAGACTGTAGTTAAGACTAGTTAAGTAAGACTGTAGTTAAGTAAGGCTGTAGTTCAGTAAGGCTGTAGTTCAGTAAGACTGTAGTTCAGTAAGACTGTAGTTAAGTAAGACTAGTTCAGTAAGACTGTAGTTAAGACTAGTTAAGTAAGACTGTAGTTCAGTAAGACTAGTTCAGTAAGACAGTAGTTCAGTAAGACTGTAGTTCAGTAAGACTGTAGTTCAGTTAGACTAGTTCAGTAAGCCTACATCAGTAAGGCTGTAGTTCAGTAAGGCTGTAGTTAAGTAAGACAGTAGTTAAGTATGATTGTAGTTCAGTAAAGCTATAGTTAAGTAAGACAGTAGTTCAGTAAGGCTGTAGTTAAGTAAGACAGTAGTTCAGTAAGGCTGTAGTTAAGTAAGGCTGTAGTTCAGTAAGACTAGTTAAGTAAGACTGTAGTTAAGTAAGGCTGTAGGTCATTAAGACTAGTTAAGTAAGACTGTAGTTAAGTAAGGCTGTAGTTCAGTAAGGCTGTAGTTCAGTAAGGCTGTAGTTCAGTAAGACTGTAGTTCAGTAAGGCTGTAGTTCAGTAAGACTGTAGTTCAGTAAGACTGTAGTTCAGTAAGACTGTAGTTCAGTTAGACTAGTTCAGTAAGCCTACATCAGTAAGGCTGTAGTTCAGTAAGGCTGTAGTTAAGTAAGACAGTAGTTAAGTATGATTGTAGTTCAGTAAAGCTATAGTTCAGTAAGACAGTAGTTCAGTAAGGCTGTAGTTCAGTAAGGCTGTAGTTCAGTAAGACTGTAGTTCAGTAAGACTGTAGTTAAGACTAGTTAAGTAAGACTGTAGTTAAGTAAGGCTGTAGTTCAGTAAGGCTGTAGTTCAGTAAGGCTGTAGTTCAGTAAGACTGTAGTTCAGTAAGACTGTAGTTAAGTAAGACTAGTTCAGTAAGACTGTAGTTAAGACTAGTTAAGTAAGACTGTAGTTCAGTAAGACTAGTTCAGTAAGACAGTAGTTCAGTAAGACTGTAGTTCAGTAAGACTGTAGTTCAGTTAGACTAGTTCAGTAAGCCTACATCAGTAAGGCTGTAGTTCAGTAAGGCTGTAGTTAAGTAAGACAGTAGTTAAGTATGATTGTAGTTCAGTAAAGCTATAGTTAAGTAAGACAGTAGTTCAGTAAGGCTGTAGTTAAGTAAGACAGTAGTTCAGTAAGGCTGTAGTTAAGTAAGGCTGTAGTTCAGTAAGACTAGTTAAGTAAGACTGTAGTTAAGTAAGGCTGTAGGTCATTAAGACTAGTTAAGTAAGACTGTAGTTAAGTAAGGCTGTAGTTCAGTAAGGCTGTAGTTCAGTAAGACTGTAGTTCAGTAAGGCTGTAGTTCAGTAAGACTGTAGTTCAGTAAGACTGTAGTTAAGACTAGTTAAGTAAGACTGTAGTTCAGTAAGGCTGTAGTTCAGTAAGGCTGTAGTTCAGTAAGACTAGTTCAGTAAGACTGTAGTTAAGACTGGTTCAGTAAGACTAGTTCAGTAAGACTGTAGTTAAGACTAGTTCAGTAAGGCTGTAGTTAAGACTAGTTCAGTAAGGCTGTAGTTTCGTAAGACTAGTTCAGTAAGACTAGTTCAGTAAGACTACTTCAGTAAGGCTGTTGTTTACTAAGACTGTAGTTCAGTAAGACTACTTCAGTAAGGCTGTTGTTTACTAAGACTGTAGTTCAGTAAGACTAGTTCAGTAAGACTACTTCAGTAAGGCTGTTGTTTACTAAGACTGTAGTTCAGTAAGATTGTAGTTCAGTAAAGCTGTCGTTAAGTAAGACTAGTTAAGTATGGCTGTAGTTTAGTAAGACTGTAGTTTAGTAAGGCTGTAGTTCAGTAAGACTGTAGTTAAGTAAGACAGTAAAAGTAAGACTGTAGTTCAGTAAGCCTACATCAGTAAGGCTGTAGTTCAGTAAGGCTGTAGTTCAGTAAGGCTGTAGTTAAGTAAGACAGTAGTTAAGTAAGACTGTAGTTCAGTAAGACAGTAGTTAAGTAAGGCTGTAGTTAAGTAAGACAGTAGTTCAGTAAAGCCTACATCAGTAAGGCTGTAGTTCAGTAAGGCTGTAGTTAAGTAAGGCTGTAGTTAAGTAAGACAGTAGTTCAGTAAGCCTACATCAGTAAGGCTGTAGTTCAGTAAGGCTGTAGTTCAGTAAGGCTGTAGTTAAGTAAGACAGTAGTTCAGTAAGCCTACATCAGTAAGGCTGTAGTTCAGTAAGGCTGTAGTTAAGTAAGGCTGTAGTTAAGTAAGACAGTAGTTAAGTAAGGCTGTAGTTCAGTAAGGCTGTAGTTAAGTAAGACAGTAGTTCAGTAAGCCTACATCAGTAAGGCTGTAGTTCAGTAAGACAGTAGTTCAGTAAGCCTACATCAGTAAGGCTGTAGTTCAGTAAGACAGTAGTTCAGTAAGCCTACACAGTCAGCAAGGCTGTAGTTCAGTAAGGCTGTAGTTCAGTAAGGCTGTAGTTAAGTAAGACAGTAGTTCAGTAAGCCTACATCAGTAAGGCTGTAGTTCAGTAAGGCTGTAGTTAAGTAAGACAGTAGTTAAGTAAGGCTGTAGTTCAGTAAGGCTGTAGTTCAGTAAGGCTGTAGTTAAGACAGTAGTTCAGTAAGCCTACATCAGTAAGGCTGTAGTTCAGTAAGGCTGTAGTTTCGTAAGACTAGTTCAGTAAGACTAGTTCAGTAAGACTACTTCAGTAAGGCTGTTGTTTACTAAGACTGTAGTTCAGTAAGACTACTTCAGTAAGGCTGTTGTTTACTAAGACTGTAGTTCAGTAAGACTAGTTCAGTAAGACTACTTCAGTAAGGCTGTTGTTTACTAAGACTGTAGTTCAGTAAGATTGTAGTTCAGTAAAGCTGTCGTTAAGTAAGACTAGTTAAGTATGGCTGTAGTTTAGTAAGACTGTAGTTTAGTAAGGCTGTAGTTCAGTAAGACTGTAGTTAAGTAAGACAGTAAAGTAAGACTGTAGTTCAGTAAGCCTACATCAGTAAGGCTGTAGTTCAGTAAGGCTGTAGTTCAGTAAGGCTATAGTTAAGTAAGACAGTAGTTAAGTAAGACTGTAGTTCAGTAAGACAGTAGTTAAGTAAGGCTGTAGTTAAGTAAGACAGTAGTTCAGTAAGCCTACATCAGTAAGGCTGTAGTTCAGTAAGGCTGTAGTTAAGTAAGGCTGTAGTTAAGTAAGACAGTAGTTCAGTAAGCCTACATCAGTAAGGCTGTAGTTCAGTAAGGCTGTAGTTCAGTAAGGCTGTAGTTAAGTAAGACAGTAGTTCAGTAAGCCTACATCAGTAAGGCTGTAGTTCAGTAAGGCTGTAGTTAAGTAAGGCTGTAGTTAAGTAAGACAGTAGTTAAGTAAGGCTGTAGTTCAGTAAGGCTGTAGTTAAGTAAGACAGTAGTTCAGTAAGCCTACATCAGTAAGGCTGTAGTTCAGTAAGACAGTAGTTCAGTAAGCCTACATCAGTAAGGCTGTAGTTCAGTAAGACAGTAGTTCAGTAAGCCTACATCAGTAAGGCTGTAGTTCAGTAAGGCTGTAGTTCAGTAAGGCTGTAGTTAAGTAAGACAGTAGTTCAGTAAGCCTACATCAGTAAGGCTGTAGTTCAGTAAGGCTGTAGTTAAGTAAGACAGTAGTTAAGTAAGGCAGTAGTTCAGTAAGGCTGTAGTTCAGTAAGGCTGTAGTTAAGACAGTAGTTCAGTAAGCCTACATCAGTAAGGCTGTAGTTCAGTAAGGCTGTAGTTAAATAAGACTGTAGTTCAGTAAGACTGTAGTTCAGTAAGGCTGTAGTTTGTTAAGACTGTAGTTAAGTAAGACTGTAGTTCAGTAAGACTGTAGTTTAGTAAGTATGTAGTTCAGTTAGACTCTTGGTTCTCTATGTTATCTGTTTATTGGTAGTCATACTGGCCTCTAGTGGCTGTTTCCACAACAACACAATAGATAATTTCCCTACCAGTAACACTTCATCCATTTCACTGTGAGCGAAGACTCTGATATGAGAGACGGCGCAAGAGCCTGTGAGTCAGAGATCATAGTGATTGTGTGTGTGTGTGTGGGTGGGTATGTGTGAGTGTGTGTGCGTGTGTGTGCATGTGTGTGTGGTGAATGAGTGAGTGCGTGTGTGCATGTGTGAGTGTGGGTGGCTGCGTCTGCATGTGTGAGTGTGTGGTGAAATGAGCGAGTGAGTGTGTGTTGATGGGTGTGTGTGTGTGTGTGTGTGTGTGTTGGTGGGTGAGTGTGTGTGTGGTGTGAGTGAGTGAGTGAGTGCGTGTTTGCGCATGTGCAAGTGTGTGTGCATGTCTGAGTGTGTGCGTGTGAATGTGTGGTGAATCTTTCACAGACGCTCGCGGCTACAGATGCATCCATCAGAAACATGAGCTCTCTCAGTACAGCTACATCCTGTGACCCTTGTGACCTCTGTGACCCGTGTTCAGAGCAGCAGCATCTCATGTGGGGATTGATGTCCTTTACTGGGCCTGATTTTATTTCTTCTTTTGTTAATCAAAATGTGTGTTTACAGACGCATATAACATAAACTGTTGTGTTTTTATAAGGCATCGGTCATTAAAGTATGGGGTTCAGCCACTGAAATACACAAAAAAGAATAACATTTTAGGAAATAAATAATTATGTGTTAATTAATGTACACATGCATAAACACACACATACACACATCGAGCAGATGTTTTTAAGAATTAAAGTTTTTATAAAATGGCCAAATATAATGTCTGCCTCAGAGCTCAGTGTTTGTTCAGCTCTGTCTGCTTCTGTTCACGTGTCTGTGTTTAGATTCCTCTGATTGAGGTCAGGCTGTTGGTCAGTGGACTGACTGACCGGACTGACTGATTCCATGCTCATTCTCTTCCCTTCTGTTTGCATGTGTGTGTGTTGCGTTTCATCGCTCAGTTTGTTTTCCGTGGATGCTCGTATTATGCTCAGGTGGGGTGTTTTATGAAGTGTGTGTGTCGCTCCGTCTCGTCTCCGTCTCATTACATGGAGGATGAGCTTCAATCCCTCAGGCACGCACATATACTTCATTCGATTGAGTTACGGCCAAGAGGGAGTTTCTGCTCAATAAAAAACAAAGCTCAATCTATGGATTGCTGGTCTTACAAGGTCATGCTGGGAATTTTCTTCAAAAAAATATTTCTGGAGAGCAGTAACATGCTAGAGGAGTTACAGGTCGCTTGTGGATTTGAGCTGAACATTTTCCTTTTTTTGTTTCATTTTCAACACATGAACAACCTCCCACCTAATGATTACAAATACAGAAACTGTTAAAAAGAGAAATGAAATAACATTGACAGGTGAAGTGAACACTGATGATCTCTTCATCACGGCTCCTGTTAGTGGGTGGGATATATTAGGCAGCAAGTGAACATTTTGTCCTCAGAGTTGATGTGTTAGAAGCAGGAAAAATGGGCAAGCGTAAGGATTTGAGCGAGTTTGACAAGGGCCAGATTGTGATGGCTAGACGACTGGGTCAGAGCATCTCCAGAACTGCAGCTCTTGTGGGGTGTTCCCGGTCTGCAGTGGTCAGGATCTATCAAAAGTGCTCCAAGGAAGGAACAGTGGTGAACCGGCCACAGGGTCATGGGCGGCCAAGGCTCATTGATGCACGTGGGGGGGGCGAAGGCATCAAACAGGCGAGCTACTGGAGCTCAAACTGCTCAAGAAGTTAATGCTGGTTCTGATAGAAAGGTGTCAGAATACACAGAGCATCTCAGTTTGTTGCGTATGGGGCGGCATAGCCGCTGACCAGTCAGGGTGCCCATGCTGACCCCTGTCCACCCGAAAGCACCAACAGTGGCATGTGAGCATTTGAATTTATACATGGACATTCTCAAAGACTCTCTTTTTTTGTGTCAAGGTTTAGATGTTTTTTTTTGTTTGAAATGTTGATTTGAAGTGTCAGCTTTTGCATTAATTTTGCATAAATGTCAAACCTGAACATTTAGTTACACATAACATCAAAATTCAATAAAATATGTATGGTATGCTTTATCAGAGCTTAATAAATCTGTCTGATCTGATTTCAACCTCTTATTTGAGTCTTTTGGCTCAATTTGACCATTTGACCAGCCACACCAGTTCATTTGTGTTTGTATTATAGTGTGTGTGTGTGTGTGTGTGTGTGCGTGTTTGTCTCTGCATGTGCCTAAGTGAATGTGTGCGTCTGTTTTGTAGTCTTGTGTCACCCCTTCATTGCTGTGCAATTTTTTTCTGCACAGTGGCTGATTTGTAGTTTGTGCCACCAAAAGATCCTCTGAGTTTTCATATTTCTCATTATTTCCTACATTTCCCCCCCCCCCCCACCAAGTGTCATCCCATTCCGATGAAACAAAAAGATTTAAAAAGTTTGTGGTGTTATGATTCTCCTCAGATTCAGTTCATGGCTTATAACGCTTTATCAGACTTTTTTAAACTCCCTATCAAAGAAATAAATGGGAAAATTCTCCGCCGCTGAAGAAGGGGGTGGGCACTAATGCACTCTATTATAACATTATCTGTTTCCCTCCTGTTACAGTGCAGTTTGACGGTGTGGAAAAGTCCCGGATGTCTCCCACTAAAGACATGAAGTCCCGGCCGCTCCAGCGCCACTCCAGCGGCTGCCTGGTCAACACTAAGATGAGCTCCCTGGACCCGAGCGTGGGCGAGCGCATCGACCCCTGCCTGCCTCTGGAGAGCCAGTTGTGAGTTCAGCAGGTCTGATGTGGAATATGGTTCATGAGTGATGCTCTTCCTCTCACACGTCTCTCGTTCACAGCTGGTATCACGGAGCCATCAGCCGGACCGACGCCGAGTCTCTGTTGAGGTTGTGTAAAGAGGCCAGTTACCTGGTGAGAAACAGCGAGACCAGCAAGAACGACTTCTCGCTCTCGCTCAAGTAAGAGACTTACCCTCACACGCACACTCAGGCACACATGCACACACACACACACACACACACACACACACACACACACACACACACACACACACACACACACTCTCGCTCACACTCACTCACTCTCTCTCACACGCACACACACTGAGAAAGGGCATGAATAAAAAAAGTCCCAAAAGAAAGATCTCCTGCATGTTTCCCTCCTCTCAGCGTGGCTCATCTTGTGTAAGTCGTCTTCTGTGGCGTGAGGTGGCGTGACCTCTGAACCCGTCCCGCTCAGACCTCCATCAGTCCTTCACACCGCTAACCTCCTCACGGCTCAGACGCTGGCGTGTGTGGCACACAGTGATACAGACTGACGCGGCGGCGGCTCTTTTGGGCGGATGAAGCTCAGGGGAGCAGCGGGATGTGTGATTGAATCGCTCCACTCTGACATGAAGTGACTTCTTCACCTTTCGAGCGGTCGCCTCTCATCAGCTCACGGGGACGCGGAGGCTCGAGGTCAGGGAGTCACGCGGCGGAGACCTGAGCGGAGTCATCATGTGTTCCTGTGGCCTTTAGAGCAGAAGTGAGCAGGGATCTGTGTGGCGGGACGGTCAGGGACTCACTGTGTAATTACACACAAATGCGTGTCATTTGAGCTGTAAAGTTGCCTAAACGGTTTTATTTTCTGCCAGCGTTGGCTCCTGTAACTTGACTTTGAATTGAAATCAGTATTATAGGAAGAGGAACTCACTGAATTTTAATTAAAAGATATTTAAATTCTACAAAACAATGAATGCATGAAGGAATTAATACATTTGTAACTGAATAATGAATGAATACATTAAATAAATAAATAAACAAAATGAATGAAAGTATAAATAAATAAATAAATAAAATGAATGAATAAATAAATTACACTGAATAATGAATTAATATAAAAAAGATATATATATATATATGGATACATATATCAATGAATTAATAAATTATTAAAGTAAACAAATAACGTGTATATATATATATATATATATATATATATAAAATAAAATAAAATAAATGACTGAATGAATTCAACTACAATTTAGCTTGAATTTAAAAATTCTCAATTGAATCTAAATAGTGCACAACACAATTATTGTTTGGGTGTTCGTTAGATATCTTTAGATGTTAGATGAATATATTTAATGCAGAAATGTGTTATTTGAGCTGTAATATTATATTTATATATGATGATTTAAACTGTAAAGCCTGAACTGAACTCGTTCCCTGCTCAGTGGAGTTTATCTTGCACTGAACCTGGAGCATTTCTTTAATCCTCAGTGAATCTCGTGTTTGTTGAGGAGAAGAGAAAGAGCCGAGCGGTGTGTGTGCAGGTTTATTCCTCTTCTGTGTGTCATGATTCCTAAACCAGACCTGACAGCATGTAGAAACCTGAGACTTCACACACAGTCCGTCCACAGAGACTCGTACATGCAAGCGATCCGTGTCTGCATCTGCTGAAATATTAATGCCACTATGAAACGCTCCTGCCTGTGCTCGGCATCACTGATGAGGATTTCAGCTACTTTATGATCAAACCTCTCGCTGATTGTTTTATACAGCATTTGGTTCAGCTATTAATCTTCTAATAGAGGATACCATAATAAGGCAGTACAAAACCACACACAAATATAGGGTATTTAACAAATATTATATATTTTAATTAGGCTTTATTGATGATGCTTGTATTGAATGACGCTTTAAACTCCCCCTATTATGCTTTTTCAGATATGATCTTTCATATAGTGTGTAATAAAGCTGCTTGTGAGTGTAAAAGCTCTGCAGTTTCAAAGATAAATGGAGTTATTGTCTCCTAAAAGAAAGAATAGATTCTGAAGCGCGTCGTCAGTAATTCAGTCTCACTCCTGTTACAGTGTAACAATGTAACTCATTAGCATAATGCCCGCCTCTGGTCATGATTGGCTGAGCAGCGTCTCTTTGCCCCGCCCTCACTCACTGTAGTCGTCTCTGACACTGGAAGAGTTTGGTTGGTGTTGTTCATGTGGAGGAGACGCTGTTTTCTGCTGAGATTCAGATATGATATGCTTTCTGACCAATCACAGCAGAGCAGCTCTCAGAGAGGCGGGGCTTAGAGAGGCTGAATCCTTGATGGAAGCATTTCAACACTGAGAGAAAAGAGCTGATTTTAGGAGATTAGGAGAGAATTAAAGTGTGTTTGAGCTGTTATAGGAGACTCTGAAACAGAAGTATAGCATAACAGGGGCTCTTTAAAATGCTGTCTAGGTGTGCTGCTCACATGCTGAGCGATTGTCTAATCATATTTGTGGCTTAGAGCATAAGTGATATGAATGACTCTAGCCTCTTATAGATCTTAAAAGGCAAAGAGGCTTTAGCGGTGACCTGCTTTATGGACGGAGAAAGACAGAAAATGGCTGAAGGGAGAGAAATAAATCTCCTCTGAATGGAGGGAGAGTAAAAGTTTATGAATTAACGGAGCGCTAATGTGCATCCTGACCAGGACCGTGAGCCATGTGAGGAAATGGAGAACGGGTGTCTGCTGAAATGCACTCTTTGGGCTTGTAATTTAAACACACATTATAAAACCCAGCTCTCATCTGCAGTTTCTGCTCATCTCATGTACAATAAAATCCCCAGCAGGTTATCAGCATCCACAGAGTTACCTCTCCATCACATCAATCTTCTCAGATTTAATTAACGTCTGAGGCTTTGCTCTGTACATAATGAAGGCTATATTTTAAAGAAATGTTCCAGGTGAAATGCAAGTAATATGCAATATACACTGTATTGCCAAAAGTATTGGGACGCCCCTCCAAATCCCTGAGTTCAGGTGTTCAATCCCTTCATGGCCACAGGTGTATAAATCAAGCACTAGGCATGCAGACGCTTCTACACACATTTGTGAAAGAATGGGTCCCTCTCAGGAGCTCAGTGAACTCAAGCGTGGTACCGTGATAGGTTGCCACCTGTGCAATAAGTCCATTCCTGAAATTTCCGCACTACTAAATATTCCACGCTCAACTGTTAGTGGGATTATAACAAAGTGGAAGCAATTGGGAACAACAGCAACTCAGCCACGAAGTGGTAGGCCACGTAAAATCACAGAGTGGGGTCAGCGCATGCTGAGGGTCACAGTGCGCAGAAGTCACCAACTTTCTGCAGAGTCAATAGCTCCAGACCTCCAAACTTCTGTGGCCTTCAGATGAGCTCAAGAACAGTGCGGAGAGAGCTTCATGGAATGGGTTTCCATGGCCAGGCAGCTCATCCAAGCCTTACATCACCAAGTGCAATGCAAAGCGTGGGATGCAGTGGAGTAAAGCACGCCGCCACTGGACTCTAGAGCAGTGGAGACGTGTTCTCTGGAGTGACCAATCACACTTCTCTGTCTGACAATCCCATGGACGAGTCTGGGTTTGGCGGTTGCCAGGAGAACGGGACTTGCCTGACTGCATTGTGCCAAGTGTAAAGTTTGGTGGAGGGGGGATTATGGGGTGGGGTTGTATTTCAGGGGTTGGGCTTGGCCCCTTAGTTCCAGTGAAAGGAACTCTTAATGCTTCAGCATACCAAGACATTTTGGACAATTTCCTGCTCCCAACTTTGTGGGAACAGTTTGGGGACGGCCCCTTCCTGTCCCAACATGACTGCGCTCCAGTGCACAAAGCGTCGGTCCATAAAGACATGGATGAGCGAGTTTGGTGTGGAGGAACTTGACTGGCCTGCACAGAGTCCTGACCTCATCCTGATAGAACACCTTTGGGATGAATTAGAGCGAGACTGCGAGCCAGGCCTTCTCGTCCAACATCAGTGCCTGACCTCACAAATGCGCTTCTAGAAGAATGATCAAAAATTCCCATAAACACACTCCTAAACCTTGTGGAAAGCCTTCCCAGAAGAGCTGAAGCTGTTAGAGCTGCAAAGGGTGGGCCGACTCCATATTAAACCCTACGGATTAAGAATGGGATGACATTAGAGGCGGCATCACAAAACTTTCGCCAATATAGAGTATATTTTGTTTTGAAATATTTGATTAAATAAAATTTCAGCTTTTGAACCCTCTGGAATTGAAAGTGCATGCATGTAAACACACATTTGTTTGTTTCTACAAACTGACGCAGTGTTAAAATGATTTTCTGTGGTTATCGACAGCATGTCAATAGTTCACAGCATGTATTGAACCCAGAAGAGCTTTTTAAAGATGGCTTTTAAGCAGCAAAGGACAATTGAAAAGTGTAATCTTACGGTTCAGAGAGTGACACGTGACTCTTTATGCTGTTAATAAGCCAATATATTCACATATACATGCACTTACTGCACTGTGAATCGTATCATGAACTGCAGTGACCCTTTCAGATCTATAAAGCGAAATGAATCCTTGGATTAAACGGGAAAAGAATGATTAATTATGCAGTGATAACGGCACAAAGGCGGTGGTGCCTTCTATAGAAAGACACTGTTTTATCAGCAGCACTTACGGCCTGTGCTCGTGCTTTGTTCATGTCGCTGATATGATAAGCGGAAAATCAAATCCTTGAGAGGAAGAGAATAGCGATGACGTCTCCTCAGGCCTGGATGAGGGATTGATGACAGGCACTTGGGCAGGGGCTTTTAGATGCTTTTAGCAGCGTCTTCTCTCAGGGGTTCACGGCAGCTCAAATGTTTCTCATCTCTCCTAATGATGATGAAACGTCGGTAATGACCGGCAGCGAATCCGTACGAGCGCGATGGGAAGATGGCTGATTTATATTTAATGATCTCAAAGATAATTGCTCTGATTGAAGGATGTTCTTACACGTCTTGCTTCCTGGTGGCCCGCACGGCCTTGCCTCTCATTTGCATAACGTTCTCAACTTTTTGATGATCTCACAGCTGGTCAATCCCACAATCCCTTGCTTCCATAGAGAAATAGCAACTCGTCTCACCTCCTAGAACTCACATAAATGTAACATCACGTTTAGGCATTTACCGTCCTCTGTACGGTTCGCCGCGTTATCTTTCAGGTTTCATCGCCCGGCGCACCAGCGAGATCACAGCCTTTACAAATGTAATTAAGTGATAAGTGAGTTGTGGACCGGCCTCATTTAAGATGGACTGGACTCTCTGTTTCTCTCGGTGTGCTCGAGTGCTGAGAATAAGGTCCAGATTCAGCAGCGGTTGCTTCATTGATGTAATTAATGTGATGCATTAGAAGAAACCCAGGGATTAAACATTGCTCTCATTGACTGTACAGTATGGTTTTCCTCAGTGATTTTATTTATATAGGAGAATACTGTCATAAGAACTATATAAAAATACATCATAAAAAGGTATAATTATGATTAATTTAGTTATTAAAATTATTAGGGGTGTGACGAGATCTCGCGAAACTAAAATGTGATGAGATTTCTCGTCGAGGTGAAAAGCTGTCTCGCGTCATATTGTCATGACTAGAATATGTCACCCCTACGTTTACATTACACCTCCACTGCAGTTGTGCTTTTTATAGAAATAAAAACAATTTAATTCCAGTGGATAACGGTCGCTTCAGTACCATCAGCTCACCCAACACGAGCTGTTCGAGCCGTACATAGTGCGGCAAGATTCAAGATCAAGATTCAAGAGTTTTATTTGTCACATACACAGTTATGTACAGAATATACAACCGGCAGTGAAATGTAAACAGGTCCGCTCCATGGACAGTGCAAATTCACAGTTAAAAACACAAGGAGGAAATTATAATAGAAATAGGATATAAAAAAAGTACAATCTATATATATATATATATATGTCTATATCTGTAGAATTATAAATAATCAAGTCAAGAGAAAAAAAAGGTAACAAATAAGGATAAAGTGGAATAAAATAATTGAAGTAGACTGTGCAGTGAGTAAACTGTAGACTTATAAATATGTGGTTAACAAATGTATAAAGAGTATAATGTGCAAACAGGTTTATGACAGGTTGTTACACAGTAACAACGAGAACAGAAAGTGCAGTGCAATGTCAGTGTATCGATGTTTATCCTGACGTGAAGTCACGTGATGTTAAGTGAAAACACTTGGCAAAACAATTGGCATTCAACACAATTTCAGTACGCTACCACAGGTTGAAAGCGTCTCCCTGAGGCATGTGTAGTTAACCATCTCTTAGCTCTGTATCATGCTTGAAGAAACATTCGGTCTCTATTTGCACTTTGAATATTGAGTACTTTGATCATGGTTGCACTTATTGTTTGCACTTGATCTATGGTCAATTTGTGGGAAGGAGTTCAGTTAGGAGGTCAAAAGTTGTAGAAGCTCATAAATCATGTACAGTAAGGTCTGAAGAGACGATCATACAGGAGAGAAGCCAGTCAGTTGAGTTTGTGCAAAACCTTTACAGTGCTTGAGTATTGTTGTCTTTTACTGCATATGATAATTCATACTCAGAAATTAGAACTGAAATGACATTCATTACAAGATGACGAGTTAAAACATTTCAAGCTGAAGCTGCTTTGAAACAATTGGACTTGTTAAAAGTGCTATATAAATAAAGGTGACTTGACTTCAAATGCACCTGCAAACAATTTTTCTAGTCATGCATTTCATCATTGAGGATTTAAGTTAACTACTATGTAGTTAAATGATTAAAATTCATTATAAACATGATTTTTATTTCATTTTTATTTTTAATTAAAATGCATTCATGTGTACATGTTGTTATGTTGTAGTATATTTATAAAATAAACTGTCATTCATTTCTGTAGTTGCAGTTTACACAGTTTACAGTTTATACTGTTGACTCTATGGCTTAACCCACCCCTAAACTGACCTGTCCCACCAAACCTGCCCTAAACTGACCTGTCCCACCAAACCTGCCCTAAACTGACCCATCCCTAAACTGACCCGTCCCACCAAACCTGCCCTAAACTGACCCGTCCCACCAAACCTGCCATCCCACCAAACCTGCCCTAAACTGACCCATCCCACCAAACCTGCCCTAAACTGACCCTGCTCTAAACTGACCTGTCCCAGCAAACCTGCTCTAAACTGACCCATCCCACCAAACCTGCTCTAAACTGACTCATCCCACCAAACCTGCCCGAAACTGACCCTGCCCTAAACTAACCCGTCCCACCAAACCTGCCCTAAACTGACCCATCCCACCAAACCTGCCCTAAACTGACCCATCCCACCAAACTTGCCCTAAACTGACCCACCCCTAAACTGACCCATCCCACCAAACTTGCCCTAAACTGACCCACCCTTAAACTGACCCGTCCCACCAAACCTTCCCTAAACTGCCCCGTCCCACCAAACCTTCCCTAAACTGACCCTGCCCTAAACTGACCCGTCCCACCAAACCTGCCTGAAACTGACCCTGCCCTAAACTGACCCGTCCCACCAAACCTGCCCTAAACTGACCCATCCCACCAAACCTACCCTAAACTGACCCTGCCCTAAACTGACCCGTCCCACCAAACCTGCTCTAAACTGACCTGTCCCACCAAACCTGCCCTAAACTGACCCGTCCCACCAAACCTGCCCTAAACTGACCCATCCCACCAAACCTGTCCTAAACTGACCCTGCCCGAAACTGACCCATCCCACCAAACCTATCCTAAACTGACCCATCCCACCAAACCTGCCCTAAACTGACCCATCCCACCAAACTTGCCCTAAACTGACCCACCCCTAAGCTGACCCGTCCCACCAAACCTGCCCTAAACTGACCCATCCCACCAAACCTGCCCTAAACTGACCCATCCCACCAAACCTGCCCAAAACTGACCCTGCCCTAAACTGACCCGTCCCACCAAACCTACCCTAAACTGACCCGTCCCACCAAACCTGCCCTAAACTGACCCATCCCACCAAACCTACCCTAAACTGACCCGTCCCACCAAACCTGCCCTAAACTGACCCATCCCACCAAACCTGCTCTAAACTGACCCGTCCCACCAAACCCACCTAAACTGACCCATCCCACCAAACCTGCTCCTAAACTGACCCATCCCACCAAACCTGCCCAAAACTGACCCTGCCCTAAACTGACCCGTCCCACCAAACCTACCCTAAACTGACCCGTCCCACCAAACCTGCCCTAAACTGACCCATCCCACCAAACCTGCCCTAAACTGACCCGTCCCACCAAACCTGCTCTAAACTGACCCGTCCCACCAAACCTGCCCTAATCTGACCCGTCCCACCAAACCTGCCCTAAACTGACCCTGCCCTAAACTGACCCATCCCACCAAACCTGCCTTAAACTGACCCGTCCCAACAAAACCGGCCTTAAACTGACCCTGCCCTAAACTGACCCGTCCCACCAAACCTGCTCTAAACTGACCCGTCCCACCAAACCTGCCCTAAACTGAGCCGTCCCACCAAACCTGCCCTAAACTGACCCTGCCCTAAACTGACCCATCCCACCAAACCTATCCTAAACTGACCCATCCCACCAAACCTGCCCTAAACTGACCCGTCCCACCAAACCTGCCCTAAACTGACCCATCCCACGAAACCTGCCCTAAACTGACCCTGCCCTAAACTGACCCATCCCACCAAACCTGCCCTAAACTGACCCGTCCCACCAAACCTGCCCTAAGCTGACCCTGCCCTAAACAGAGCAGTCCCATCAAACCTCAAAAAGTACATTGTGCCAAATTAAATTTTTTTGACTTAAGTAAATAACAGTTATGGCATTTATGATATGGGACATTATATATATATTTAATTATTTATTTTTGGTGTGTAATGCATTTGTTTCATTGTATTTAATTTTACTTTTATTTTGCTTATTATTTTATCATATCTTATTTCACTTTTAATTTAATAATTTTTTTACATATTTTAGTGTTAAGGCCTGTTAACACCAAGATCGATAACTATAACGATAACTATATCAGCTAAATCGTTCTCTTTATTATACGCGCTGCAGGTTTGTCGTCTGTCGCTTTAAATGCTGGAGCTCTTCAAAGCAGGATGGATTCTGATTGGCTGTCAATGTATTTATTGTTCATCAGCTGGAAAAAAAAAAAATAATTCTGAAAGTGATTCCAATGATATTTTTAGTTTTAGTTGTGCTGTGGACTTTTAGAGCGATATCTTTATCGTTATAGTAATCGCCCACGGTGTGAACGGCCTTTATTGTTGCTGGTTGCCTGAGCATTGATGTGCATTTGATAAGGTGGTCTGGGTGGTTTATAGAGTATTTTGGGGACGTGGTCACTCACTGGTCAAAATCCTCAATATGACATTCTGGTCACTATTAAGTCTAATACCCAGGATTAGAACGATTCAAAGCCACCAGAGCAGCATTACATTCACTCCTCAAAATATCACAGAGCACGTTTTCCTCAGTGTGTGCCGGTTCTCTCCGTCCTTGGCTTTTAATTTGCTTTGTATTCAGCTCCCCTGTGAAACCTGCCAGCCTTTAAAAGCCTCTCCGGCCGCGTTCATTAAAGCTTGCGGGTCTCCAGCCCTACATTTCACTGCGACGCGTGACACGCTTGCCAATGAGCCGGCCGTGTATCATAAGAGCCCCGCTGTCTGACAACTCATCACATGTTGTTTTCTTCCGCTCTTCCCATTAACCTCTCTCTCTCTCTCTTTCTCTGGCTCTCTACCTTTATTATCTCTCAATAACCCTCTCCATCTTCTCTCCCGTCTCTGTCTCTCCCACCAGGAGCAGTCAGGGGTTCATGCACATGAAGCTGTCCCGGACCAAAGACAGCAAGTATGTGCTGGGTCAGAACAGCTGCGTGTTCGACAGCGTTCCCGAGATCATCCACTTCTACTCCAGCCGCAAACTGCCCATCAAAGGAGCCGAACACATGTCGCTGCTGTACCCCGTGGCCATACGAACACTATAGTGTTCAGCGTTTACACCACCATCGGTGAACTAAAGTGCTACTGAGATCCCAAAGGCAAAAGGGGAGATTCATCTCACACGAGCTGGACCGTACAGAAGAAACATGCCCTGAGTGGATCTTTAGTCTTAGACCTGCACACACACTTTAGTCGTCATCTCCTCCGCTGTACAGAAACTTCATTGTGGAAACTTGGATGTTTATCGTACCGATTCTCAAAGCTTGACATTGTATAACTGGACGTGAACAAACGCTGAATCATGCTTTTAATCGCCGAACCTCCTCATCTAGACTTTCTGTGGCCATATTGTTCTCTCAACATTCAAAGTCAGTCGGGTTTGGTGGAATATCAGTCGTTGAACATCATTTTCAGATATTACTGAAATAGAGCATTTTCCATTCAGACCCAGAGATGTGAAGAGATTTCATTTAGTCCCGGTAATAACAAGACTCCATGGAGGAGAAGAGATGGATGGTGCCATTTAAGTGTACTTGGACAGGGCCGCTATGCAGATAATGTAGTACACTTGATTTAGGTGTGTGTGTGTGTGTGTGTGAGAGAGTGTTTCTGAAGCATGAAAACGAACGGACCTTTTAATTTAAAGCTTCAAAAAGAGTCACTTTATACTAAAGCAGAGTTGAGGATGATTTTGACCACGGAGAATGAAATATTCCTGTCTACCTCAGAAAATCAG
>JAGHMJ010000174.1:0-10225 GCA_018749465.1 Paracanthobrama guichenoti
ACAATGTCAATCTCTAAACCAGGTAGCCTACTGCTAATGTTTATTTGCCCGATATGAATAGCAATCATTATGACTAGTGCCAGCATAGGCAAACTTTTGTAAACTTATTTTAAAACAATTGTTTTCAACAAGTCATAACTTAACTTCTCATAATACATATTTTTCAGATATGCGCATTTCTTTCGTTATCGGGGGAGTTATGTTTGTTGCTAGCAAGCTACCTCCCGTGGTCTCTTTTGAAGCCGACGTGGAAGTGACTTAAACTGCAATTCATCGACTGGCCGCTAGGGACAGGCTCCAAAAGGGAGTCAGATTTGACATCCCCCATGTTAATTTGCCTAACTTTACAGCAGAAAAAAAAAAAAAGTTGCTAATTTTGCCCTTCATGACAACTGTGAGGGGGGTGAGTTTATTTATTTCTGTTTAAATAAATAAACTAATCTGTTTAAATTATATTAGGCCTTACATTTCTGCATAATTAAGGGCGTGGCCACTTGAGTGACAGGTGGATTGCCACTATGGTTGAGTTAGGCGGGCGTGGTTTCAGCAACCAGACACCTCAGCTCCACCTACGTCCCGCCTCCTTGCCCATTTTCAGTTATCCGGAAGTGATAAGATTGCAACGGCTGACTTTAGGCTTCAAAAATGCTCTTCAGAAACCTACAGGTGACGTCATGGAAACCATATTTCTTTACCGTCTATAGTTGTTAGTGACATTTGTACTGATAAGGAGGTGCGCCTCAAGCCATCAGATTCACCCGTGCAAAATATAGCGTTGAAGCAACTCACGTAATGACGTAAAACGCTGCATCTGCAAGTGACGTGCAGTTATACTCCATCCACTACTGGGCCAAAAGTATAGTGAAGATTTAAACTTACGTTTCAGACAAAAAATTGTAACTTATAACTGATAACAATTTGAGATTAAAAGTTGAAGAATACTTGTGTAAGATAATTCAAATGCAGCAATATATTTACATCAGTTGACATGACGAAATTGCACAAACTTGGGATTAGGATTAGTTTAATACAGTGCCTACAATGTTCACATAATTCTGCAGCGTTTTAAGACCTATATGTTGGCGATATGACAGCTCAACAGCACTGAGGCTTTTTGCTGTTTACATCACGCCACTTATCTGTGTTTACACGTTCAAGATGTAACCAGGCTGTTTGGGACTGGTCCAATATCCACTCTTGCTGTCTTTGCACTTGACCATTTGTCAACTTGCATGATGTATTTAAAGTGGAACTGAAGACCGCGAGTGTGTAGAAATTATGATTACCACAGTGTCATAGTGTTGTAAAAAATGCAAGGTACTTTTTTCCCCCAGTACCTTGCACTCTAAAATAAACTTCCAGATGTCTATTCAGTACTTCTTCTTAATTAAGTGATAAAAAGCTAAATACAGATACTCATCTCTGCACCAATAAAGTGTGCAACAAACATTTGACTATATATATGTATATATTATTTTTTACTTGTACTAGAAAATGTTCCTTATTCTCAATTTTGGGGCACATGAGTTCCTCAACATGATGAATGATGTGATACGCTTAGCCTCAGATAATAGAGAGTGTGGATTTAGTGTGCATTAAGGGCATGAGGGTTGGCATTTTTCAAACCTGGGGTGGGACAGTCTTGCGTGCTTCCTGTTGTGTACACTTGCTCTCAAGTAGCCAAGACTGCAAGTGTGGGTATTGGAACAGGCCCTTAGCTTGTGCATTACAGGTGTCAATTTTTCAGTGACTCTTTTCGCAGCTTACAGAGTTACAACAATCGGTGGTGACATTTTTTTATGAGAGAAAGAGTAATTAAAGCACTAAAAAGATTCATTCAGGAACAAGACGTACAATTGTCTTAGCGAGTGAGTGAGTTATTCAATCATTCACGCAACCGATCAGAAACTGATACATACAGACATGAAAAACCACCTTTCCTACCGTTTTCTCAGAGACAGGTAAAGGTCCATTCAGCTGGAATGGATTTGGTTTAAAATTTTCATTGGCGGAGCAGAAACCAACAGCATAACTGGCAATATTGCGTGTTCATTATAGGTCAATGATGCCTCTGTGTGTGACCTTTTTAATATAGGCCTATAGATACAGACAACCTGAATTATGCATAATTATATCCCCTTTTAAGACTGTGTTGCTTTTAAATGAATGGTGTGTATTCTTATCCCATATCACTCAATGCATTGCACTGTATTTTCCATTCATAAATTTTTCAGTGGGTGTTTGGCAGAAACTGAAATTACTCTCCATGCACACTGCCGTCCTGACACAGTTCTTCTGTTTGATCTATAGATCGCAGGCATCGTTCTGTCTCAGATCCTCATTTCTGAGATCCAGAAAGAGATCCGATCCGTCTTGTAGAGGCAGCAGACAGTCACCTGCAGTGCCGCCAAACTCTCTCACGTACTGGAGTGATGCTTTCATTCCGCACTGACTGCTCTCACACTTCCAGCACAGTTTCATTTCGTTCTGCCTCGAAGCCAGTTCTTATTTATTTTCTATTTTGGTTCATATTTTGTTCTGTTATATGATTAAAAAAAGTTTGTTTGTAAAGCTTGTTGGATTGTTTGTTATTTCTTCATTACAAATTCAAAAAGTCTGGAGGCAGATTTGTAAGTTCCTTTTTAATGCACACAGCATTGAATAATCACGGTCATTTGTTGTATGCCTAGAGAGAAAATGCTGCTCGGACTTGAATAACATGTAATGGAAAATATATTTGCAAGGCATTTCTTTGTTCTTTAATTTATGTCTTGCAATGGAAGAGACTAGACTAGCAGTTAGACATTGTCGGAGGAGTGAACCCATTAAAAGAAGACTGTTCAGTGCAAACTCTTAGGCGGTGCGCAGAGCTCTCTGATCTGATGTCTGTAGTTAAATGAGTTAGGAAAGCGGCCTGTAATTAAACAACCAGAGGACAGGTTGTTAAGCAAGTAGGGAATATGGTCTGAATTTAAACGTGTAAGGAGTGGGCTCTCTGGATCAGACGGTCTGTGAGCAGGGAGTTTGGCCGCACTGCGTCTCTCTCGGTCAGCATGCATCTAGGGACAAAAACACAACAACACCTGCTTCCTTAGAAAGAGTCCAAGAAAATCCCTGCAGGGCAACACTGCTGTCTAAATGAGCATTTTAAAAATATTTGCATGCACCTCATTTTATGTGCAACCTGTGTACAACAGGTGCGGAGTTTGAAATTTGGAAGAATTTCGATTTATGAGCATTGCATACTAATGAAACGCAACATGTAAATTTCAGTTTGAAACTGAATTACACAGAAAAACCTGGCATCCCGCAGACAGTTTGGTTATAATTAGCACATTAATTGCCACTTTAATGGGAGCCTGGTTTCTCCCAATGTTTTTTTTCTCTATTCTGTCACCTGATGGAGTTTTGGTTCCTTGCCACCATTGCCCTTTGTCGCCTTTGGCTCGCTTAGGGGACACTAAATATTCAACTATATTACTGATCAGCCCGCATTGACACTATATGATAATTGAACTGAGCTGGACGATGATGATGACTGTTTTCTCCAGAGCGGCTGTACAGCCGAATCAAATTCTGTTGCATTATTTTCCTGTTAACACTGTGAAGCTGCTTTGAAACAATCTGCATTGTAAAAAGCGCTATATAAATAAAGTTGACTTGACTTGATTAATTGACATTACAGGTCATCTTTAATGGAAACCCTGTGGCCTCGTATAGCAGTTTTACTGATTTCTATATGAAAATGTGCTGCCAACTGTGCACTTTCAATCTGTCGTGTGCCTTTGTTCACAAACCAGTTCACTGAATGCCAAGAATTTTCACTTTTTTTTCTTTTATAAAGGTATTTGGCAATGGCTTTTGATGTATTCTATTCAGTTAGCAAAAGTTGTTTATCAGCTTGCCTTGGAAAGACATCTGTGTTTATAACACAGATTAGTTGATAGCGACTAGAAGATTAAATATTAAACAGTAAAATCTAAAAGGCTGACCCCTAAAAGAACTCTGTTGAGGCTCCTGTTAAGCTTCACGATGAAGTGAGAAACGCGGGCTAAAAGGGATAGTTCACCCAAAAATGAAAATTCTGCCATCATGCAGTCACGCTCAAGTTCCAAACCGGTTTAAATTTCTTTATTCTGCTGAACACAAAGGAAGATATTTGGAGGAATGTTTGTAACCAAGCAGATCTCGGCAGCCATTGACTACCATAACAGGGGAAGAAATACTATGGTAGTCAATGGCTGCCGAGATCTGCTTGGTTACAAACATTCTTCCAAATATCTTGCTTTGTGTTCAGCAGAAGAAAGAAATTCATACACCCTCAAGGAAACAACTTGAGGGTGAGTAAATGTTGAATTTTCATTTTTGGGTGAACTATCCCTTTAAATGAACGTTCCCGATTAAATTCACCAGAACTTAAACTCTACTGAGTGCTGTAACCACAGAAAATAACCCACCCACAAATCAAAAAATCTTTTAATTTAGCAAAGTGAAATACAAATAAATACTAAATTAAAATAAAATGCAATAAAAAAAATTTATTATTTATTTGTATTTCCTCAATGAAGCTGTTTGACATGGGATATGACCTGTTTATTTTATTTCATTTTTTTATCTTTCTGGATTGGAATATATGAACACACCTGTTCAAATAGCATTATCAGGGTTGTGCTAATAAAAACAAATCTTAACGATTTCAAAATGCTAAACATATTCTAGATTCTGCCGTGCTTGCAATGGAAGTTAACAGAGCTAATTATGGTAATGTGGTAATTGTCATCACGCGTCCTACACTGTCTATAGATCTTCAGCTGTAAGTCTAGCAACACCTTTAAAGAGCAGCATAAAAGCACAAAAGACAACAAATGAGCTATTTGAAAACCATTTTCCACTTAAAGGGTTAGAACACAACGTTTACCTCGCAAATCGTTGGTGTTCTTCGTCTCCCGACTTCATGGCAGCATGAATAAGGAGCTGATTGAAAACATCTCTCTGCAGAGGAACAAATAAGAAGGTTGTTTAGAGTGGGAACACAGCTTATATCTAATACATACTGCAGTGAAGCGGTGAAAGACCTGTGCGTCACTGCCCCCTATCTCTACAAAACGGTCTCTGATGGGTTTAAGCAGCTCCACGGCCTGGCTGTAGTTTCCCTGGTCATACTCCAACAGAGCCTGACACATGGGCAGCCCCACACGCTCAGCTATCTGGAGCTGACGGTTTTCTGCTGGGTCTCTGGAGGAAGAAAACAGAGACATATGACTAATGTCATAATTTATTCATTCTTATGCCACTTCATATACTGTACAACAAATATGACTTTTTTTGGAGTTTGCCTGGCCACTATATGTTATACGGCAGTGTGAACATTATTCAAAGCATCTTTTGTTGTGTTATACAAATTAAGAAATTGATATTGTTTCAGATCAAATGTTTAGAAGCTTTGTTCTTTGTTTAGACTTGGGGTTAATTAAATTGCTATGGTCTATGGAGGGGTCAGAGAGCTCTCAGATTTCATCAAAAGTATCTTAATTTGTGTTCCGAAGATGGTTTTACGGGTTTGGAATGACATGAGGGTGAGTAATTAATGACAGAATTAAAATTTTTGGGTAAACTAACCCTTTAATGTCATTAACATATAAAAGAGCAGCAGTCAATGTCCAAATCCTTTACTTGAGAAGGGTGAGCGGCAAAAATTGCTTAGATTTCCAAATACCTGCAGTAATCCGGCTCTCTGCCACAAGGAAAAGTGTGTATGCCTGCTTAGAACCTTTTCCACCTTACGTTTTTTTATAAATATGAACCTTTTCATGGATTTTAGTGCTTAGCGCTACATCAAGTTCTAAGTAGGTTTTATACATTTTCAATTTTCAAACTGGTAGACCACAAGAGATTGCTAGGAGGTCCACAAAAAGTTAAAGATGAGAAAAAATGTGAAAAAAAAAAGAAAAAAAAAAAGTAAAATGTTCATTTACAGATTTATTAAAATAAATTATATACAGATAAATACTGTTTCATAAAAACTGCTTAGACAGCCATTGATAGCCATAGTTTTGTTTTGATTGTTGTCTCTATTCAGGTTTTATCTAATGGTGAGTAGAAATGAAATCGTGTCCGAATTAGGGGTGGGCCATATAGCCCCAAAATTACATCACGATATTTTAAGAAGGCAGGTAGGCAGCAGGATTTATTAGTGCAAACAAAATGAAGGGCTTTGTCCATCCTTTTCCAATGAGCTACTGTCCATGATATTTAATTAAATGATATTTAATTCAAAGTGTGACTATTGTCATAAGGTGGCACCAGCAGCTTTATAGTCTCTCTCTCTCACACACACACACACACCACGAGTCAAATGAAAGCAAAGTAGCCTTGGTACAAGTTATTAGTGTTTTCACTGGAAATCTTATTAAACTATAACATAACAATATTTTAGTTTAACAATAAAGTAATTTATGCCATGGTCTGTCTGAATGTTCGATTCTGATTGGCTGGAAGGTGTGCAATAAAATCGTTCAATGCACAGGACAGGTAGTTCCAAGCCAGATGAATCATCGTTCTATATTAATGTGCTGTTTTCATTGAGAGACGCTGAACAGACACAGTCACGCAGGTATGAATCTCTCTCTCTGTCTCTCGATAATGCTATAATCCATTCATTCAAATAAATGTAATCTTACACACTACTTTATCTCTGTGTCTGATTCAAAGGAGGCAGAATGCTGGATCTCACGAGTCAAACTGATGAAAATAACCATCAGTGTTACCCTTCTGGTCAAATATTGCACTGTAACCATCAATAACAGCTTTAAGTTGTCAATGTTTTGTCAGTTGTCAAGAGGGCTGACCTCTTTTAACCAAGTAGCTCCCTTTTTAGGTACTAAATCGTCATCGGAGGCACTGCTCGTTGTGTATATTCTCAGACAGGTGTTACTGTGCGCGCTAGGGAACGTAAATATGCTATATGTCATTGCCTCGCTATATCATTGATATTGCGATATGACACTTTTTTTTATCATGTGAAAATTTATACCGGTGTTATCATGGACGGTATGATATGGCACACCCCTAGTCAGAATAATATTTTACACTTATTTTTCACAATATATTTTTAAGCAGCACATAAAAATATATAACTCCCTTTTATATTTGAGGTGGTCCGTGGAATATTTTTTTTTAATAATTCCCTGGTTTAGACAAAAAAATACAGCTAGTTTTGTGTGTGTGTGTATGTGTGTTTGTGACATATCAGGACACAAATGTGTATAATGATATGGGTATGACATAGGTATTACAAGGAGAGGGTGACTTATGAGGACATTACCCATGTCCCCATTTTTCAAAAGGCTTATAAATCATACAGAATGAGTTTTTTTGAGAGAAAGTAAAAATGCAGAATGTTTCCTGTGATGGGTAGGTTTAGGGATAGGGGGATAGAAAATACGGTTTGTACGGTATAAAAACCATTACACCTATGGAATGTCCCCGCAATTCACTGTTAAAAAAAGCCTAAAGAAAATAAATGAAATAACGAAAAACATTCTGCTCTTTAAAAAAAAATACTGCTTTCTTTGAACAGATGCTGTGCTGAAAATACAGCTCCCATAGGATTCCTCTCCATCATGTTATCTTATACAACACAGCATGCTGACAAGAAATTTATTTTTGTGCTTGGATATACTTCCAATACACTTTGTGTTCCTTCTGTACTACCTTTACCAGACGTTTGTTTTGGCCGTAATTACAAATCGGCATAAATATGCATGCAACGCATCAGCCTTCAGGATGCCAGTCTTCCCCAGTGCAGGGAAATTTCTAAGAAATCTCATACAGAGTCTGAAGACACGCTACATTTGTCCACAACTCGGCTTCCACAAACTCCCACCCGTGAGCAGAACCTGGCTGTAATGTAATCTCTTAAGTGTGTTATGTAATGTGTGCGGCTCACTTAGCTAGTTCCTGCAGACTCTCCAGCAGGCGCTGAGTGGTGACAGTCTCCTTGCTACCCAGGGAAACCATGAGGAAGTGCAGGTCATTGAAAAGTAATGTGTGGTCCTCTGTATGTGGCTGGGTCACCTGCAGAAGCTCTCGGTAGCGGTCCTTCACACTCACACCTGCTGAGAAAACATATTTTATACACACAAACACCCAGTCGCACTACTTTTGTACATTTCAGCACCAAAACATGCCTCTTATTCATTAACCAAACATATCCAGTTTCACATCCCACTATCCCAGCTCATCTGTGTTTCTGAACCATGCCTAGCGGCAGCTACACCAGCCAGGCGGCAAGGGACCCTTCACTGGCCGCTACCAGCATCCCTCCAGCTGGTCCCTCCCGGTCATGCTAGACTTCACAATCCATTCATGAATTTTCATTCATACGCATGTGAATATGGGAGAGCAAAAGTTCATGTTTGCATACCAAAGTGAACTCAAGTGAACTCTGTCCTGTCCCACTTGAGCTCATAAGATTATTATTATTTTTTTATTAAAGGGATAGTTCAACCAAAAATGAAAATTAGCCCATGATTTACTCACCCTCAAGTCATCCTAGGTGTATATGATATTCTTCTTTCAGACAAATAAAATCGGAGTTATATTAAAAAAAGTCCTGACTCTTCAAAGCTTTATAATGGCAGTGAATGGCTGTTTCTGTTTTGAAGTCCATAAAAGTGCATCTATCCATCATAAAACTGCTCCACGCGGCTCCAGGGTGTTAATAAAGGCCTTCTGAAGCAAAGTGATGTGTTTGTAAGAAAAATATCCATATTTAAAACTTTACAAACTGTAATCTCAAATTTGCGCTAACTGTCGTGCATGCGTTCACAAGAGATGTGACGTAGGATGCTCTGGTGAGAATATGCTAGTTCTCGCGAGAACCAAGTTTTGTTTTGCTCTATCCTCTGCGCTCCCGCATTCATCACCGGAACTTACATTACGCCTGCGTCCTACGCTGGAACGCCAGTCTCTCGTGAACGCACGCACGACAGTTGCCACAAGTTTGAGATTACAGTTTTAAATATGGATATTCTTACACAAATGCATCACTTCGGAAGGTCTTTATTAACCCCCGGGGCCATGTGGAGCACTTTTATGATGGATAGATGCACTTTTATGGACTTCAAAACTTAATCATTCACTACCATTATAAAGCTTGGAAGAGGCAGGACATGTCTTTTTTTAATATAACTCTTATTGTATATGTTTGAAAGAAGAATGTCATATACACCTAAGATGGTTTAAGGGTGAGCAAATCATGGGCTAATTTTCATTTTTGGGTGAACTGTCCCTTTAAATAATGGAACAGATACCAGTAAATTGATTTCCGCAAACCTTAGTAAATTAAGGTTTCACAGACAAGGCTTAAGCTAGTCCCAGACTAAAATACACGTTTGAGCTGTTTTAACTGAAAGCAACTTGCACTGACAAATCTTAAATATCAGTGTCACTGTTTTGTCTCAAGATGTACATCAGTAATGTTTTTTTTTTCTATGGCATGTTTATAAAAGCTACTTAAATGTCCTAACTGAACTAAGGCCTAATCCTGGCTCAATCTAAGCCTTGTCTGTGAAACCAGGCCTACGTTGTATAATTTAAATATTCTCCTCCCATGAATGTAGTGTCTCAAAGGGAAACTCCAACAAACGCATAATAAGGTCAGCTGCAATGTCCATGACTTTTCATTGCAAATTTTTCAGTAAATGTCTTCAGTAAACCCTGACAGTAGTTTTATAATGGCAAAAAGGCTTTTTGCTGGAGCAAGCTGGCACTAATGTGACTAGTTAATATTTCTGTAAAGCTGCTTGAAAATAATATAAATTGTGAAAAGCATTATAAAAGTTGACTACAGTTTTCAGCAAAGACTTTAAACATATCCTTGAAAAGAGCTCATGACGTCTTCAACTGTGCCCATAAATAGGCTAAATAAAAATGGAGCAGGTTTTTTGTAACGTTAGTAATTTTTCAAACCAAAGGTTGAACAAAGGTTGAACTTCTTTTTATCTTCCATTTATCTTCTCTGTGAAATGTCACAAGTCCTTGTGTCCCAGAGGGTAAAATATCTCTCATATAACCAACTAACTTCATAGATTGCACTGTAAACGTCTCCTCCTGTTATCACATCCAAGAGGAAACTTGACTGCAAAAGTATATATTTTTTTATTAATCAATAATCATCTGGTTTCTCTATAAATTTAAAATGCAAAATTGTGTAATATCTATT
>JAGHMJ010000243.1:0-11991 GCA_018749465.1 Paracanthobrama guichenoti
TTTTTATTACTGTTAATGTTTTGTATTACTGTATTTCTAACACATTTAAAAATGCTTGAAAAATGCAAATCTTAGTTGCAGTGGAGCCAGTGAAAATGTTGGCAGGGTGAGTGCAAATCTGATCTACTGGCCCAACTGGGACAAAAAAAAAAAAAAAAAATCCTTATTTTTGATCCCCATGCAAGCTTTGCCAAAACTACAATCCAGCTCCATGAGCAGCCAATGATAACCATCGAACACAGCATGAGTCTTGTGTGATGTCATTCTTTACTCTTCAAAATACAGCTTATGTGTTTGAGCAAAGCACTTCTCTAAAAATATCCGTCGAGAGGGCTGATGTCACACTGGACAGGTTCCACGCCTCCCCCCGCGGCACCAAACCCTGAGACCAGCTGACTAAAGAAACATTGTGGCGCTGAGACTGAGATTTTTACAGCGATTTAACGCAACATTAACAGGTGCACATACACACAGACGCTAATGAGAGTGCGCCGGATCTCGTGGTCCACAGTAATCCTGGTATGTCTGGTACAGACCACCCGAATTTATATTGAACTAACGTTCAAAGGGCTAGTTTTTCGTCTTTCCCAGGTTCACAACCCAAGGATTAATCCATTCTTTCTCTTTCTTTTTCTTTCTTTCTTTTCTCACATGCATCAGCTCTCTCACATATGCATGCTCTGATCAATACTCTTAGGGTCTTTGTTTTGCCAGATCGATTTAGAGTAATGAAGTCCATGTGGCCAAATCCTACAGAGAGAGAGAGGGGGATTGTCAAGCCTAGAGGTTTGACTGTATACGGATCAGAGGTTGAGGCTTTAGAGAGGTCACGTTTTACTCTCATCCGTTCTTCTTTAACATAGACTACCTCTCCACATGGTCATTAATTAAGCATGTCTTGTCGTCCTGTTGCATTTAAATGATCAGGAAGATGCACATTTCTCCAGCCTTAAAGAGACAGTTCACCTAAAAATTAAAATTCTGTCATCATTTATTCACCCTCATGTAGTTCCAAACCTGTTTGATTTTCATTGGATCCCTGTGGACAAATGTATGGACAAAAAATTACCGCCAAGATTTTTGTTTGTTCCACAGAAAAATAAAAGTCACTCAAGTCTGGAATGATTTCAGTTTTCATTTTTGGGTGAAGATCGAAAGCGCAGTCGTTGGCAACGTGATCTTTAAAAACTATGACAGCAAAGGCCAAACCGGGTGACTCGCGCTGTCATTCAAGTAAACGGGCGAATTAGGACTGAACTGAACTCTGGGACTCAAATTTTGATGGTGAACTAAGTAGAGAACAATCCACTCCTGTAAATCTCCCTCTCACCCGGGGTTTTAAGTTTTTTTTTTTGGTTAATTAAAAATGTCAGCTCATTATCACATGTATATGAACACAACAAAGAATTTCGGTGCCTGAACAAATAAGACAATAGCACGCTTGGTAATCTTTAGACAGCTCATTAGGTACTTCATATTAAAATTAAAAACACTGAAAGGACAAAAGCACCAGGAGTGCCCACCCCCAATTCTTCCTCTCTTTCCCTCTCTCTGTTTTTTCACTTGCTCCCCTCACACTCTGTATTCCCGTAACCGTTCTTTAATTCCACCTCAGTCAGCCCATTGAGGGGCAGTGAACCGCATGCTGATGACCTCACTGCTGCGCTCTGATTGGTCAATCTCAGTGACCAACAGCCCCCACATGGGCCAGACAAAAAAGCCACTCTGTCTCTGTCACTCTTTCCCCCCTCTCTGTGTTGACTCATTATTGTTTTCCAGCTCTTTTCTTTCACTTGTTCACAGAAACAGGCAGAGCTGAAAGTTGTGTTTGGTTCGCTCTGATCGGAAGTGATCAAAAACAAACACCGCCTTTTGGCTCGGTGCGATGCATGCGCCCCTATACGGTAATCACCTCTCACCCACTGTATCGTCCTCTGATCATTTGCTCTCTCCTGTTTTAAAACAGATCAAACGAGGAAAAACACGAGTTCCTGTGAACACAAGGAGGACATGGAGTGAGAGAGAAATTTGTGGAGTACACATACTCAGTGGTTAAAAGAGGCTTGAGTTAGGTATTTCATGGGAAAAAAAGTTACAAAATGACTCCTCTAGTAAAACAAGTTTGTCTTAAAACTTCAAAGCGTTATCTCTGTTCAGAAGAGATGGGAGAATTATATAAGGAAAAGAAAAACAGATGAAAGCTGGAGAAGAGGCCTAAGAGACCTAAAAGGGGGAAAAATAGTTTACTGGCATGTAGGGCTATGAAATACCATGAATATTCATAAAATTTTTCCAATGGATGAATATTTCCACGGATAACACAATGGTTTTCCTTAAAATTAAAAAGTGAGTGAGACTCACTGTTTTATTTTCATCTGACTCGTTTCTCAATCTGATCGTCTCAGGTGGACTTGGTATGCTTGATTTATTTCCATGAATCAGTATACACCGATCAGGCATAACATTATGAACATTAGGTGAAGTGAATGATGCTGATTATCTCTTCATCACGGCACCTGTTAGTGGGTGGGATATATTAGGCAGCAAGTGAACATTTTGTCCTCAGAGTTGATGTGTTAGAAGCAGGAAAAATGGGAAAGCGTAAGGATTTGAGCTAGTTTGAGAAGGGCCAAATTTGGATGGCTAGACGACTGGGTCAGAGCATCTCCAAAACTGCAGCTCTTGTGGGGTGTTCCCGGTAAGTATCTATCAAAAATGGTCCAAAGAAGAAACAGTCATGAACCGGTGACAGGGTCATGGGCGGCCATGGCTCATTGATGACTGTGGGGAGCGAAGGCTGGCCCGTGTGGTCCGATCAAACAGACAAGCCACCATAGCTCAAATTGCTCAAGAAGTTAATGCTGGTTCTGATAGAATATATCAATAGTGGAGTCCATGCCTGGACCGGTCAGGGCTGTTTTGGCAGCAAAAGGGGGACCAACACAACATTAGGATATGGTCATAATGTTATGCCTGATCGGTGTATACAGTATATAAGACAATAAGAAATGTTTAGCAAAAGTAGCAAATCAGCATATTACAATGATTTTTGAAGGATCATGTGACACTGAAGACTTGAGTTATGATGCTGAAAATTCAACTTTGGCATATAATACAATAGAAAACATTTTAAATTGCAATGATATTCTATAATATTGCTGTTTTACTGTATCTTTGATCAAAATAAATGTAGCCTTGGTGAGCATAAGATCCCCAAACCTTTGAACTATAGAGTAAAAAATATATATAATTCTTTATATAAATACATGTATTGTTGTTTCCTACTATGCATATATATTTGTATGTACAAATTAAAATGAGTAAATGTTAACTCAGTTGTGTTCATTTGTGCAAAATAAGTTGGGAAAAAAAAACAAGCCTTGATTTTTATTATTATTATTATTATTATTATTATTATTAACAGTTTACTGTATTTTATTTCTTACTTAGCAACAATGGCTGTTATCAGTTGACATGTATACATATCATAATAGTCAAAAGACTACTTTTACTTTTACTTTTTTAAATCATCATTTCCAGCCCTACAGGAAGTAAATTAAAATCGTTCAAACCAGCAAGACTGCATAAGCACATTCTTTGGGTACGAATCACCAAGTGGGCTCAGTGAGACAGCACTAACTGTACATTCCTCTGTCCCACTTAAAAAGAAAAGGAGGGACCGAGGGGGAGAGAGAGTGAAAGAGAGGCTGCAGGGGAGAAGAGAAAGTCTTCATCCCTAAGTCATTTGCCTAAAAAGGATGTGATGAATGAATGTCAGGGACACAAAACATCCACCTCATGTTTAACAAGAGACTCCCCCAGTCCCCAGTCAGGAGGGGGGAAATGGAGAAAGAGTGAAGGGGGAGGGAGGATGATAGAAAGCAAATTCTTGTGTCCATTGGCAAAAGGCACTGTGCGTAACAGAGTTCAGGCCGAAATGGTAATGAAACGAGAGGCGCTTTTGTGTTCGTGTGGTCAATGCGATACAGCTCACCTTACCACTGAAAAGGACATAGGAAGTGAATCAGTGAGTCAACTGTGAGATCAAATGACTGGTCTGTGTGAGCGCAATACAACTCGGCCATCAGCAGTTCCTGACTCACGCACACACACTTGGGAAATTCCTATAAGGGTGTGATATGTCGACTCTCAGTGTGAAATTTTAAGCAAGTGTTATCACTTTTATTGTAATTGTCACAGGTCTGTGTGTGTGTTTGTCCCACAGTTCGCAAACAGACCTCAAGAGGCACAAAGCTACAGCTGTTCGTATTCCACAACTCACTCTTCCACGGTAACCCATGAATAAGTCAATGATATGAAAATGTAAAAATAATATGGCACTTGTTAGAAGTCAAGTAACAAACAAGTAAAAAAGAACAACTCCCTGACTCGTTGGGACAAAAATATTCTGCTTAGTGATACAACCAAAAATATTCTCCCGATACAGCAAAAAAAAGTCATAATAGTTTTTGAGGGACCAAGCATTTAATTAGACGTGTTTTGACTGTTCCAGCATCTATTTCATCCACACAACTATACGCTATAAACTATATATAGATATATGGATAAGCTATAACAGATAAACAAGTAGGCAGTGCGGATGCACTTCACCAAAAGTAGCAATATGTCAAATTTGTTGGGCTGAAATATTGAGGGGCGGCTCTACTATGACTGGTTTAATCAACAACATTCCGAGTTCATTTACTCAAATTTTCGGCTAAATGAAAATTGGGTTTGGTAACACTTTATTTTAAGTTGATGTAATTACTACATGTACTTGCTATAGTACTAAGAGTAAATCATGAATAATTACAGGTAAATAACCCCATACCAAACCCTAACTGTTACTCTATAGTAAGTATATGTAGTTAAAGGGATAGTTCACCCAAACAATTTAAATGACCTAATGATTAATTACCCAGTGTAACGCCTCTCGCAATTCAAAACGCAGACGTCATACATTGCGTCAGTTATGCTTTTTACGTAAGTTGAATACAGAAGGCGGTCTGGCGGAAGCTAGATATTTCACTTTATAAAGTTTTAAATATATTTTTCTTACATAAACTCATTGATTTACTTCAGAAGGCCTTTATTGACCCCCTGGAGCTGTGTGGATTACTTTTATAAAGGATGGATGCACTTTTTTGGGCTTCAAATTTTGGGCTGCCATTCACTGCCATTATAAAGCTTGGATTACCCAGGACATAATATAACTCCAATTGTATTTGTCTTAAAGAAGAATATCATATACATGTAGGACGGCTTGAGTGTAAGTAAATCATAGGGTAATTTTCATTTTTGGGTGAACTATCCCTTTAATTAATAATACTCAGTACTTATTTAGTAAGTACAGTGTAACTACATCACCTTAAAATAAAGTGTAACCCTGTTTTTTTGTGTTTCAGCTAAAAAAAATATTTTGGTGCATCACTAATTTTGCTATATAATATATTTAGGCTGAATCATGAGCCATGGCTGTAACTGGTGGTTTAGATTGGTTTATCTACTGGAAATGTAAAACATGTAGTTATGGCCTTTTTACGACATCGTAATTAAACACGATGCAAGGATGTTATAAGGCCTCCTAAGTTTACAACCGCAGCACAAATGTGGCCCCTTCTGGATTGACAGATTGTATTGAGATGGCTGACTGGGATCTGTGCCATCGACTGACTGTATGGATACGGACTGGTCTAATCAATGCTATTGATCACGACAGGGGGATTTCAACCACAGTGGGGGGACGGGTGATTCAGCCCCCCAAATATTTCACACTGTGACCCTTCAAAACACATTCCACCAAAACACTGAGCTGTTCTCCTCCTCCTGCGCCTTTCTTTCACTCACACATATATCCCCCTTTATAAACACCCTCCGCTAAATCAACCCTAACACTTTACCCCCTTCCCCCTCTTGTTCTTTCACATACAGGCATAAAGCCCACCCATCCCCCCTCTCTCTTTCTCTTCCCAACAGAATCAGGGTGGAAACCGAAGCATGGTGAGGGAGCGGTTTGCTGCACATTCGATTGGTGTTTATTAGAGAATAAATGTAAAGAAAACATCTTTGTTTACCTTTGAGCAGAAATTGTCCCTCAGTGATGACGTCGGCGGTCATGACGTTGTACTCGTTCTCGGTGAAACCCGCCTGACATGGCATCGCCCCCATGCCCTGGACTGCCACCTGCCAAAAAACACAAAAGCACCAGACAAATTAATCCCCCGATTAATGGTGATTAATAAACATCGCCCCTCAGCACGGGCCAACCTCCACCACGGCGAGAGCCAAATATCCAGAATCCCAAGAGGAATCGATGGACATAACGATCACGCTCTTTCACCATAAACAGAGGAAATGAGGCAGAACTCTGCTCAAGAAAAGCACAGCGATGAGACTTTCCAGAGCTGCCGAGTCCATCGATCAAGCTCGAAATGAACTCTTTAAATTAGCAATGCTATTGTATTTTTCACCGATTACTCGCTAATTTGCAGCAGATCGGTGAAATTAAATAAGGTTCATTGCATGACGATTTACTGGGTTGCTCCTGAATTATTCCATTTTTCTTCATTCTACTTTCCTCAAAGGATAGCGAGGGGGTTCGATCTCCACTCCTCCCCCTACCCCGCTAGGGCATCTGTTATTTTGAAGGTGGGTGTAATTAGACTGATGAGGTCAGGAGGGCGAGACGTTAGAAAAGCAGAGCTGACCAGGCTACGCATACTCTGCCTTGAACGCCGTGGTCTGGTGGAGAACTTATCACATAAAAACACAAACACACACTTGTGCAGCTGCCGTAAGCACTCCGGTGACAGGCCACAAACCCTGCTTTATGGCTTACGCTTAAAACAGGCATGCACTCCTAGCATTTAGCGGGAAGGACAAAGACTTATTCATTCTTGACTTGTCTTATTAGAAAATAAACCACCAGCATTGAGTCAGTCTTAAAAGCATGAGCTGATATGACACACAAAGTCTGAATCTTAGGATAAGCAAATAGGTGAATTTGTTTTTTTAAAGGATGCTTGAGAAGATCAAAGGTGGTGTCCACTGTGAAACAGCCTCTTTGTGTTGGAATAAGATCAGAGGCTTGAAGAAGACGGCTGGCTGTGTTTGTTAATGGCCTCATAGTCAATTTATCAAACATGTTAATTACGTGTTAGCTCGGTGGATGCTAACTTAATGTCCTACACCAACGACCAATCAAACATTTGCTTTTGTGCTAACAAAATCATCATCAACCTGATCAGCTTTTTGATGTCGTCATCTGGTGCTGCCTCGCTGATGATATATCTGCAGAACCCCTATATAAAGCTGGCACTACAGGGGTGTGTTTGAAAATCTGACTTTAAACTGTCCTGTCAGCAATTGCTTAGCAATATGCTGCCTCTGCACATCCACACAGAGCGAATGATTCTAGATGGAGCCGCACCAGCGGCCCTGCTGACATGAAGAATCAGAGGCAGAAAGAGGTTGCAGATGCTATAAAGCCAATGGTGATCGTATAAAGACTCTGTCACTATATGGCTTTATATATCTGTGCTAAATTACAATGAGATTTGTAGTTAGAATTTCAATTTAAACCTCTTTAAAATGTGCAGTGCGTGTATTTTTACGCACACACATTGCTTCAAAGAACCACTTTTTAAAAAGCAATTATTTTACGTTAGGCTGTCATTTGGTTCTTGACATAGAAGTGTTGTGTATTACGTTATTTATTTATTTTATTAATAGGTCTGTTTATTACAATTTCATATTTCGTTGCAGTCATGATTCAAAACATCAAGCCATTTAGAAACTAAATATAATTTGTATTCACACTATACAAACCTCATTCCCTTTTGCTATAAAAAAGTGCAATTCTGTTTGTGAACTGACTAAACTGTCGTTTAATCAAGTCGTAAACATATTCCAGTACGTTTAATTTTTAACATGTTCGTGACGAGTCAATAAATCATTGAGTTGTTGGTTTGAGAACAATTGAGAACGGCAGCTCAGTTCGCTCACGGAATCGGTTCACTTGAAAGATTCGACTGAAAAGAATGACTCGTTCACCAAGCGAACATCGCTATCATACAGCAGAGGGTTTTTAAACATGTGGAACCGTTATAACACCCACAAACAAACACACACACACACACACACACACACACACACACACACAACAGTAAAATGCTACATTGATGTTGCACTTTAAAAACTTGCAGCATTACCACATTTACGAGATCAGGACTCCTACTTCTGTTGCTGCAGACCACAAATACAATACAAACATTGAAACCCGGACCAAATGGCTGGTGGCCAAATGTTAACTTTATTACCATGCAAATTTTAAGCGTTTGGTTCCATCATAACATAACAGTTTGCTAGTCATTTATTTCTCATCTGAGTGTGATGGAAACATAACATGACTGCTCCCCGCGTTCAAATATTAATTCTGCTGGACTCTGCATTTTCAGCAATTCAGAGGGCAGCAGAGCAGACCCAAAAACTGACAGCACGATTCATTTCTCCGCTCGATGATTCGGGTCAGAGTGATCTGTCATATTTGGGTTACGCACAGACCCCGTTGTTCGCCGTGAGAATTCGCATTTGCACATCTAAAAGAGACAGAGTCAGCGGAAGAGGACAGTCGCCTTGCGGCCACTTTAATGAGCTGTTCATTAACTGATTATTGTTACATTTGTTTCATCACTCGGAAAGGGACCATTGTGACCTAATCACCTCCTCGAGGGCAACTTTTCAATCAAAAGAAGAGAGAGCGCGTTTGAAAACCCGCATTCATCTGCGACTGGCTCCGGTTCAGCACGGGACGGTTTAAACGGGGCTGCTAGTACAACCCAACGGCTATACAACATGCAAAAAAACATCGCACACAGAGTCTAACCTCTTGTGAATAATAGTAAGGCGAATATAATAGAATAAAGACTCTCTAGAATTGCACAGGAAGCAAACTAGATGCGACATGAAGTCTTTAACCCTTCGAGATGATCAGAAAAACCGATAGTGCTGAATTTGATCTGGGCACTGACGCCCTATTTAAATATTCTGCCACTAAGCAAAAGCGTTTATTTGCATTTTGACTAATAAATGCACACCAATAATTGCTCTACAGTTTACAAACACAGAGTATAAATAATAGCAATTACGGACACGCCAAACCACAAACATAAAGCAGCATCGCTACAACGCGCAGTTCGTGCCCGAGCGCACATCGCCTTTCGGACCTCTTCATTTTACCTGCAGAGCGGCGAGAAGCCCCAGCATCACGCCTCCCGAACAGTACATCGTTTAAATTCCGTCCTTTGTGAAGAAACCGATAGAGTTGGCCGTTTTCCGCTGCGTTATAGTGTTCCGTAAGGTAGCGGCGGCATGTAGCGACAGAATCGTTCCTCCGTTTCTCTCTGGCACTGATCCGTGCTGCTCTCGGTCTGGTACTGACGCTCCGCTCGCTCTCGCACTTCAACTGCAGAGCAGCGCTCTCAGTGGCGCCCTCTAGCCGCGCTCAGTGGTACTGCGCCTGAGAGGGGGCTCCTTTCCTTATGTCACCCCCTTCAGCCTCCGGAAGTCACAGTGAAGAAGACAAGACCCCGCCTCCTTCACTACAACAAAAGGAAGATCTTCTTTCTTTAACCCCACCCAACCCCTTAATGCCCACTAATCGGCAAGAGGGACCGAGAATTCCTGGATTTAAAGTGCATGTCTCATCTCATTCGGGTGGGCTTCTTTGAAAATCTAATGTTGTGGTAGGTAGCAGCCTACTTCTGAAAGCATTGTTAAAAACCTCATGTAAGAGACAATGTGTCAGCGGGTCATTATTGCGAAATAAACCTGACAGGGTGATCAGGACCCCTCAAAAAGCTCAAATAAATATATGGAATATTGATTAGAGCTGAAATTATTTTGTGAGAATTTGAGACTGAAAAGTGTTAAAACAATCCTGATCAACTGTACTTATTTGGCAATCATGAAACAATTATTTGTGATCGTGGACCACAAAACCAGTCATAAGAGGCAAAAAAATTGAGATTTAAACATCATCTAAAAGCTGAATAAATAAGCTTTCCATATGGTTTGTTAGGATAGGACAATATTTGGCCGAGATGCAACTATAAAATCTGGAATCTGAAGGTGCAAAAAAAAAAAAGTCCTTAGCAATGCATATTAGTACTAATAATACATTTTGTATATATTACGGTAGAAAATTTACAAAACATCTTCATGGAACATGATCTTTATTTAATGTCCTAATGATTTTTGGCATAAAAATAAAAAAATATTTTGACCCATACAATGTATTAATGGCTATTGCCACAAACCTGTGGGATTTATGATTGTTTTTTGATGGTCCAGGGTCACATTTGTAGAATCTGCAGAGCATAGATATTAAACATTGTTTTTTGAGATGAAAGGTCAGTTATACAGAATATCACTGAACGACCAATTAGAGTCAAGTATTCCAGAGACCTGTAATAAATCCAGATAAAGTAACTCAATATAGGCCAATTTAGCTTTAGTTATGCCAAAACTCTCATGAGTATCAGATGGGGAAAATTATGCCTGTTTTATGCTGTGAATCTTAAATAGTGTGAATTGACAATGTAAATGGATTTTATGACAGTGCTGAAACTTGATTAGGGAATTTGCTCAGGTGATGTCTTATTCCACTGCTGTCTTGTGGGCATGACTGCGTCTCTAGTCGTGACAGGCAGGGACAGGGACAGGGAAACTGGCACTTGGAGTGCCTGTGACAGCAGCGAATGTCTATGGAGCAGATGTCCTGTGCTCTCTGAGAGAGTCTCCGGTCATCAGCGCGCACCACCATCTGCTCATCATTACCGGCCCGGCCGAAACACACAAACACACACACCAACCGTGGAGTCGCCGGTCTGTCTCAGTGACATCAGAGAGGTTGGCCTTGACAGAGAGCGAGAGAGATAAGCGATAAAGACGGGGCAACAAAGGGGAACCCGTAGTCCTAATACAAATTTTTAAAGGGATAGTTCAACCAAAAAAAGAAAAAATAAATAACCCCACGTGATTTTATTTCTTCTGTGAATTTTTGAAGAATAATGACTACATTTCAGTAGGATCCTCACACATTTTTTTTTTTTTTTTTTTTTGTCACTTAAGACATTGACAGCCCTCTTTCACTTTCATTGCAAAAAAGTGAAGATATTCACCTAAAAATGTGCCTTTTGGGTTCCACTGCCAGAATTTTTCAAAACATGTATCCACAAAGTCTATCTTTGTACAGTGGTGTTACCTGGGAATTTCATCACATTCGTATGTTTCGTGATTGTGTATTGTCTTTGGCACTTTTATTTTTCTCTGAATTTAGAACTGGACAAGTGAAATCTTGTGTTCTCCACAATGGCTTAAGGTTTTCAAAGTTAGCTGGATTGCAGACTATGAATTATCTGTAATATTATCTTCCTTCCATCTTATTAATGTCCTGAAACGGCTTCACGAATCCTTATAGCATTCAATCAGCTTATCACCTGATACAAATTTATATTAAAAATGTAATAAGAGGTGCTACCTTGTAGGATTGGGCAAAATTCAGAGTTTAGGAACTAGCTTCCGTTCATACAATGAGTGTGAATTTGGATTCAATTCGTTTCAGACCACAGAATGTTGAATTGCAATGGGAATGACAAGAAGAGGATTTTCTCTGTCGTTATTCAAAAGAATTCAACACAGCCACAAAACAATGGCATCCTTAATTTACAAATAATGCAAATACACATATATAACATTAAAAGTAATTATTAAGACCATTTAATCTTTCTAAATGCATCATAAAACCTAAACCTATACCTAGCATTTAATTTACAAATAATACAAATATATTTCCTAATATGTAGAAAACCTGTATTGTTAATTTCTTTTTTAATATGTTCAATACCAACAAAACAATGAACTAACAATGAACGAATATACAGTGTGTGTGTGTGTGTGTGTGTGTGTGTGTGTGTGTGTGTGTGTGTGTGT
>JAGHMJ010000260.1:0-112500 GCA_018749465.1 Paracanthobrama guichenoti
CTGCACCATCATCTAGACAAGATTACTACAAAAAAGCGTGGTGAGAACACACCGATTACGTTCAGAGACGACTGATCTTCTAGTGGCCACTATTAAACCCGCCCCACCCGAATCCTAAGATTACGGCTGCTAGGAAGGAAGCGCAAGGAACTGGTGTTATAGCGGCATAGCTCATGCTTGAGCAACACTATGAAGATTTGATCGGAAACACCATCAGGGCCTTAAAACCAAGCGTCTGAAGTTGATTGGCGTCGTTAGAGATAGCTACCAATTGGGCGGAGAAAAATTACGGGGACAGGTTGGCGGCTCGAAACTATCGAACAGGCGGAAGCCCTGTACTCTCGCGAAGTGCTGAGAGACCACGTGTACAGATTCTGCCTGCTGTTACTGAAACCACGACAGGCAGACAACCACTACCATCACCGAGGCCTTGCGTATGCGCCAAGTGAAGTGGCCTCACCGCCTAATCAGCCTCCCCCACCACATATTACAGCCGCGCCCCCAATTAGTTACCGCAGAAGTCCATGTACAAACATCTCCAGGTCAGCGGGATGCATCTTGGGTCTGAGCTCACCTGACAGAGGTGACTGGCACGTCACCACAGAAGAGGAAGCTCCACCTCTGGTGCAGCCCCAAAGACAGTAACTCAGGGTGTAGTGCTACTTGAGAAAGGTGAGACATAAGGTTTCTCTTTCCGTCCCACGAAAAAAATTAACCCCTGTGTTTATGAAGGGAGACTCTCTCCTCTTATTTCTCTTGACCAACCTACACAGGTTGGACCCCAGTGTGAAAGCGGAGTGGTGAGACCCACACAGGTTTCCCTTTCTGTTCCACTGGAACAAAGAAATCCCCCGTGACCTGGCGTCCTTCTTTTGGCCCCTGGGCGGGTGGGAGCGGAGCTCGAAGGAAGTCGACCATCCTGGGAGTGAAGGGATGGTTCGGCGACCACCCGGCGTTTTGAGGCAAACCTCCACCCCCTCCCTCACCTCCTTCCCCGATTTTGCATGACCTAGAGGACTTGGATTCTTCCCACAATCCTTTTCCGAACGCTTTCGCCCATCTCGAATCTACAATTTTTGAAGATCAGACAATATCAGCGATAACACAAGATTTTGTCACCTCTTTCCTACGATTTCTCCTTGAGCACGAGGACCCCTCCGTCCCAACGCCTGGGGCGCCTTTACTCAGCCAAGCCCGATTGTCTGAAAGGTACACCAATGGCAAATATTGGTCCCTCCTAGTCCAATTCCACAGATGGCCCCAGACCCCAGCGACATCGAACTAATTACTGATTCGCGAGCTCTGGGGAAGACCTAAACGTCACGCTAATACCACCAGGAAAAACATCGATTGGCGTTTAGCGATACCATAAAAATCGTGATTTTAGGTGACGACTCTAGCTAGGTTCCCTAAATTTCAGAACTCCAATTTGCAGATCGATGCCTTTCCAGGAGCTAAGTTCAACATGCTACAAGCCTAAATTCCAGAGGCTCCAAATCACAGAAGTACCGAGAAAAGATGCATCCTTTCTTTTGGCCTTAATAATCGCCAACAGCGACTTAAGATCAGAGGCGATCAAAGGCACAGAGACACCTCATCAAAGCGACTCGGGACAAATTCACAATGCCGGTTTATTCACAGTCCCTGTCATCAATTTTTTGAGACCCTCTCATTAGTAGAACAGCAGATGGTGGAGGCTATCAATAATAATATCCGGAAGAATTGGTGATTTCATTCCCCTCCCCTCCAGAAGTATCTGCTTTGCGGTGGAGCCCGATGGAATCCATTGGAGCCGCTACGCCAAGGCGAATCTTACATTATACTGGGCCAAGTCTTTAAACTTGTCATTATTTTTGAGCAGGATACCTGGTGTTGATAATTTGATAATTAATTTATCAAAGACATTTCTCTTAACTCCCGACCAGCGTTCAATTACTCAAAGGACTCACTTTCGGTCATTCCTACTCGACAGACTTTAAAAAACAAAAAGATAGAATTAGTCCGGTGACTTACAAGCTTACCATCGCCGACTCAGCTTTCGAAACACATTTTGAAGGTAAAAAACTTGGAAGAAAAGCTCCCTTTGCACGGGTCCATCGAATGGATACCTCTGTAACTTTATTGCGAATAACATTAGACAAATTATTACGGCTGATTGTTATGCCGTCCGTCCACCTTAGTTGGGGAGCAGAATGGGCGACACAATCTCCTCGAGCTGAGAGCAGGGCACTTGGAAAGCAGTCAAAACACTGATATTGTGATAAAAGCAGGCAGATAAAGAGAAGCCTTGGTCGTGATTTTAGATAGGAACGGTATTTATGGAAGGACATGAACCAGCCTTCGGTGATAGGGGAGATATTGCCGTCCTATGGACCGACCGATTGTTGCGAAAGACGGCTAGAGAGGTGCAAAGGGACATTCTCGAGAAATGTGTCAAAAAGATAATCAATTGAGAACTAGAGGATTTCCTCTGGGCGATGGAAACCCCCAGACCCAGAGCGGTTCTATCTGCTCCCAAAAATCCATAAAGCCCACATGCCTGGAAGTAAACCTACGAAGGCCACCACCCGGACGTCCAATAGTTTCGGACTGCAATGCGATGAGTACTGTACGGACAGGTATAGCCGAACACTTTCTCAATCCATTACTTTTGAAACCACGACAGCTACATAAAGACACTACGATTTTCTTGAGAGAAGATAAGCCGACTCCAAATCACAGGATACTTTGTGATGATTCACCGCTTGATACGTCGACAGCCTCTGGTGTGAAGCGATCGAAATGTTCGACGCCGTTAGCCTGATGACATGTTGAAGCGGGTCAGCTCGCTTCAAATGTTTTACAAGTTTCACCCCCGACCAAAGAACATTGATAACTATATGTATGTAAACTTAGCTAAAGATCAATCTAAGCTATATATAAGCCATTTCTTTGGTTATTCTGACTCTAAATTTTGTTAGAATATTTGAAGGCGTTCAATGGGTAATATCAAATCAATTCATTAAGTATATGCGCTAAGATGTTTGTTGTATGACGTCATTGAAAGACAGTCTGCACCAGCGCTGGTTCGTCGTTCATCTCAAGCGATTACCCTTATTTTGCTGCATAGTAGCACTACTTTGATTGTTGATATTCTTGATTAAGTGTTGTTATTACTGGTATAGAGGTAAATTATCACATATGTTGGCTGTGTACATATCAGGTCTGAACGTGATACGAATGGGCGAACTATGAAAAGAACAACTGATCATGTATTTTGCTTAAGAGGCAGCGTAACCAATCATTTATTAGCTAATTTCTAACAATTTGTTAGATTAATTTTTCGAAAATACTTGACATGTTAAATCCCAGATTAACCTCAGCATGTTTGTTGTGAATTATTGTTAATTTCTAACTCTGTAAAAAGCCTCATTTAATAAGCGCTAATTGGTGAACTCATTAAGAAGCGGATCGGCGGATCTTGTTTATCGTATATTTTCACTAGGTGAGAGCGGACAGCTATCATTGGCTTTTGTACTAATTGAAGCGAGTTGGTCCCCTAAATGTTCACTATCAGTGTACCAACAGGTAATACTTTGTAAATTCCAACAACTTTGATTATTTTCGCATTTGGTTTTGAACCAGTTCTGAGGACCATTATGTTTTGACTGTGGCGTTGTGGCGACTGTACCTTAGTGGCTTTTCCAGACATGATGTTGCTGGCATGTAATTCATTGGGCAGGATATGTGCTCATTTGCTGAAGGGTGTTTGGCACTTGTAGAAGCTTATCAGCTACAAGTACAATCAGTCTGCTGAGCAACTGCCCTGACACTATTGCATACTGATGTTGAGGCTTTACCCTATTTATCTAACCTGTGTAAAGGCAATGACAGCAACTCTTGTCATGTCTGGGTCCTAATCACAGCACTAAGCTATGCAATGAGCATTGGTCTACCTCTTCAAAACTAACCTGGACACTCACAACCCGCCTAAACCTACCTCCACACAGTCGGTCTAAAAACTACCCGGGCACTCCACAGCCCACCCTGACCCTACCTTTGAGGTGGTCAACCCCTCTAAAACTAACCGGACCCACAACCCGCCTAAGCCTACCAAGTACCCACAGCCGCTGGGTTTGAACCCTACCTTTTTCAATATCGAACAACTCTGTCTCTTCACTGATGGGGTGGGGTTGAGTACACATGGAGTGGCTTTGGCTTGCTCGCCAAAAAATCTTTGTGCTGGCTTGGGGTCCCAGCTGGGCCTGCCTGACCAGTTGTTCAGAAGGACCGTGCATAACCGGGCCTGGAACCGCTCAGAGCCCAGACTCTGGAATCTTTAATCCTAATCAACTAGCCCTAATCCTAACCTAACCCCAATCCTAACCCCTAACCCCCCCAATCCTAACTCCTAACCCTAACCTCAACCCCAATCCTAACCTAACCCCGGTTGTCTAAAACCTACCCGGAGACCCACAGCCCGCCTTGACCCAACCTTAGGTTCGTCCAACCCTCTTTAAACTAACCGGACACTCACAGCCGCCCTAAACCTACACTCACACCCCCAGTCGGTCTAAAACCTACCCGGGCACTCACAGCCCACCCTGACCCTACCTTTAGGGTGGTCCAACCCCTTCTAAAACTAACCTTGACGCCCACAACCCGCCTAAACCTACCCAAGTACCCACAGCCGCTGGGTTTGAACCCTACCTTTTCAATGGGAACAACTCTGTCTCTTCACTGATGGGGTGGGGTTAGTACACATGGAGTGGCTTTGGCTCTCTGCCTCGTCTTTGTGCTGGCTTGGGTCCCCATTGGAGCGGCCAGTTGGGAGAAGGACCGTGCAGATAACAGGGCCTGGACCCTTTAGGGCCCAGACTCTGGATTTTCAGTCCCTTATCTGGCCAGTGCCTCTTCCTCTGGACTCTGGTGGGATCCCTTGTCCTGGTATTGGACTTTGGCGGAGTGTCATGCCACTTCATTGTTTTTCACCACAGAAGTCTGGGATATTGATCATGATTTTCCATTACATACAATTCCATATCTTTAAAATCCGGGGTACAGGAACCATTCTTAAGAAACATTTGACTGGGTTTTCATTTCAAGTCTAAAATAAATAAACAACTTAAGTTAAATAGGACTTCATTTGAGGTTTTCACTTTACGGTCCAATTCATGTTAAAAACCATTCATGTTTAGGTATACAAAAGACATTTACACAAGATAACAAAAGGTTTTTATCTCCAATTACATCTTTTATTCAATATTTATTTTTAAAAAACACTTTTATTCTTTTTAAAAAAACAAAAAAGATTATATACATTATTAGAAACATAATTTTGTTTAATTTATCGATGTCAACCATGACTTCAAAGCTTATTTTATTTTATTCTGAGGTATTGATTATGTTTAAATCAAACAGGAATTGCTCTCTGTTGATTCGTTTGAGGGCGGTGGCGTCACGCGCTCTGTACTCACTGCAGCTCACTTCTTCCTGCTCCACGGAACACGCAGCAGCTTCTCTCACGCTCTGCGTCTTTTCAGTGACTTTTGCAATATTTCTCAGTTTCTACAGCGAAATCCGTTTGATTCAGCCTGAAGAAGATACATTTTGTATCGAAGCGTCGCGACGAATCAAACGGTGTCTGATTTATTTTGTTATTTGACTTTAAACTGCCCGATCGCGGGATGTATCGTCAGCGCGACCGGGTTCATGGAGAACACTCCACGACCGCGGTTGCAGTTTGAACGCGCTCCCTGAGAACTAAATCAGTTTCCTTTAATCTTATTAGGAAACAGAAAGAAACAAACGTGATTTTAATCACGATTTCCATGATGAAGACTTTTACGCTCGCGGATATAATCGGTTTGATGATACACAGCTGCAAACTCGTGAATTCATTAATACCAATTATAGAGGCAGGGACATTGAAATGATTCACCCCGAAGAAGCGGCAATAAATCCCGTTTTCACACAGGTGGGGTCATGAGTCAAGTGAATTGCGTTATGTCTCTGCTTCTCATCTCGCGGGACAAGACAGACATGCAGAGGACAGTTTCACCCGTGTGTCTCGAAAATAAAAGGAAACGCGATAGAGCCAAACAAAAACGTATGGCTCTCGCGGCCAACAGGCAATCAGAATTCCAAACAGATTATGTGTCACGTAACAACCAAGAGGTTTCACTGAACATTACCGTTTTACACCCCAGCGTGGTTATGATTCCGTTTCTGAATATAATTATTCAGATGGTCGGCGGTTTTCTGCACGAATTATTCCACCAGGGAATATGAAGAGAAACGATTTCCGCCCTCCTCCATGGAGATCAGTTTCTTTGCCTAATTTGGGTCGGATCAACCGCTGCACTTCAGACACTTTACGCTGCGCCTGGAGCGATGGCTTCCGTGGGGCGAATAGTAACTTCGCTCAAGGAAAATTCATTGGGGCGAGGAAAATGCACAACGATACACACAAAACCAACACGAAATTTCTCACCAACAAATCGAACCACGCTGAGGCAGTCACAGCCAAGTGTCGTGTATGCACCTGCACCCCCACAGCTTAAAGCTACCACCAAGCTGATGTGCGAGTTGATTAGTGCGGTTCATCATCTGAACAAGATTACTACAAAGAAAGCGTGATGAGAACACACCGATTACGTTTCAGAGACTGACTGATCTTCTAGTGGCCACTATTAAACCCGCCCACCCGAATCCTAGGGTCGAAAGCGGCTGCTAGAAGGAAGCGCAAGGAACTGGTGTTATAGCGCGCAGCTCATGCTTGAGCAACACTATGAAGATTTGATCGGAAACACCATCCAGGGCCTTAAAAACCAAACGTCTGAAGTTGATTGGCCACGTGCGTTCGAGATAGCTACCAATTGGGCGGAGAAAAAAAACGGGGACAGGTTGGCGCTCGAAACTATCGAACAGGCGGAAGCCCTGTACACAGCGGAAATGGCTGAGAGACCACGTGTCGTTACGCCTGCGGTTACTGAAACCACGACAGGCGAACAACCACCACCATCACCGAGGCGCTGCGTATGCGCAAGTGGTGGCCTCACCGCCTAATCAGCCTCCCCACCACATATTACAGCACGCCCCAATTGAGTTTACATGAAGTCCATGTACAAACATCTCCAGGTCAGCGGGATGCATCTTGGGTCACAGGCTCACCTGACAGAGGTGACTGTGCGTCACCACAGAAGAGAAGCTCCACCTCTGGTGCAGCCCCCAAAGACAGTAACTCAGGGTGTAGTGCTAACGGAAAAGGTGAGACCCATAAAGGTTTCTCTTTCCGTCCCACGAAAAAAATTAACCCCTGTGTTTATGAAGGAGAACTCTCTCCTCTTATTTCTCTTGACCAACCTACAGGTTGGACCCCAGTGTGAAACAGTGGTGAGACCCACACAGGTTTCCCTTTCTGTTCCACTGGAACAAAAGAATCCCCCGTGACCCTCGTCCTTCTTTGGCCCCTGGGCGGGTGGGGGCGGAGCTCGAGGAAGTCGACCATCCTGGGAGTGAAGGGATGGTTCCGGCGACCCGAGCGTTTTGAGAGCAAACCTCCACCCCTCCTCACCTCCTTCCCCGATTTTGCATGACCTAGAGGACTTGGATTCTTCACCCAAATCCTTTTCCGAACAACTTCGCCCATCTCGAATCTACAATTTTTTGAGTCAGACAATATCAACGATAACACAAAGATTTTGTCACCTCTTTCCGATTTCTCCTTGAGCACGAGGACCCCTCCGTCCCAGCGCCTGGGGCACCTTTACTCAGCCCGCCGGTGTCTGAGAAGGTACCTGTGCGCAAATATTGGTCCCTCTAGTCCAATTCCACAGATGGCCCCAGACCCCAGCGACATCGAACTAATTACTAGTTCGCCGAGCTCTGGGGGAAGACCTAAACGTCACGCTAATACAACCAGGAAAAACATCGATTGGCGTTTAACGATACATAAAAAATACGTGATTTTAGGTGACTCTAACGCAGCTAGGTTCCCTAAATTTCAGAATACCAATTTGCAGATCGATGCCTTTCCAGGAGCTAAGTTCCAACATGCTACAAACCTAATTCAGGGGGCTCAAATCACAGAAGTACCGGAAAAGATCATCCTTTCCTTTGGCCTTAATAATCGCCAACAGCGACTTAAGATCAGAGCGATCAAAGAGCTACAGAACCTCATCAAAGCGACTCGGGACAAATTCCCCAATGCGGACATTCTGATCCCTGTCATCAATTTTTCCAGGGCCCTCTCATTGGTAGAACAGCAGATGGTGGAGGCTATCAATGCGTATATCCGGAAGAATTGTGATTTCATTCCTCCCCTCCCAAGTATCTACTTTGCGGTGGAGCCGATGGAATCCATTGGAGGCCCGCTACGCCAAAGGCGATCTTGTTATACTGGGCCAAGTCTTTAAACTTGTCATTATTTTGAGCAGGATACCTGGTGTTGATAATTTGATAATTAATTTATCAAAGACATTTCTCTTAACTCCCGACCAGCGTTCAGTACTCCAAAAGGACTCACTTTCATTCCTACTCCGACTGACTTTAAAACAAAAAAGATAGAATTAGTCAGTGACTTACAAGCTTACCATCGCCGACTCAGCTCAGAAACACATTTTGAAAGGTAAAAAACTTGGAGAAAAAGCTCCTTTGCGGGTCCATCGAATGGATGCCGTCTTTAACCACATTGCGAATAACATTAGACAAATTGTTACAGCTGATTGTTATGCCGTCCGTCACCTTAATTGGGGACAAAATGGGCGGCACAATCTCACTCGAGCTGAGAGCAGGGCACTTAAAAGAGCTTAGTCAAAACACTGATATTGTGATAAAGCAGGCAGATAAAGGAAAGCGGTCGTGATTTTAGATAAGGAACAGTATTTATGGGAAGGACATCCGACAACTCGGTGATGGGGAATATTACCGTCCTCTGGACCGACCGATTTTGCGGAAACGGCTAGAGAGGTTAGGGACATTCTCGAGGAAATGTGTCAAAAAAGATAATCAATTGGAAGCAGAGGATTTCCTCCTGGGCGATGGAAACCCCAGACCCAGGCGGTTCTATCTGCTCCCAAAAATCCATAAAGCCCACATACCTGGAGTAAACCCTCGACGAAATACCACCGGACGTCCGATAGTTTAGGACTGCAATAGCGAGTCCTACTTTACGACCAGGTATGTGAACACTTTCTCAATCCATTAGCACAGAAACACGACAGCTACATAAAAAGACACTTACGATTTTCTTGAGAAGATAGGCCGACTCCAAATCCCACAGGATGCTTTTTTATTCACCATTGATGTCGACAGCCTCTACACTAACATCGAAACCGATGTTGGTGTGGAGGCGATCAAGAAATGTTTCAAAAACACCCCGACCCAAAACGCCTGATAACTATATAATTAAACTATTAAAGATCAATCTAACTAAAAACGACTTTCAATTTAACTCTAAATTTTATTTACAAACCAAAGGAACGGCAATGGGTAAAGCATTTGCGCCATCGTGCGCCAATATTTTTATGGCGCGGTGGGAGAGTCGCTTTGGCTTCCCATCCTCTCAAGCCCTTTTCATACTTTCGGTTCCTCGATGACATCTGGGGCGTGTGGACCCACTCTGAGGATGCATTTTCGACTTTCATTCAACACCTGAACAACCATCAAAAATCTATCAAAATTAAGTATCGCTTTCGACCGAAGGAGGTTAATTTTCTAGGCGTGACCACATTTAAAGGAGCGAGATTCTCGGAAACCGGCGCTTGGATTTTCGTGTTCACTTTAAGAGACGGACACTCATTAGCTTTTGCACAAAACTAGTTTTCACCTAAACATACTTTTCAGGGAATTGTTAAATCCCAACTACTTAGATTTCATCGCATTTGTTCTGAACCGTCTTCTTTCTTGCGTGCAACAAAAACTCTTTTTCTCCTCTACGCCATCGTGGCTATTCCAGAACTTTCCTCCGAAAAATTCTCAGAACCTTTCGTGAGCCCAAGCGACCAAAGCCGGGAGCGGCACCTAAAGACAAATTAATCCCCCTTGTGACACACTTCTAGGAGCAGAGCGTACAACTTAATCTAGCTGTTAAAGCCAATTTCAGCAAATTTTTGACTGGGTCCAATTTTTTGCAAAAGCATAAACCGATTGCAGCATTTAGAAGAAACAAAAACCTCAAAGATGTTTTAGTACACAGCAAATTGCAGACAGCGCCTAACTATAGCAAAAGTAGCACTATTAAATATTTTGCGCCCCAAAAAGTCATTAAAAGTAGGTCCACGGGTCGGATCTTTCATTTATCACATGTTTTAAATGGCCGAGTGTCCAACTGTGTATATTTGATATTTTGTACCAGATGTAGAAGGCAGTACGTTGGGCAGACAAAAAATGAGCTCCAATATCGTATATACCAACATGTGTACAATATCACACACAAAATTGAAAAGCGCAGGCATTTGGTTCTACATTTTCTGTCCCATGGACTGACCTCTCTCTCGTTTCTCGGGCCTACAGACATGTGCTTTTTGGACCCTGAGCGACCGTCTTAGGGCAGAAAAGCTATGGATGAAACGCCTGGACACAATGTTCCTAAAGGCCTTAATGAGATGTGAATCGGTCAGTCGTACTCCATTTTTACTTAGTAGGAGTGGCTGGCACTGCAGCCCTTCTCAAACCTACCGCCATACACTCAATCTGCCTAAAACCTAACCCCTACACCGGGCAACCCACCTAAACCTAACCTCACACCCCAGTCGGCCAAAACCTACCCCCTACACCCGCTAACCCCACCTAACCTAACAACCTAATGGGGTATACACCTAGTCCTAACCTCCTAACCCTAATAACCTAATCCTAATCCTAACCCTAATCCTAACCCCTAACCCCAACCTAACCCCTAACCTAACCCCAATCCTAACCCTAACCCCGGTTGGCCTAAAACCTACCCTAAGCCCCCAACCTTAGGTTCGTCCAACCCTCTTTAAACTAACCCGGACACTCACAACCCGCCCTAAACCTACACTAACCCCCAGTCGGTCTAAAACCTACCCGGGCACTCACAGCCCACCCTGACCCTACCTTTAGGGTGGTCCAACCCCTTCTAAAACTAACCCGGACGCCCACAACCCGCCTAAACCTACCCAAGTACCCACAGCCGCTGGGTTTGAACCCTACCTTTTCAATGGGAACAACTCTGTCTCTTCACTGATGGGGTGGGGTTGGTACACATGGAGTGGCTTTGGCTCTCTGCCTCGTCTTTGTGCTGGCTTGGGGTCCCATTGGAGACGGCCAGTTGGGAGGAAGGACCGTGCATAACCTGGACCCTTTAGGGCCCAGACTCTGGATTTTCAGTCCCCCAATCATAATCCTAACCCTAATCCTAGCCTAATCCTAACCCTAACCCCAATCCTAACCCCTAACCCTAACCCTAACCCCAATCCTAACTTGGCCTAAAACCTACCCTAAACCTTAGGTTCGTCCACCCTCTTTAAACTAACCTGGACACTCACAACCCGCCTAAACCTACACTCACACCCCAGTCGGTCTAAAACCTACCCGGGCACTCACAGCCCACCCTGACCCTACCTTTAGGGTGGTCCAACCCCTTCTAAAACTAACCTGGACGCCCACAACCCGCCTAAACCTACCCAAGTACCCACAGCCCGCTGGGTTTGAACCCTACCTTTTTCAATGGGAACAACTCTGTCTCTTCACTGATGGGGTGGGGTTAGTACACATGGAGTGGCTTTGGCTCTCTGCCTCGTCTTTGTGCTGGCTTGGGGTCCCATTGGAGACGGCCAGTTGGGAGAAGGACCGTGCATAACCGGGCCTGGACCCTTTAGGGCCCAGACTCTGGATTTTCAGTCCCCTTATCTGGCCAGTGCCTCTTCCTCTGGACTCTGGTGGGATCCCTTGTCCTGGTATTGGACTTTGGCGGAGTGTCATGCCACTTCATTGTTTTTCACCACAGAAGTCTGGGATATTGATCATGATTTTCCATTACATACAATTCCATATCTTTAAAATCCGATTGTACAGGAACCATTCTTAAGAAACATTTGACTGGGTTTTCATTTCAAGTCTAAAATAAATAAACAACTTAAGTTAAATAGGACTTCATTTGAGGTTTTCACTTTACGGTCCAATTCATGTTAAAAACCATTCATGTTTAGGTATACAAAGACATTTACACAAGATAACAAAAAGGTTTTATCTCCAATTACATCTTTTATTCAATATTTATTTTTAAAAAAACACTTTTATTCTTTTTTTAAAAAAAAAAAAAAAGATTATATACATTATTAGAAACATAATTTTGTTTAATTTATCGATGTCAACCATGACTTCAAAGCTTATTTTATTTTATTCTGAGGTATTGATTATGTTTAAATCAAACAGGAATTGCTCTCTGTTGATTCGTTTCGAGGGCGGTGGCGTCACGCGCTCTGTACTCACTGCAGCTCACTTCTTCCTGCTCACGGAACACGCAGCAGCTTCTCTCACGCTCTCGTCTTTTCAGTGACTTTTGCAATATTTCTCAGTTTCTACAGCGAAATCCGTTTGATTCAGCCTGAAGAAGATACATTTTTGTATCGAAGCGTCGCGGCGAATCAAGCGGTGTCTGATTTATTTTGTTATTTGACTTTAAACTGCCGATCGCGGGATGTATCGTCAGCGCGACCGGGTTCATGGAGGAACACTCCACGACCGCGGTTGCAGTTTGAGCAGCGCTCCTTGAGAACTAAATCAGTTTCCTTTAATCTTATTAGAAACAGAAAGAAACAAACGTGATTTTAATCACGATTTCCATGATGAAGACTTTTACGCTCGCGGATATAATCGGTTTGATGATACACAGCTGCAAACTCGTGAATTCATTAATACCAATTATAGAGGCAGGGACATTGAAATGATTCACCCCCGAAGAAGCGGCAATAAATCCCGTTTTCACACAGGTGGGGTCATGAGTCAAGTGAATTGCGTTATGTCTCTGCTTCTCATCTCGCGGGACAAGACAGACATGCAGAGGACACGGTTTCACCCGTGTGTCTCGAAATAAAAGGAAGCGATATAGAGCCAAACAAAAACGTATGGCTCTCGCGGCCAACAGGCAATCAGAATTCCAAACAGATTATGTGTCACGTAACAACCAAGAGGTTTCACTGAACATTACCGTTTTACACCCCAGCGTGGTTATGATTCCGTTTCTGAATATAATTATTCAGATGGTCGGCGGTTTTCTGCACGAATTATTCCACCAGGGAATATGAAGAGAACGATTTCCGCCCTCCTCCATGGAGATCAGTTTCTTTGCCTAATTTGGGTCGGATCAACCGCTGCACTTCAGACACTTTACGCTGCGCCTGGAGCGATGGCTTCCGTGGGGCGAATAGTAACTTCCGCTCAAGGAAAATTCATTGGGGCGAGGAAAATGCACAACGTACACACACAAAACCAACACGAAATTTCTCACCAACAAATCGAACCACGCTGAGGCAGTCACAGCCAAGTGTCGTGTATGCACCTGCACCCCCACAGCTTAAAGCTACCACCAAGCTGATGTACGAGTTGATTCGTGCGGTTCATCATCTAGACAAGATTACTACAAAGAAACGTGATGAGAACACACGATTACGTTTCAGAGACTGACTGATCTTCTAGTGGCCACTATTAAACCCGCCCACCCGAATCCTAGGGTGAAAACGCTGCTAGAAGGAAACGCAAAGGAACTGGTGTTATAACGCGCAGCTCATACTTGAGCAACACTATGAAGATTTGATCGGAAACACCATCCAGGGCCTTAAAAACCAAACGTCTGAAGTTGATTGGCCACGTGCGTTCGAGATAGCTACCAATTGGGCGGAGAAAAATTACGGGGACAGGTTGACGCTCGAAACTATCGAACAGGCGGAAGCCCTGTACACGCGGAAATGCTGAGAGACCACGTGTCGTTACGCCTGCGGTTACTGAAACCACGACAGGCGAACAACCACCACCATCACCGAGGCGCTTGCGTATGCGCAAGTGGTGGCCTCACCGCCTAATCAGCCTCCCCCACCACATATTACAGCACGCCCCCAATTAGTTACCGCAGAAGTCCATGTACAAACATCTCCAGGTCAGCGGGATGCATCTTGGGTCACAGGCTCACCTGACAGAGGTGACTGGCACGTCACCACAGAAGAGGAAGCTCCACCTCTGGTGCAGCCCCCAAAGACAGTAACTCAGGGTGTAGTGCTAACGGAAAAGGTGAGACCCATAAAGGTTTCTCTTTCCGTCCCACGAAAAAAAATTAACCCTGTGTTTATGAAGGAGAACTCTCTCCTCTTATTTCTCTTGACCAACCTACACAGGTTGGACCCCAGTGTGAAACAGTGGTGAGACCCACACAGGTTTCCCTTTCTGTTCCACTGGAACAAAGAATCCCCGTGACCCTCGTCCTTCTTTGGCCCCTGGGCGGGTGGGGCGGGCTCGAGGAAGTCGACCATCCTGGGAGTGAAGGGATGGTTCCGGCGACCCGAGCGTTTTGAGGCAAACCTCCACCCCTCCCTCACCTCCTTCCCCGATTTTGCATGACCTAGAGGACTTGGATTCTTCACCCAAATCCTTTTGAACGCTCGCCCATCTCGAATCTACAATTTTTGAGTCAGACAATATCAGCGATAACACAAAGATTTTGTCACCTCTTTCACGATTTCTCCTTGAGCACGAGGACCCCTCCGTCCCAACGCCTGGGGCACCTTTACTCAGCCCATCGGTGTCTGAAGGTACCTGTGCAAATATTGGTCCCTCTAGTCCAATTCCACAGATGGCCCCAGACCCCAACGACATCGAACTAATTACTAGTTCGCGAGCTCTGGGGAAGACCTAAGCGTCACGCTAATACAACCAGGAAAAACATCGATTGGCGTTTAACGATACATAAAAATACGTGATTTTAGGTGACTCTAACGCAGCTAGGTTCCCTAAATTTCAGAATACCAATTTGCAGATCGATGCCTTTCCAGGAGCTAAGTTCCAACATGCTACAAACCTAATTCAGGGGGCTCAAATCACAGAAGTACCGGAAAAGATCATCCTTTCCTTTGGCCTTAATAATCGCCAACAGCGACTTAAGATCAGAGCGATCAAAGAGCTACAGAACCTCATCAAAGCGACTCGGGACAAATTCCCCAATGCGGACATTCTGATCCCTGTCATCAATTTTTCCAGGGCCCTCTCATTGGTAGAACAGCAGATGGTGGAGGCTATCAATGCGTATATCCGGAAGAATTGTGATTTCATTCCTCCCCTCCCAAGTATCTACTTTGCGGTGGAGCCCGATGGAATCCATTGGAGGCCCGCTACACGCCAAAGGCGATCTTGTTATACTGGGCCAAGTCTTTAAACTTGTCATTATTTTGAGCAGGATACCTGGTGTTGATAATTTGATAATTAATTTATCAAAGACATTTCTCTTAACTCCCGACCAGCGTTCAGTACTCCAAAAGGACTCACTTTCATTCCTACTCCGACTGACTTTAAAACAAAAAAGATAGAATTAGTCAGTGACTTACAAGCTTACCATCGCCGACTCCAGCTCGAAACACATTTTGAAGGTAAAAAACTTCGGAGAGAAAAGCTCCCTTTTACGGGTCCATCCGAATGGATGCCGTCTTTAGCCACATTGCCGAATAACATTAGACAAATTGTTACAGCTGATTGTTATGCCGTCCGTCACCTTAATTGGGGACAAAATGGACGGCACAATCTCACTCGAGCTGAGAGCAGGGCACTTAAAGAGCTTAGTCAAAACACTGATATTGTGATAAAGCAGGCAGATAAAGGAAACGCGGTCGTGATTTTAGATAAGGAACAGTATTTATGGGAAGGACATCGACAACTCGGTGATGGGAATATTACCGTCCTCTGGACCGACCGATTTTTGCGAAAGCGGCTAGAGAGGTTAGGACATTCTCGAGGAAATGTGTCAAAAAGATAATCAATTGGAAGCAGAGGATTTCCTCCTGGGCGATGGAAACCCCAGACCCAGGCAGTTCTATCTGCTCCCAAAAATCCATAAGAGCCCACATACCTGGAGTAAACCCTACGAAATACCACCGGACGTCCGATAGTTTGGACTGCAATAGCGAGTCCTACTTTACGGCCAGGTATGTGAACACTTTCTCAATCCATTAGCACAGAAACACGACAGCTACATAAAGACACTTACGATTTTCTTGAGAAGATAGGCCGACTCCAAATCCCACAGGATGCTTTTTATTCACCATTGATGTCGACAGCCTCTACACTAACATCGAAACCGATGTTGGTGTGGAAGCGATCAAGAAATGTTTCAAGAAACACCCCGACCCAAAAGCGCCCTGATAACTATATAATTAAACTATTAAAGATCAATCTAACTAAAAGCGACTTTCAATTTAACTCTAAATTTTATTTACAAACCAAAGGAGCGGCAATGGGTAAAGCATTTGCGCCATCGTGCGCCAATATTTTTATGGCGCGGTGGGAGGAGTCGCTTTGGCTTCCCATCCTCTCAAGCCCTTTTCATACTTTCGGTTCCTCGATGACATCTGGGGCGTGTGGACCCACTCTGAGGATGCATTTTAGACTTTCATTCAACACCTGAACAACCATCAAAAATCTATCAAAATTAAGTATACGCTCGACCGAAGGAGGTTAATTTTCTAGGCGTGACCACATTTAAAGGAGCGAGATTCTCGAAACCGGCGCTTGGATTTTCGTGTTCACTTTAAGAGACGGACACTCATTCGCTTTTGCACAAAACTAGTTTTCACCTAAACATACTTTTCAGGAATTGTTAAATCCCAACTACTTAGATTTCATCGCATTTGTTCTGAACCGTCTTCTTTCTTGCGTGCAACAAAAACTCTTTTTTCCGCTCTACGCCATCGTGGCTATTCCAGAACTTTCCTCGAAAAATTCTCAGAACCTTTCGTGAGCCCAAGCGACCAAAGCCGGAGAAACGGCACCTAAAGACAAATTAATCCCCCTTGTGACACACTTCTCGGAGCAGAGCGTACAACTTAATCTAGCTGTTAAAGCCAATTTCAGCAAATTTTTGACTGGGTCCAATTTTTTGCAAAAGCATAAACCGATTGCAGCATTTAGAAGAAACAAAAACCTCAAAGATGTTTTAGTACACAGCAAATTGCAGACAGCGCCTAACTATAGCAAAAGTAGCACTATTAAATATTTTGCGCCCCAAAAAGTCATTAAAAGTAGGTCCACGGGTCGGATCTTTCATTTATCACATGTTTTAAATGGCCGAGTGTCCAACTGTGTATATTTGATATTTTGTACCAGATGTAGAAGGCAGTACGTTGGGCAGACAAAAAATGAGCTCCAATATCGTATATACCAACATGTGTACAATATCACACACAAAATTGAAAAGCGCAGGCATTTGGTTCTACATTTTCTGTCCCATGGACTGACCTCTCTACGTTTCTCGGGCCTACAGACATGTGCTTTTTGGACCCTGAGCGACCGTCTTAGGGCAGAAAAGCTATGGATGAAACGCCTGGACACAATGTTCCCTAAAGGCCTTAATGAGATGTGAGCGGTCAGTCGCGTACTCCATTTTTACTTAGTAGGAGTGGCTGGCACTGCAGCAACCCTTCTCAAACCTACCGCCATACACTCAATCTGCCTAAAACCTAACCCCTACACCCACAACCCACCCTAAACCTAACCTCACACCCCCCTAATCGGCCAAAAAACCTACCCCTAACCCCACCTAACCCCTAACCCTAACCCTAATCTAGCCTAACCCGGTTGGCTAAAACCAGACCCACAGCCCGCCTAATCCCTCTTTAAACTAACCTGGACACTCACAACCCGCCTAAACCTACACTCACACCCCCAGTCGGTCTAAAACCTACCCGGGCACTCACAGCCCACCCTGACCCTACCTTTAGGGTGGTCCAACCCCTTCTAAAACTAACCGGGCCGCCCACAACCCGCCTAAACCTAACCCACAGCCGCTGGGTTTGAACCCTACCTTTTTCAATGGGAACAACTCTAATCCTAACCTAATCCTAGTGCTGGCTTGGGGTCCCATAACCTAACCCCAATCCCTAATCCTAGCCCTAATCCTAACCTAATCCTAACCTAACCTCCTAACCCCAATCCTAATCCTAACCCACTAACCCCCTAAACCTATCCTAACCTAAAACCTACCCGGGCACTCACAGCCCACCCCTGACCCTACCTTTAGGGTGGTCCAACCCCTTCTAAAACTAACCGGAATAAACCTAACCCACAGCCCGCTGGGTTTGAACCCCCTTTTTCAATGGGAACAACTCTGTCTCTTCACTGAAGTACCTACTTTGGCTCTCTGCCTCGTCTTTGTGCTGGCTTGGGGTCCCATTGGAGCGGCCAGTTGGGAGAAGGACCATAACCGGGCCTGGACCCTTTAGGGCCCAGACTCTGGATTTTCAGTCCCTAACCTAACCTAGCCCTAACGCCTTGAGACCACACCCGCCTTGGAGTTAGGTTCAACCCTCTTTAAACTAACCCGGACACTCACAACCCGCCCTAAACCTACACTCCCACCCCCCAGTCGGTCTAAAACCTACCCGGGCACTCACAGCCCACCCTGACCCTACCTTTAGGGTGGTCCAACCCCTTCTAAAACTAACCGGACGCCCACAACCCGCCTAAACCTACCCAAGTACCCACAGCCCGCTGGGTTTGAACCCTACCTTTTTCAATGGGAACAACTCTGTCTCTTCACTGATGGGGTGGGGTTAGTACACATGGAGTGGCTTTGGCTCTCTGCCTCGTCTTTGTGCTGGCTTGGGGTCCCATTGGAGACGGCCAGTTGGGAGAAGGACCGTGCATAACCGGGCCTGGACCCTTTAGGGCCCAGACTCTGGATTTTCAGTCCCCTTATCTGGCCAGTGCCTCTTCCTCTGGACTCTGGTGGGATCCCTTGTCCTGGTATTGGACTTTGGCGGGAGTGTCATGCCACTTCATTGTTTTTCACCACAGAAGTCTGGGATATTGATCATGATTTTCCATTACATACAATTCCATATCTTTAAAATCCGATTGTACAGGAACCATTCTTAAGAAACATTTGACTGGGTTTTCATTTCAAGTCTAAAATAAATAAACAACTTAAGTTAAATAGGACTTCATTTGAGGGTTTTCACTTTACGGTCCAATTCATGTTAAAAACCATTCATGTTTAGGTATACAAAAGACATTTACACAAGATAACAAAAAGGTTTTTATCTCCAATTACATCTTTTATTCAATATTTATTTTTTAAAAAACACTTTTATTCTTTTTAAAAAAAAAAAAAAAAAGATTATATACATTATTAGAAACATAATTTTGTTTAATTTATCGATGTCAACCATGACTTCAAAGCTTATTTTATTTTATTCTGAGGTATTGATTATGTTTAAATCAAACAGGAATTGCTCTCTGTTGATTCGTTTCGAGGACGGTGACGTCACGCGCTCTGTACTCACTGCAGCTCACTTCTTCCTGCTCACGGAACACGCAGCAGCTTCTCTCACGCTCTCGTTTTTCAGTGACTTTTGCAATATTTCTCAGTTTCTACAGCGAAATCCGTTTGATTCAGCCTGAAGAAGATACATTTTTGTATCGAAGCGTCGCGACGAATCAAGCGGTGTCTGATTTATTTTGTTATTTGACTTTAAACTGCCGATCGCGGGATGTATCGTCAGCGCGACCGGGTTCATGGAGGAACACTCCACGACCGCGGTTGCAGTTTGAACGCGCTCCCTTGAGAACTAAATCAGTTTCCTTTAATCTTATTAGGGAAACAGAAAGAAACAAACGTGATTTTAATCACGATTTCCATGATGAAGACTTTTACGCTCGCGGATATAATCGGTTTGATGATACACAGCTGCAAACTCGTGAATTCATTAATACCAATTATAGAGGCAGGGACATTGAAATGATTCACCCCCGAAGAACGCGGCAATAAATCCCGTTTTCACACAGGTGGGGTCATGAGTCAAGTGAATTGCGTTATGTCTCTGCTTCTCATCTCGCGGGACAAGACAGACATGCAGAGGACACGGTTTCACCCGTGTGTCTCGAAATAAAAGGAAACGCGATAGAGCCAAACAAAAGCGTATGGCTCGCGGCCAACAGGCAATCAGAATTCCAAACAGATTATGTGTCACGTAACAACCAAGAGGGTTTCACTGAACATTACCGTTTTACACCCCAGCGTGGTTATGATTCCGTTTCTGAATATAATTATTCAGATGGTCGACGGTTTTCTGCACGAATTATTCCACCAGGGAATATGAAGAGAACGATTTCCGCCCTCCTCCATGGAGATCAGTTTCTTTGCCTAATTTGGGTCGGATCAACCGCTGCACTTCAGACACTTTACGCACACGCCTGGAGCGATGGCTTCCGTGGGACGAATAGTAACTTCCGCTCAAGGAAAATTCATTGGGGCGAGGAAAATGCACAACGTACACACACAAAACCAACACGAAATTTCTCACCAACAAATCGAACCACGCTGAGGCAGTCACAGCCAAGTGTCGTGTATGCACCTGCACCCCCACAGCTTAAAGCTACCACCAAGCTGATGTACGAGTTGATTAAATGCGGTTCATCATCTAGACAAGATTACTACAAAGAAACGTGATGAGAACACACGATTACGTTTCAGAGACTGACTGATCTTCTAGTGGCCACTATTAAACCCGCCCACCCGAATCCTAGGGTCGAAAGCGCTGCTAGAAGGAAACGCAAGGAACTGGTGTTATAACGCGCAGCTCATACTTGAGCAACACTATGAAGATTTGATCGGAAACACCATCCAGGGCCTTAAAACCAAGCGTCTGAAGTTGATTGGCCGTGCGTTCGAGATAGCTACCAATTGGGCGGAGAAAAATTACGGGGACAGGTTGACGCTCGAAACTATCGAACAGGCGGAAGCCCTGTACACGGCGGAAATTGCTGAGAGACCACGTGTCGTTACGCCTGCGGTTACTGAAACACGACAGGCCGAACAACCACCACCATCATCACCGAGACGCACGTATGCGCAAGTGGTGGCCTCACCGCCTAATCAGCCTCCCCCACCACATATTACAGCACGCCCCCAATTAGTTACCGCAGAAGTCCATGTACAAACATCTCCAGGTCAGCGGGATGCATCTTGGGTCACAGGCTCACCTGACAGAGGTGACTGGCACGTCACCACAGAAGAGGAAGCTCCACCTCTGGTGCAGCCCCAAAGACAGTAACTCAGGGTGTAGTGCTAACGGAAAAGGTGAGACCCATAAAGGTTTCTCTTTCCGTCCCACCGAAAAAAATTAACCCCTGTGTTTATGAAGGAGAACTCTCTCCTCTTATTTCTCTTGACCAACCTACACAGGTTGGACCCCAGTGTGAAACGGAAGTGGTGAGACCCACACAGGTTTCCCTTTCTGTTCCACTGGAACAAAGAATCCCCGTGACCCTCGTCCTTCTTTGGCCCCTGGGCGGGTGGGGGCGGGCTCGAGGAAGTCGACCATCCTGGGAGTGAAGGGATGGTTCCGGCGACCCGAGCGTTTTGAGGCAAAAACCTCCACCCCTCCCTCACCTCCTTCCCCGATTTTGCATGACCTAGAGGACTTGGATTCTTCACCCAAATCCTTTTAACGCTTCGCCCATCTCGAATCTACAATTTTTGAGTCAGACAATATCAGCGATAACACAAAGATTTTGTCACCTCTTTCACGATTTCTCCTTGAGCACGAGGACCCCTCCGTCCCAACGCCTGGGGCACCTTTACTCAGCCCATCGGTGTCTGAAGGTACCTGTCGCAAAATATTGGTCCCTCTAGTCCAATTCCACAGATGGCCCCAGACCCCAACGACATCGAACTAATTACTAGTTCGCGAGCTCTGGGGAAGACCTAAACGTCACGCTAATACAACCAGGAAAAACATCGATTGGCGTTTAACGATACATAAAAAATACGTGATTTTAGGTGACTCTAACGCAGCTAGGTTCCCTAAATTTCAGAATACCAATTTGCAGATCGATGCCTTTCCAGGAGCTAAGTTCCAACATGCTACAAACCTAATTCAGGGGGCTCAAATCACAGAAGTACCGGAAAAGATCATCCTTTCCTTTGGCCTTAATAATCGCCAACAGCGACTTAAGATCAGAGCGATCAAAGAGCTACAGAACCTCATCAAAGCGACTCGGGACAAATTCCCCAATGCGGACATTCTGATCCCTGTCATCAATTTTTCCAGGGCCCTCTCATTGGTAGAACAGCAGATGGTGGAGGCTATCAATGCGTATATCCGGAAGAATTGTGATTTCATTCCTCCCCTCCCAAGTATCTACTTTGCGGTGGAGCCCGATGGAATCCATTGGAGGCCCGCTACCGCCAAGGCGATCTTGTTATACTGGGCCAAGTCTTTAAACTTGTCATTATTTTGAGCAGGATACCTGGTGTTGATAATTTGATAATTAATTTATCAAAGACATTTCTCTTAACTCCCGACCAGCGTTCAGTACTCCAAAAAGGACTCACTTTCATTCCTACTCCGACTGACTTTAAAACAAAAAAGATAGAATTAGTCAGTGACTTACAAGCTTACCATCGCCGACTCCAGCTCGAAACACATTTTGAAGGTAAAAAACTTCGGAGAGAAAAGCTCCCTTTTACGGGTCCATCCGAATGGATGCCGTCTTTAGCCACATTGCCGAATAACATTAGACAAATTGTTACAGCTGATTGTTATGCCGTCCGTCACCTTAATTGGGGACAAAATGGACGGCACAATCTCACTCGAGCTGAGAGCAGGGCACTTAAAGAGCTTAGTCAAAACACTGATATTGTGATAAAGCAGGCAGATAAAGGAAACGCGGTCGTGATTTTAGATAAGGAACAGTATTTATGGGAAGGACATCGACAACTCGGTGATGGGGAATATTACCGTCCTCTGGACCGACCGATTTTTGCGGAAACGGCTAGAGAGGTTAGGGACATTCTCGAGAAATGTGTCAAAAAAGATAATCAATTGGAAGCAGAGGGATTTCCTCCTGGGCGATGGAAACCCCAGACCCAGACGGTTCTATCTGCTCCCAAAAATCCATAAGAGCCCACATACCTGGAGTAAACCCTACGAAATACCACCCGGACGTCCGATAGTTTCGGACTGCAATAGCGAGTCCTACTTTACGGCCAGGTATGTCGAACACTTTCTCAATCCATTAGCACAGAAACACGACAGCTACATAAAAGACACTTACGATTTTCTTGAGAAGATAGGCCGACTCCAAATCCCACAGGATGCTTTTTATTCACCATTGATGTCGACAGCCTCTACACTAACATCGAAACCGATGTTGGTGTGGAAGCGATCAAGGAATGTTTCAAGAAACACCCCGACCCAAAAACGCCTGATAACTATATAATTAAACTATTAAAGATCAATCTAACTAAAAACGACTTTCAATTTAACTCTAAATTTTATTTACAAACCAAAGGAACGGCAATGGGTAAAGCATTTGCGCCATCGTACGCCAATATTTTTATGGCGCGGTGGGAGGAGTCCGCTTTGGCTTCCCATCCTCTCAAGCCCTTTTCATACTTTCGGTTCCTCGATGACATCTGGGGCGTGTGGACCCACTCTGAGGATGCATTTTCGACTTTCATTCAACACCTGAACAACCATCAAAAATCTATCAAAATTAAGTATACGCTCGACCCGAAGGAGGTTAATTTTCTAGACGTGACCACATTTAAGGGAGCGAGATTCTCGAAAACGGCGCTTGGATTTTCGTGTTCACTTTAAGGAGACGGACACTCATTCGCTTTTGCACAAAACTAGTTTTCACCTAAACATACTTTTCAGGGAATTGTTAAATCCCAACTACTTAGATTTCATCGCATTTGTTCTGAACCGTCTTCTTTCTTGCGTGCAACAAAAACTCTTTTTCCGCTCTACGCCATCGTGGCTATTCCAGAACTTTCCTCCGAAAAATTCTCAGAACCTTTCGTGAGCCCAAGCGACCAAAGCCGGGAAAGCGGCACCTAAAGACAAATTAATCCCCTTGTGACACACTTCTCGGAGCAGAGCGTACAACTTAATCTAGCTGTTAAAGCCAATTTCAGCAAATTTTTGACTGGGTCCAATTTTTTGCAAAAGCATAAACCGATTGCAGCATTTAGAAGAAACAAAAACCTCAAAGATGTTTTAGTACACAGCAAATTGCAGACAGCGCCTAACTATAGCAAAAGTAGCACTATTAAATATTTTGCGCCCAAAAGTCATTAAAAAGTAGGTCCACGGGTCGGATCTTTCATTTATCACATGTTTTAAATGGCAGTGTCCAACTGTGTATATTTGATATTTTGTACCAGATGTAGAAGGCAGTACGTTGGGCAGACAAAAAATGAGCTCCAATATCGTATATACCAACATGTGTACAATATCACACACAAAATTGAAAAGCGCAGGCATTTGGTTCTACATTTTCTGTCCCATGGACTGACCTCTCTACGTTCTCGGGCCTACAGACATGTGCTTTTTGGACCCTGAGCGACCGTCTTAGGGCAGAAAAGCTATGGATGAAACGCCTGGACACAATGTTCCCTAAAGGCCTTAATGAGATGTGAGCGGTCAGTCGTGCTCCATTTTTACTTAGTAGGAGTGGCTGGCACTGCAACCCTTCTCAAACCTACCGCCATACACTCAATCTGCCTAAAACCTAACCCCTACACCCACAACCCACCTAAACCTAACCTCACACCCCAGTCGGCCAAAAAACCTACCCCCTAATCTACACCCTAACCCCACCCTAACCCTAACCTAACCATAATCCTAACCTTAATCCTAGCCCTAATCCTAACCCTAACCCCAATCATAATCCTAACCTAATCCTAGCCCTAATCCTAACCCTAACCCCAACCTAACCTAACCCCTAACCCCAATCCTAACCCTAACCCCCGGTTGGCCTAAAACCTACCCCGGAGACCCACAGCCCGCCTTGACCCAACCTTAGGTTCGTCCAACCCTCTTTAAACTAACCCGGACACTCACAACCCGCCCTAAACCTACACTCACACCCCCAGTCGGTCTAAAACCTACCCCTCACTCACAGCCCACCCTGACCCTACCTTTAGGGTGGTCCAACCCCTTCTAAAACTAACCGGACGCCCACAACCCGCTAAACCTACCCAAGTACCCACAGCCCGCTGGGTTTGAACCCTACCTTTTTCAATGGGAACAACTCTGTCTCTTCACTGATGGGGTGGGGTTAGTACACATGGAGTGGCTTTGGCTCTCTGCCTCGTCTTTGTGCTGGCTTGGGGTCCCATTGGAGACGGCCAGTTGGGAGAAGGACCGTGCATAACCGGGCCTGGACCCTTTAGGGCCCAGACTCTGGATTTTCAGTCCCCCAATCATAATCCTAACCCTAATCCTAGTCCTAACCCTAACCCCAACCCCAACCCTAACCCTAACCCTAACCCTAACCCTAACCTAACCCTAACCCTAACCCTAACCCCCGGTTGGCCTAAAACCTACCCCGGAGACCCACAGCCCGCCTTGACCCAACCTTAGGTTCGTCCAACCCTCTTTAAACTAACCCGGACACTCACAACCCGCCCTAAACCTACACTCACACCCCCAGTCGGTCTAAAACCTACCCCGGGCACTCACAGCCCACCCTGACCCTACCTTTAGGGTGGTCCAACCCCTTCTAAAACTAACCCGGACGCCCACAACCCGCCTAAACCTACCCAAGTACCCACAGCCCGCTGGGTTTGAACCCTACCTTTTTCAATGGGAACAACTCTGTCTCTTCACTGATGGGGTGGGGTTAGTACACATGGAGTGGCTTTGGCTCTCTGCCTCGTCTTTGTGCTGGCTTGGGGTCCCATTGGAGACGGCCAGTTGGGAGAAGGACCGTGCATAACCGGGCCTGGACCCTTTAGGGCCCAGACTCTGGATTTTCAGTCCCCCAATCCTAACCCTAACCCTAACCCTAACCCCAATCCTAACCCTAACCCCCGGTTGGCCTAAAACCTACCCCGGAGACCCACAGCCCGCCTTGACCCAACCTTAGGTTCGTCCAACCTCTTTAAACTAACCCGACACTCACAACCCGCCCTAAACCTAAACTCACACCCCCAGTCGGTCTAAAACCTACCCCGGGCACTCACAGCCCACCCTGACCCTACCTTTAGGGTGGTCCAACCTTCTTCTAAAACTAACCGGACGCCCACAACCCGCCTAAACCTACCCAAGTACCCACAGCCCGCTGGGTTTGAACCCTACCTTTTTCAATGGGAACAACTCTGTCTCTTCACTGATGGGGTGGGGTTAGTACACATGGAGTGGCTTTGGCTCTCTCTGCCTCGTCTTTGTGCTGGCTTGGGGTCCCATTGGAGACGGCCAGTTGGGAGAAGGACCGTGCATAACCGGGCCTGGACCCTTTAGGGCCCAGACTCTGGATTTTCAGTCCCCAAAACCTAACCCCGGTTGGCCTAAAACCTACCCCCGAGACTAAGCCCGCCTTTGACCCAACCTTAGGTTCTGCCCAAGTACTAACCCGACACTCACAGCCCGCTGGGTTTGAACCCCACCCTGACCCTACCTTTTCCCCTTAAAAAACTAACCCGGGGGGTTTGAACAACTCTGTCTCTTCACTGATGGGGTGGGGTTAGTACACATGGAGTGGCTTTGGCTCTCTGCCTCGTCTTTGTGCTGGTTTGGGGTCCCATTGGAGACGGACCCTTTAGAGCCCAGACTCTGGATTTTCAGTCCCCTTCTAAAACTAACCCGGCCCACGCCCCTACAACCCGCCTAAACCTACCCAAGTACCCACAGCCATGGAGTGGCTTTGGCTCTCTGCCTCGTCTTTGTGCTGTGTTTGAACCCTACCCTTTTCAATGGGAACAACAAAATCTCAATTCCAAAATCTCTCAAAAAATCTCACAAAAGTTTTAAAAATACAGGAATCGGAGGAGAATAACTCTTGGTGTAAGAACGTTTTAGATTAAAATATATTCTCAGAGAGAGCACACACACCTTTCAGTGCTTCAGCTCTTATCAATGAGGGAAACTGACACAATTTCCTGTATCTTATATAGTTGTGGGAGATAATTCCACCAATTTAAAGGTAAAGTGTGGTACAGTAACAGAATTGACGCAAGATTTATGGACACACATTTTTATAAGATAAAAGGTTTTTTAAAACAATTTCATGTTGTAGAATTAGGAAAATGACTATTCATTTCACGGGCATATCACCCCCATTCTCAAATCACTCCACTAGCTTCCTGTCTCGCTCAGGATTGAGTATAAGATCTCCCTCCTTACATCAGTGCATCCATGGTGACGCGCACACACATATCTCAAGGAACTCCTCACCATACAAACATCCGCACATAACCTCCATTCTTTTTCAACTTATCTTCTCAAAACTCCCAGGACCAAACTCTGTACTATCGGAGATCGGGCCTTTTGCTCAGCAGCCCCCAGTCTGTGGAATGCTCTCCCTGACCACTTGCGAATCCCACAGACTGTAGATGCTTTTAAACGTGGTCTTAAACCCCACAGCTTTTGGTTGATTTGATTTTTCATAATTATTGGCTGTTTTAAATCTGTATTACCTTGAGATTTTGTTTAATATAAAGTGTGTTACAAATAAAATGTATTAATATTATTATTATTATAGAATGTCTCAATGCCCATGAAGAAAAAAAAAATAATAATAATAAAAAAAAAAAAAATATATATATATATATATATAAACTTGCAATTGCAAATTATAAATTCAAATTCTGAGGAATTGAGTCATCTCCATGTAATCAGTCAGTAGCAGGGCCCATTTGATGGTAATTGACACCCTAGATAAGATTATGGTTGGGGATGGGTGTGCTGAAGTCAGAAATTTTTTTAAAGGGGTCATGAACTGGCTTTTTTATTGTTATACTGTTATCTGAGGTCAACTTAAGACATTCGCCTGGTTTTTACATTCAAAAACATCATAATGAATAAATAATAGATTCATGATTCAAGAGTTTTATTTGTCACATACACAGTTATATACAGAATATACAACCGGCAGTGAAATGTAAACAGGTCCGCTCCATGGACAGTGCAAATTCACAGTTAAAAACACAAGGAGGAAATTATAATAGAAATAGAATAAAAAGTACTATATATATATATATATATATATATATATATATATATATATATATATATATATATATATATATATATATATATATATATATATATATATATATATATATATATATAGTACTTTTTATTCTATTTCTATTATAATTTCCTATATATATATAGGCCTATATATATATATATAATTATAAATAAATAAATAAATAAAAATAAATAAAGAAGTGGAATAAAATAAGTGAAATAAACTGTGCAGTGAGTAAACTGTAGACTTATAAATATGTGGTTAACAGAAATGTACAAAGTATAATGTGCAAACAGGTTTATAACAGGTCGTTACACAGTACCAACGAGAACAGAAAGTGCAGTGCAATGTCAGTATGTCGATGTTTATCCTGAAGTGAAGTCACGTGAGATGGTGGGGACCACAGATATAGCAAGGGACTCATTAAAGATGAATGTAAACAACCCGGCGATCTGATCAGCACAGGACCGCAGAACACGACCTGAAATACCATCCGGCCTGGCAGCTTTCCTGACGTCCACACGCTTGAGTGCCCTCCGAACTTCATCCTCCGAGACAGAGATCACGTGGTTGTTGCTGCTCTGAGTAATTCCCTCTGACGCGTCACTTGACATAAGTCACGCTGCCGCAATTGCAATCAAAGCAAGCGTAGAAAGAGTTTAACTCGTTCACAAGCAACGGATCAGCTCTCACCTCTGCAGAGGCTTTAGATCCAAAAGAACAGATGGACCTCAGTCCCTGCCACATGCGCCGGGAGTCGTTGAGTTAGAAATGAGACTCTACTCGATCCTTATAACGGTGCTTTGCAGCTTTAACTGCATCGGAGAGCATAGCAGGATGATTTGTAGTCAGTCATATTCCCCGTTAGGAGACCGGCGTTGTAAGCGGCAGTGCGTGTGTTCAAGATTCAAGAGTTTTATCAAGATTCAAGAGTTTTATTTGTCACATACACAGTTATATACAGAATATACAACCGGCAGTGAAATGTAAACAGGTCCGCTCCATGGACAGTGCAAATTCACAGTTAAAAACACAAGGAAGAAATTATAATAGAAATAGGATATAAAAAAGTACTATCTATATATATATATATATATATATATATATATATATATATATGTCTATATCTGTAGAATTATAAATAATCAAGTCAAGAGAAAAAAAAAGGTAACAAATAAGGATAAAGTGGAATAAAAATAATTGAAGTAGACTTTGCAGTGAGTAAACTGTAGACTTATAAATATGTGGTTAACAAATGTATAAGAGTATAATGTGCAAACAGGTTTATGACAGGTTGTTACACAGTAACAACGAGAACAGAAAGTGCAGTGCAATGTCAGTGTATCGATGTTTATCCTGGCGTGAAGTCACGTGATGTTAAGTTCAGGAGTCTGATGGCCTGGGGAAGAAGCTCCTCCTGAGTCTCTCAGTTTTGGCCATCAGGCTTGGAAGCGCTTACCAGATGGTAGCAGCGTGAAATGAGGGTTTGCAGGGTGATTAGAGTCCTTGATGATCTTGGTAGCTCTACCTTTGCAGCGTTTGGTGTAGACGTCCTGCAGAGACGGGAGAGCTGACCCTGAGATACGCTCGGATAAGCGCACTACTCTTTGCAGGGCTTTGCGGTCATGACTGGTGCTGTTCCCATACCACGCTGTGATGCACTGAGTTAAAACACTTTCTATCGCCCCTAAATAGAAAGTTTTCAGGATAGCTGGTGAAACCCTGAATTTCCTCAGCTGGCGCAGGTGGTACAGTTTTTGCCTGGCTTTCAACACGTTCACTGCAGCGCGGATTGAATTGTCCACCCACGGTTTCTGATTTGAGAAGGACATTATTGTTATTGTTTGTGTGGCTTGCTCTGTTAGCGTGTTGATGAAGCAAAGTGCCACATCTGTGAAAAACTGACGTCAAATGAACTTGCCCGGAACATGTCCCAGTCGACGTCATCCAGAGCTGCCTGTAGCGTGGTCTCTGAATGGGGGGACCAGCGTTTAACTTCCCACCTCACCGGGGATTCCTGAACGAGCCTTTGTTTGTATTCGGGTGTGAGGAAAATGGCGGCATGATCCGATTTGCCAAAAGCTTGTAGTGAGCTTTATAGGCGTTCTTAAACAGAGAGTAGCAATGATCCAGTGTGTTTGCTCCTCGTGTAGGACAGGAGACATGCTGGTGAAAGTTTGGCAAGACTTTCTTTAGGTTTGCTTTGTTAAAATCGCCTGCGACGATGTTGTAGAATTAGGAAAATTACTATTTGGGGCTTTTATAAATAAAATAAATGAAATATTGCTAAAAGATACATAAAATAAAATATTTTGAATAAAATCAAATCAAATCACCTTTATTTATATAGCGCAAGTCCAGTTGTTTCAAAGCAGCATCACAGTGTTAACAGGAAAAAAATGCAACAGAATTTGATTCGGCTGTACAGCCGCTCTGGTGAAACGGTGATGTTATCCAGCTAATTTCAATTATCATATAGTGTCAATGCGGGCAGATCGGTAATATAGTTGAGATTTACATGTCCCCAACTGAGCAAGCCAAAAGCCAGAGGCAACGGTGGCAAGGAACCAAAACTCCTTCAGGGCCAGAATGGAGAAAAAAACCTTGGGAGAAACCCTGTTCAATTTCTCATGAATGCAATTATCTAATCAACTAATCACATGGCAGTTGCTTCAATGCATTTAGGGGTGTGGTCCTGGTCAAGACAATCTCCTGAACTCCAAACTGAATGTCAGAATGGGAAAGAAAGGGGATTTAAGCAATTTTGAGCGTGGCATGGTTGTTGGTGCCAGACGGGCCGGTCTGAGTATTTCACAATCTGCTCAGTTACTGGGATTTTCACGCACAACCATTTCTAGGGTTTACAAAGAATGCTGTGAAAAGGAAAAACATCCAGTATGCGGCAGTCCTGTGGGCGAAAATGCCTTGTTGATGCTAGAGGTCAGAGGAGAATGGGCCGACTGATTCAAGCTGATAGAAGAGCAACTTTGACTGAAATAACCACTCGTTACAACCGAGGTATGCAGCAAAGCATTTGTGAAGCCACAACACGCACAACCCTGATGGGCTACAACAGCAGAAGACCCCACCGGATACCACTCATCTCCACTACAATTTGCATGAGCTCACCAAAATTGGACAGTTGAAGACAAATGTGTTGCCTGGTCTGATGAGTCTCAATTTCTGTTGAGACATTCAGATGGTAGAGTCAGAATTTGGCGTAAACAGAATGAGAACATGGATCCATCATGCCTTGTTACCACTGTGCAGGCTGCTGGTGGTGTAATGGTGTGGGGATGTTTTCTTGGCACACTTTAGGCCCCTTAGTGCCAATTGGGCATTGTTTAAATGCCACAGCCTACCTGAGCATTGTTTCTGACCATGTCCATCCCTTTATAACCACCATGTACCCATTCTCTGATGGCTACTTCCAGCAGGATAATGCACCATGTCACAAAGCTTGAATCATTTCAAATTGGTTTCTTGAACATGACAATGAGTTCACTGTACTAAAATGGCCCCCACAGTCACCAGATCTCAACCCAATAGAGCATCTTTGGGATGTGGTGGAACAGGAGCTTTGTATCCTGGATGTGCATCCCACAAATTTCCATCAACTGCAAGATGCTATCCTATCAATATGGGCCAACATTTCTAAAGAATGCTTTCAGCACCTTGTTGAATCAATGCCACATAGATTTAAGGCAGTTCTGAAGGCGAAAGGGGGTCAAACACAGTATTAGTATGGTGTTCCTAATAATCCTTAAGGTAAGTGTATAATTCTGGTCTTAAGTCATATTAGGTAAATAGATATTCGTAAGATTATTTGAAAGATTGGACTCGTCACACAGGAGACGGGTTTAATGAGGATGTCGTGTCGATGCAGCATTTACAGAGGGAGTTTAATTGACTGCAGACATTTCAGGGATGTGCTGGTCATGTCCAGGCGTAGGTCCACCATCTGATCTGGATCTGGCCCGGATCCGGCTGATTGCAGTAAACCTTGGGATAAACAGAGAGACTAACATTAGCGTAGATGCCATTCTTCTTATGATGTTACGAGTACATCAGGTGTTATGGGAAGTGTTCCCGGTTCTGGCTGACCTAGTTAATGCAGCCTAACAGATTAAATAATAATATATGACGGGAAAAGGCACTGATAATTGGTAATTGGATAACTGATAATTCGGACAACAATAAATCATGATTTTCAGCTATATAAAAATGTTTTTACAGAAAATATTATATTGTTATGGCCTGTAACATCTTGTGATCCATGACAATGAGTAACAAATTATTAAAATTATTAAAAATATAACCATTTAAAAAAAGCAGAAAAAAATAATGACTTTGAACACCAAATGTACCTGCAGTTATAGAATCACCCAGATGCAAGCCTTTTCTAGATTTGGCTATATCAGAGGTAAAGTGAGGTGAAGTAAACACCCAACACAATTCTGATATCTTGACTTCGAAGGAATTTAGCCTATATGCTCAAGTTTCAAGTGAATTACAAAGTAATGCCATCTTGTGTGTTTTTATGCCAATGTTCTCCACCCTTAATGATGCAATTTAGTTTCAGAGCCCTATAAAAGGGTGTTTTCTGCCCTGTCAGAGAGAAAACAGCTGCTGTGTTGCTGGTGAAGTCTCAGGATTTACAAGACTATACAAGAATAGTGAGTATATCATTTAAAGCTTGATGTAGCTAATCTTTTGTCAGCATTGGGGCAATTAACAGGCTTGATGTCATTATAATTTTTTTAGTAATTACATCTAATACCAATTAAATAACAATGATCTGCACACTAACAAATATGCCTAACTGTGAATTAAAAATATTGTGGGGATATTATTTTCAGGACAATACATTTCCATTCATCAACATCTGTACAATGTTACTTAAAGGGGTCCTTTTATGCTTTTTCACTTTTTCAACTTTAGTTGGTGTGTAATGTTGCTGTTTGAGCATTGAAAAAAGATCTACAAGGTAACAAATCTCAAAGTCCAGTTTAAAGGGAGATATTTTATTTAACAGAATCCACTTTCCAAGAACTACAACACTAGAATGACTCGCTTGGATTATGATGCATTTTTTCCTGATCTTGTGAAGTCACAATGTTACTCATTTAATTCAATTCACATTTATTTGTATAGCGCTTTTCACAATACATATCGTTTCAAAGCAGCTTCACAGAAAATGCAGGCATCTACATTACAATTTAAAGTGATTTGTCCATGTTATGTATTTCAGAAATGTACATAAAGCACACAGATTAGCTAACAATGTATTATTAATCAATATAATAATTAATGTAAGGCACAAAAGGTGAATAAGAATACATGTTGTTAATGATTAGGGTATACAGAAATGAGCATGGGTGTGTTGATGCAGAGCTGCATCATCTGAAGTCCTCGCAGGAGTTGAGTCGTCTCTTCACAGGTGTTGGTCATCTGCAGTCTTTATGAGAGGCTGGATCCAGGCTGGAGCTGACGGACTCTCCAGATTACCTCGGGATGGGTATCCCGAGAAAAAACAGAACAGGAAAATAATTAGCATAGCTGCTGTTCAAAGCATTAAGCAAGGACAATCATGTGTACTGATAAAACTGGAGTATAGGGTTATGAGATGCATAATACAAATGCTTGGCTAAAGAGGCCGGTAAATCCAAAGGCGGTGGAGTCTGCTTCATGGTCAACAAGAAATGGTGCGATCCCAGGAACATCACCATTCTCTCGCGGTAGTGCTCGCCTCATCTGGAACATTTAACAATCATTTGCCGCCCATTCTATCTGCCGAGGGAGTTTTCTGCGGTTGTCGCGACTGCCGTTTACATTCCACCGCAGGCAGACACAGGGCAGGCTTTATCTGGCCTTCATGATGTTGCCAGCGGCTTCATAAACAAACACCCCAATGCTGCTTTCATCGTCGCGGGCGATTTTAACAAAGCAAACCTAAAGAAAGTCTTGCCAAACTTCCACCAGCACGTCTCCTGTCCTACACGAGGAGCAAACACGCTGGATCATTGCTACTCCCCGTTCAAGAACGCCTATAAAGCGCGGCCACTTCCAGCATTTGGAAAATCGGATCATGCCGCCATTTTCCTCACTCCCGAATACAAACAAAAGCTCGTTCAGGAACCCCCGGTGAGGCGGGAAGTTAAGCGTTGGTCAGCCCATTCAGAGGCCGCACTTCAGGCAGCTTTGGATGATGTAGACTGGGACATGTTCCGAGCGAGTTCAGCCGACGTAAGCGAGTTCACAGATGTGGCGCTTTGCTTCATCAACACGCTTACAGAGCAAGCCACGCAAACAGTAACAATAACGTCCTTCTCAAATCAGAAACCGTGGGTGGACAAATCAATCCGCGCTGCAGTGAACACATGCACTGCCGCTTACAACGCCGGTCTCCTTTCAGGGAATATGAATGAATACAGATCGTCCTGCTATGCTCTCAGACGAGCAGTTAAAGCCGCAAAACTCCGTTACAAAGACCGAGTGGAGTCTCATTTCCAACTCAACGACTCGCGGCGCATGTGGCAAGGTCTGAGGTCCATCTGCTCCTTTGGATCTAAATCCTCTGCAGAGGGGAGCGCTGACCCGTTGCTCGTGAATGAGTTAAACTCTTTCTACGCTCGCTTTGACTGTAACCGCAGCAATGCGACTCCGCCAAGTGGCGCGTTAGAGGAAATTACTCAGAGCAGCAACAACCACGTGATCTCTGTCTCAGAGGATGAAGTTCGGAGAGCACTCAAGCGTGTGGACGTCAGGAAAGCTGCCGGGCTGGATGGTATTTCAGGTCGTGTTCTGCGGTCCTGTGCTGATCAGCTCGCCGGGTTGTTTACATCTATCTTCAATGAGTCCCTCGCTACATCTGTGGTCCCCACCTCCTTCAAAAAATCCACCATCATCCCTGTCCCTAAGAACAGTAAACCCTCTTGCCTAAATGACTATCGTCCAGTGGCTCTCACGTCTATAGTCATGAAGGTCTTTGAGAGACTCATTAAAAACACCATTTGCGCCTTCATTCCTGACACTTTGGACCCTCTTCAGTTTGCCTATCGTCCCAATAGATCGACTGAAGATGCCATCTCTCATGTCCTCCACTTCTCCCTCACTCACATCGACAGCAAAAGTGGGAACTACGTAAGGCTGCTATTTATTGACTATAGCTCAGCCTTTAATACCATAGTTCCCATTAAGCTAACTGCCAAACTCCTGGATCTCGGCCTGAATTCTTCTCTCTGCCACTGAATTGAAGACTTCCTCACTGGCAGGCCTCAGGTGGTGAGAGTAGGCCAGTCCACCTCCACCTCCATCACCCTGAGTGTGGGAGCTCCACAGGGCTGTGTCCTGAGTCCCCTGCTCTACTCTCTCTACACACATGACTGTTCCAGCTCCACCCAGGACTTGACCTGGACTGCACACATTCAGACACAGGTGAAAAAAGCCAGGGAAAGACTGTACCACCTGCGCCAGCTGAGGAAATTCAGGGTTTCACCAGCTATCCTGAAAACTTTCTATTTAGGGGCGATAGAAAGTGTATTAACTGGTATGGGAACAGCACCAGTCATGACTGCAAAGCCCTGCAAAGAGTTGTGCGCTTATCCGAGCGTATCTCAGGGTCAGCTCTCCCGTCTCTGCAGGATGTCTACACCAAACGCTGCAAAGGTAGAGCTACTAAGATCATCAAGGACTCTAATCACCCTGCAAACCCTCATTTCACGCTGCTGCCATCTGGTAGCGCTTCAAGCCTGATGGCCAAAACTGAGAGACTCAGGAGGAGCTTCTTCCCCCAGGCCATCAGACTCCTGAACTCAGTCACTTAACATCACGTGACTTCATTTCAGGATAAACATCGATACACTGACATTGCACTGCACATTCTGTTCTCGTTGTTACTGTGTAACAACCTGTTATAAACCTGTTTGCACATTATACTCTTATACATTTGTTAACCACATATTTATAAGTCTACAGTTTACTCACTTCACAGTTTACTTCACTTATTTTATTCCACTTTATTTATTTTTATGTAATTTTTTCTACTTGATTTATTTATAATTCTACAGATAATATATATATATATATATATATATATATATAGTACTTTTTTATTCTATTTCCTCTATAATCGCTCTCTCTTCCACTCATTCTCTCTCTCTCTCTCTCTCTCTCTCTCTCTCTCTCTCTCTCTCTCTAGACTTTATGTGATATTCTTTGGTGGTCTCAGCATGTTTATATTTTCTCTTAAAAATCATTGTCCATTACTTTGCAGAACAGCCATGGTGATCTACACAGTAACAGTGTGCACTGGAGATAGGCTTTTGGCGGGCACCACTAACCTTGACTGTGAATTGACCGTCTTCATCAAACTGCATGGAACTGAGGATGAGAGTGAAGATCAGATTCTAAATAAGAGGTTTTGTCAAGGATCGGTAAGTGCACCCAATTAAACCAACAGTATGGAGTTTTGGCCCAAAAAACATCAGTCAGAATACTTGAATGAAAAATATCTGGGGAAGAAAAAAGTTTTACGTAGTAAAAAAATTGAAGTTTTTATTTATCTTAAAATTCCCATATGTCTGTGCAGGTGGAAGTATTTGAGATAGAAATGAGAAAGTCCCTGGGAGAGCTCATAACTGTCAAGCTCAACTGCAAATTGTTTTTGGGTCTTTGCAACCAGTGGTTCTGTGATAAGATCTCTGTCAACACGCCAGAAGGTGACGAGATTTTGTTTCCATGCTACCGCTGGCTTGACTGTCACGAGGAACTCGAATTAAGAACTGCTAAAGGTAGGCACTCCTGTTTCAAGTCATGGCCAAAACTCAGATTTACTGGTGTACTTGAAAGTTCAGTAGTAATGTCTAGCTATGTAAGTGTTGGAAACTTAGAAGCGAAGACCAGGAGAACTTGGATATATCTTCAGCAGGATTCTTTATTGAGAACACATGCTGTTTGGTTCACTGTAGTCATCAAGTATAACTCAAAACACTATAAACTGTAATTTATCCACATTTCAGGGGGAGGGATTACACAGCAGATGAGGCGGAGACAATCTAAACAAAGCAATGAAATGTTGTGTCCAATTAAAGGGACACGCCCCAGACATTAGTGTCACCAATTCTAATCGAATCAGCATAACCGCGTCATTCAAATGCATAGATGCTAATCCAATCACTCTTCAGACGATTCAGAAATGGGACAGGGGCTCCAAGAGCCATTACAACTAAAAGGTGAGAATCTCAATAATCTGGCTCATTTGATTTATAATAAAGAAAACAGGAACTGGCATGGAAATTTATTTACATAATAATTTATCTGATGTCATCATCACCTTAAATGTTAAATACAATGTGCTTCCTTTGCATTTTTTGCTACATTCTGCATTTTTACATTTTTAATAAAACATTGTTTAGTGTGTTTTTAAAGCTATCTGACATATGAGGACATATGAAATGCCCTCATAAACCATGTTTATGTTGTAATACCAGTGTAATACCCATGTCATTAAACAAATTTGTGTCCTCATAAATCACATAAACAGACACACACACACACACACACACACACACACACACACACACACACACACACTTTTGTTTATTGCAGGAGAATTCCTTTAAGTAAACATTTGTGTATTCACATGATTGAGAGATAATGTCAAAAGTGTCAGATGCTCAGATAAAGTATAACTCCTGCACATGATCAGAACTAAAGATGACATCTATTATACTGCTAGCCTATACTTGTTGTGATGTTCACTGAGTGATTTCTTTTTTTGCAGAAGACTGTGACTTATCTATAGGCTAATGCCCCATTAGCCATTTTAGATAAAGCACATTTGTAATAAAATTAAAGTGTCTATAATAAAATTTTAAGAAATCGCATGGATGACAAGTCATCGTCCTGTAATCAAGTAATGATATATGCAAAGTCCTTTTTTTCAAAAATATTATAGTTTTCAAACATAAAGCATTTAGACTGTGAATTAATGTTTGCATTTCAGCTTCACTTGTGTTTGAGGACACCAACCTAACAGCCCAAAGACACAGGAGGAGGCAGCTAGAACAGCGACAAGAGTTATTTAGGTTTGTGGACAGCAGGCTAATACAAGTTGTGTGTGAAAATAAAGTGTCTGCTTTGTATTAAAATTAATTTATTCTGTGAAATACGGTTGAATATTCTACTCCCAGGTGGCGCGTGTATGCTCAGGGCATGCCTCACATTATTCATTACGACAGTGCCCTCGCTCTGCCACCTGAAGTCCGATTCTCTTTCACAAAGTCAAAGGAGTTTTTCACCACTTCTGCAAAGCAGTGAGTAACCCTCCTCTGGCGTTCATCTCTCTGGGTTTTTAGAACTTGTATTAATATAGAAAGTTAATATATTAATTTTAAGGTTTTAAAGTGTAGTTTTGTTTAACGTAATCCTTTGAAATGAGTTTGCAGCAGAAGTCACAAACAGAGCGTAGGTAAATGTAGAACCACACTTTACATGAAAATACACATTCTCGTGAGATCACGTTGCAGAATAACTGCTAAACAACCCAACAATGTAAATAAGAATTTAACTTTAGAACAGGGTGTCAAATTGTCTTTATTTGTATTGAATTAGTGGCAGTGTAGCCTTAATTATTGGCTTATTCTGGTCAATAAACTTGAATATTATTCAATAAGTGCCATAATTAATGAGGATATAACTTTTACTTTAGAATAGGGGTCAAATTGTCTTTATTACACTATGTTAGCAATTTACAACAGCAAAACCAGCAGTAATTAAACAATTACTAGCTTATTGTTCAGTTAACAGAATGGCACAGAAATACAATTACATCACCACACATAAACGGTCAGGAATTCTGAGGAGGACCCAGATGCAGAATAAGTGAGGGGTGTTATTTACTGACAACATTATCAGCACAAGACAGGTGAGGTGGGAACACAGTCCAAACAATAGGGCAGGGCACTCAACTGGAGAACAGGTTGGTAAAATAATGGGTAACACTTTATTCTAAGGGTCCAGAATAATGCATTAGTTAAGCATTAATTAATATTTAACTTGTTCACAATTAAGCATTAGTTAAACACAAACACACTAGTAATTAATGATTAACTTTACATTCTAATGGTCCTGAGTTATGCATTAGTTAAGCATAAATAAACTAGTACTTAATGATTTGCTCGTTCACAATTATGCATTAGTTAAGCATGGACACAATAGTAATTAATGATTAACTTAACATTATAGTAAGGGAATATTAGCCATTAACTTAATAAGCCATATATTATTTTGTGTAGTGATTATATTTCTTATTGCCTGTTAACTGAACAATAAGCAAGTAATTGTTTAATTACTGCTGGTTTTGCTGTTGTAAATTGCTAACATAGTGTAATAAAGACAATTTGACCTAAATTCTAAAGTGAAAGTTATATCCTCATTAATTATGGCACTTATTGAGTGATATTCAAGTTTATTGACCAGAATAAGCCAATAATTAAGGCTAAACTGCCACTAATTCAGTAAAAATAAAGATAATTTATATAAATAACTTTGTCTTATCGAAGACAGTAATAATACAATATCTAATATAATAGTAACTACAAAGATGCTCACAACTAAAACTAGGATGGATCATAGGTAGTATATCAAAGTTATTTCCACTATTAATGTTTAAACTGTATGTACCTGTGTATTCTCTGTGTGTGTAGGTTAGCTGTTCTGAAGCTAACTGGATTAGCTGACTACAAACAATCATGGGAAAGCTTCAGTGACCTGGAAAGAATCTATTGTGAGATGAGAAACAAAACCATTGGTACTCATCTTAAACAAATGGACTGTTCAAAATAACAGTATTGCAAATAAAGTACTGTCTGTACTGTAGCATATGTTCTGACATAGCATGCTTTGCAGCATACGTTCAGAAGCATTGGGATGAGGATGAGTTCTTTGGCTACCAGTATCTGAATGGCTTCAATCCCATGATGATCCAGCGCTGCTCAAAGCTGCCTGAGAATTTCCCCGTCACAGACGATATGGTCAAAGACTCCCTAAGCGGGAGCAGCTTGGAGCAGGAGATGGAGGTACGCTACTTGCTACTGGCAATGATTTGAAATGACTGGGTCTGGTTTGCTTTGGTTTTGTCTAATCCCCTGTGTTTCTTCATTATTTTTTGTGATCTACCCCCACACCCAGAAAGGGAACATCTTCCTGTCTGACTACAAGATTTTGGATGGGCTGGTGGGAAATGTAATCAATGACAGGCAGCAGTATCTCACAGCTCCACTGGTCCTGCTGTACTGCAACCCTCAAGGCATGATGATGCCCATTGCCATTCAGGTGAGTCTTGGGGGTGGGTGGGGATTAATGAATGTATCTTAATGAATCTTGAAACATAAGGCAAATAAAAGAAACAAAGGAAATGTGATCTGTAATGTACAATTGATGAGTAGGCAAAAATGATTAAACATCAAATAGACCTTTTGTTTAAGATGTCAATGTCTTCATAGACTAATGATGACAGCTGCTTTGGAAATCCTTTGTCATTTTCTTGAAAGAGAGACAAATCATAACCCAGATTCCCTCAGAAACCATTTGTACCATTTTCACGTTCAAACTTAATCTGCACAGTTAAGGCAAAATCCCAGCAAAGAGAATCCCATCTTCCTCCCATCGGATTCAAAGGATGACTGGAAACTGGTCAAGATCTTTGTCCGAAGCGCAGAGTTTTCCATTCATGAGGTCGACTTTCACCTGCTGAGAACTCACCTGCTGTCAGAGGTGTTCACCGTGGCCACGTTGCGCCATCTTCCCTCTCCACACCCTCTCTTCAAGGTATTGAATCTGTCGCGCAAGAGTTGGTTTGACGTGTGAACAGTGAGGGAACAGTGATTTGATGGTAGAGGAGATTTTCAGTTGTAGTCTGTGGTGCAGATGTCTATTTTACCTCAGAGATGTTGCTTTGTGAAAAAGCCTCCCCTTGAGTATTTCCCTTTTGGAGAGTGGAACTGACTCATCTCAAGAGATTCAAGAGAATCAAGAGAGAGATTCAAGAGAGTTTTATTTGTCACATACACAGTTATATACAGAATATACAACCGGCAGTGAAATGTAGAATTATAAATAATCAAGTCAAGAGAAAAAAAAAAGTAAAAATAAGAATAAAGTGGAATAAAATAATTGAAGTAGACTGTGCAGTGAGTAAACTGTAGACTTATAAATATGTGATTAACAAATGTATAAAGAGTATAATGTGCAAACAGGTTTATAACAGGTTGTTACACAGTAACAACGAGAACAGAAAGTGCAGTGCAATGACAGTATGTTTATCCTGAAGTGAAGTCACGTGATGTTAAGTGACTGAGTTCAGGAGTCTGATGGCCTGGGGGAAGAAGCTCCTACTGAGTCTCTCAGTTTTGGCCATCAGGCTTCGGGCAGCTTACCAGATGGCAGCAGCGTGAAATGAGGGTTTGCAGGGTGATTAGAGTCCTTGATGATCTTAGTAGCTCTACCTTTGCAGCGTTTGGTGTAGACGTCCTGCAGAGACGGGAGAGCTGACCCTGAGATACGCTCGGATAAGCGCACCACTCTTTGCAGGGCTTTGCGGTCATGACTGGTGCTGTTCCCATACCACGCTGTGATGCACTGAGTTAATACACTTTCTATCGCCCCTAAATGGAACGTTTTCAGGATAGCTGGTGAAACCCTGAATTTCCTCAGCTGGCGCAGGTGGTACAGTCTTTGCCTGGCTTTTTTCATCTGTGTCTGAATGTGAGCAGTCCAGGTCAGGTCCTCGGAGATGTTTACACCCAGGTACTTGAAGCTGCTCACTCTCTCTACTGGTGATCCGCTGATCATGAGGGGGGAGTATGTCCGTTGCTGTCTCTTCCTGAAGTCCACAATCATTTCTTTGGTCTTGCCAACATTCAGAGAGAGACAGTTGTCCTGGCACCATGATGTTAGATGCTCCACCTCGTCCAAGTATGCCGTCTCATTGTTGTTGGAGATGAGGCCCAGGACAACAGTATCATCAGCAAATTTGATGATAGAGGTGGAGCTGTGTGTGGACAAACAGTCATGCGTGTAGAGAGAGTAGAGCAGGGGACTCAGGACACAGCCCTGTGGAGCTCCCACACTCAGGGTGATGGAGGTGGAGGTGAACTGGCCTATTCTCACCACCTGAGGCCTGCCAGTGAGGAAATCCTCAATCCAGTGGCAGAGAGAAGGATTCAGGCTGAGATCCAGGAGTTTGGAGGTTAGCTTGATGGGAACTATGGTGTTAAAGGCTGAGCTATAGTCAATAAATAGCAGCCTTACGTAGTTCCGAAAAACAGAGAAGTTCTCCGACGGCGTCACAGCTGTGTCCGGGACAGCGGGCGTGAGCCATGTTTTGGACAAACAAAATGTGCAATGTGTTAATGTGCAAACAGGTTTATAACAGGTTGTTACACAGTAACAACGAGAATAGAAAGTGCAGTGCAATGTCAGTGTATTGATGGTCACGTGATGTTAAGTGACTGAGTTCAGGAGTCTGATGGGCTGGGGGAAGAAGCTCCTCCTGAGTCTCTCAGTTTTGGCCATCAGGCTTCGGAAGCGCTTACCAGATGGCAGCAGCGTGAAATGAGGGTTTGCAGGGTGATTAGAGTCCTTGATGATCTTAGTAGCTCTACCTTTGCAGCGTTTGGTGTAGACATCCTGCAGAGACGGGAGAGCTGACCCTGAGATACGCTCGGATAAGCGCACGACTCTTTGCAGGGCTTTGCAGTCATGACTGGTGCTGTTCCCATACCACGCTGTGATGCACTGAGTTAATACACTTTCTATCGCCCCTAAATAGAAAGTTTTCAGGATAGCTGGTGAAACCCTGAATTTCCTCAGCTGGCGCAGGTGGTACAGTCTTTGCCTGGCTTTTTTCTCCTGTGTCTGAATGTGAGCAGTCCAGGTCAGGTCCTCGGAGATGTTTACACCCAGGTACTTGAAGCTGCTCACTCTGGTCACCCACTGATCATGAGGGGGGGGTATGTCCGTTGCTGTCTCTTCCAGAAGTCCACAATCATTTCTTTGGTCTTGCCAACATTCAGAGAGAGACAGTTGTCCTGGCACCATGATGTTAGATGCTCCACCTCGTCCAAGTATGCCGTCTCATTGTTGTTGGAAATGAGGCCCAGGACAACAGTATCATCACAAATTTGGTGACCCGCTGATCATGAGAGGGTAGTATGTCCGTTGCTGCCTCTCCTTGAAGTCCACAATAGTTTAATGGGGTCTATGGTGTTAAAGGCTGAGCTATAGTCAATAAATAGCAGCCTTACGTAGTTCCCACTTTTGCTGTCGATGTGAGTGAGGGAGGAGTGGAGGACATGAGAGATGGCATCTTCAGTCTCTCAAAGACCTTCATGACTATAGATGTGAGAGCCACTGGACGATAGTCATTTAGGCAAGAGGGTTTACTGTTCTTAGGGACAGGGATGATGGTGGATTTTTTGAAGGAGGTGGGGACCACAGATGTAGCAAGGGACTCATTAAAGATAGATGTAAACCCGGCGAGCTGATCAGCACAGGACCGCAGAACACGGCCTGAAATACCATCTGGCCCAGCAGCTTTCCTGACGTCCACACGCTTGAGTGCCCTCCGAACTTCATCCTCCGAGACAGAGATCACGTGGTTGTTGCTGCTCTGAGTAATTCCCTCTGATGCGCCACTTGGCGGAGTCGCGTTGCCGCGGTTACAGTCAAAGCGAGTGTAGAAAGAGTTTAACTCATTCACAAGCAATGGATCAGCGCTCACCTCTGCAGAGGATTTAGATCCAAAAGAGCAGATGGACCTCAGACCCTGCCACATGCGCCGCGAGTCGTTGAGTTGGAAATGAGACTCCACTCGGTCTTTATAACGGAGCTTTGCGGCTTTAACTGCGCGCTGGAGAGCATAGCAGGACGATCTGTATTCAGTCATGTTCCCCGATAGGAGACCGGCGTTGTGAGCGGCAGGGCGTGTGTTCACTGCAACGCGGATTGAATTGAATTGTCCACCCACGGTTTCTGATTTGAGAAGGACGTTATTGTTATTGTTTGTGTGGCTTGCTCTGTAAGCATGTTGATGAAGCAAAGCGCCGCATCCGTGAACTCGCTTACGTCAGCTCAACTCGCTCGGAACATGTCCCAGTCAACATCATCCAGAGCTGCCTGTAGCGCGGTCTCTGAATGGGGGGACCAGCGCTTAACTTCCCGCCTCACCGGGGGTTCCTGAACGAGCCTTTGTTTGTATTCAGGTGTGAGGAAAATGGCGGCATGATCCGATTTGCCAAAAGCTGGAAGTGACCGCACTTTATAGGCGTTCTTAAACGGAGAGTAGCAATGATCCAGTGTGTTTGCTCCTCGTGTAGGACAGGAGACGTCCTGGTGAAAGTTTGGCAAGGGCTGAATGCCCTTTTCCTCAGTCTGTTGCGGATCCCCGCGCGTTTCCCAAGGTGTTTCTCGATTCTTCAAGAAACACCTCTGGGTGTTTCTTGAAGAATGGGTCATTCTTCGTTGACCCATCTGTCCATTGTTCAACTCGGCGTTCCGAAGGATCTCAGATGGCCACAGAGGATCGGCGAAAGTGTCCTGAAACAGTCCAGTGTAGAGGTAACCAATGTCCAAAAGAGTTTTGCTGTCATAGCAGATCAATGCAGTTGATAAGTTTGTAAAAATTGAGAGTAAAAGAAAGTAAAATAGTAAATAAAAACACAGTCTTCGCGGAGCGACCTGAACGGCGACCGAACACGGCGGCGCCATTTTGATTGATTTGATTGATTTGAATCTATAGCCTGAACACAGAATACACTGAACATTAGGTACATGAGGGGTCGCTAATGTCTTACTCAATCCCATTCACCTCCCTGAAACATTTCTCAAAAAATGTAATCATTCTGTGATTTATGTAGAAATAACTTCAAAAGAAGGCTTGTAGGTACAGGTACACACACACACACACACACAGGCATGCACGCATGCACGCGCACACACACACACACACACACACATGCAGTAACGCACACACAAGAAATTAAAATTCATCATTCATTCATTTATTATCTTTATCATATATCATCTTTTGTGAAGAATGAGAAGGCAAATCTATTTACTTTTCCTTCTGTAGCTCCTCATTCCCCATACCCGATACACGCTCCAGATCAACATCATGGCCCGGAATCTGCTGATATCCGACGATGGGGCAATCACCATGGTATGCATATGGCATGGTTAAAGGTTCAATCTTCAATAATCCAATACAACCCAACCCAAACCCTACAAAATACCCCTGCATAATGGCTCTTTAGTGTTTTCTGTGATGACTGACTTCTTGAACAATCTACTCTTTTCCTAAACTGATTATTTTTTATTTAACTTTTGTGGAAATTATTATGGGATTTGTGGTGCCAGAACCTTGTTTATAGCCTTTAACCAAACTTTATGTTATGTGTCTTCTCTCCATTAATGATACTACTCTTAGTATTCAGGAGTAGGTGGAGAGTCGTTGAAAACGTTGCTGAAGCGTGCGACTGCCTCCCTGACCTACAGTTCTCTCTGTCTTCCCGATAACATCTCCGAGAGAGGCCTGGAGAAGGTTCCCAACTACTACTACAGAGATGATGGGATGAAACTGTGGAATATCATCAACAAGTATGACTAACAGTAGAGTTTAGTTTAGTGTTTTATTGATACATCCAAACTAATACATTCTGGTGCCCTTTCTGTTTCATATTTCAACAAATACAGTGTTAGTTATACAGGTTCATGGGTTTAATAGTCAGTAAGCACATGCTGTACATGTCGCTTTGAATAAATTCCTGCTTAAGAAATAAATGCAAAACAAATCTACAAAAAAGTAAAGCTTTTTGCTTTAAAAGGAGGTTGCTTACAGGTATGTTGCGGCTGTCTTGTCACACTACTATCAACATGATGCACACGTGCAGAAGGACACAGAGCTACAGCACTGGATCAGTGAGATATTCACCAAAGGCTTCCTGGAAAGAGACCACTCAGGTCTGTTATCAGTCCGTTGCAGTTTAAGATGCAGCAAGTGTGATTTCTGGTGGAATACAAATGTGTCTAGGCCAATGAGTTTGCATTTTTGCCATAACAGGACATTTAAACATGTGTGTAAGGATCGTTTCCTTTCTCTTTTTTTGTGTGTTCAGCTCAGTATTTGCACAGCATAGCATAGACATATTTGCGTTAGGCACAACATCCCCACAACCCCACTTTTTCATGGAAAATAATCAAACCAGGTCAAAATTAGTTTATAGTTTATGGCTCCATTCGCAATTTTAGTGTGTGTGTGCATGTGTGTGTGTGTGTGCTTGCACATGTATAAACATCTAAACTGAGTTCCTCACAGAAACAGCCTTTCATTCTTCTTCCCAGGAATACCATCATCTTTTCAGACATTGAAAGATCTTATTAAGTTTGTTACCATGGTGATCTTCACTGCATCAGCCCAACATTCCGCTGTAAACAATGGACAGGTCAGTTAGTACAAGTCAATTCACTTCCAATCATTTGATTGGCTATTGAGCTCAAATATCAACAACCTTTCGTGAGTTTTAACTGTTGTCTGTTAATATGACCTCAAGATGCTTAACCCCCTAGGCAACAACAACAAGAAAAACTTGTCCATATCCACTTTCCATGGCTTCAGTGATGTTAATTATGTGCTCTTATTATTCTTTGTGAATATTTGGCTTATATGTCACATTTTGTACCAATTTTTCCCCCCAGTATGACTTTGGTGGCTGGATGCCTAACAACCCCACTGCCCTAAAAAGGCCCCCTCCCCAGGAGAAAGGCCAGACCACTGAGGACACGATCCTGGAGACCCTACCGGATGTGAGCACGACGGTCAACGGGATGGCTGTCCTGAGACTGCTGACCAAGGACTCTGCAGACCATGTGAGTTCATACATCATTAGGGCACATGTGAAAAGACTGTAATTCACTTTGCTGTGAACTGTAAGCATAGTGTTGCAGTTGGCTCTTACTCAATATTAGTGTGCTGTCATACTTTGGGCCAGATTTACTAACAGTTGGGCCAGTGCAAAACCTCTTTTGCTGTTAAACCACTGTCAGGATTTACTAAAGACACACAGTGATAAATTAGTGCTGAAAAGGCGTGGACAGAGTTATTTCTGTGGCTGACCTTATTGCATATGCATTTGTAGGAGTTTCCCTTTCAGATGCTGTATTTATGGGAGGAGAGTATTTGGTAACACTTTATGGTAAGGGTACATGAATTGTCATGAATTCATGCATTAATAATAATATCTCATGAAGCATCAGGATCTGACAGGAGTTCAAAGTCTTTCATTCATGACTTCATGGATGAACAAGACCTTTATTAAAACATTAACTAAGATGAGTACTTTATCATGAATTATATTTTATTATGTATGATCATGATGCTTTCTTTGTTTACAAAAACATTGGTCTTTACTATCCATGAATAAAGCTACGGTTAGGTACATGAATCATCATGAATTAATGCATGTAAGACTACTTGAGTTCCCATTCAGTCGGTCACTCTCGATGCCATGTCGGAGTACCGACGAATAGGAATCTCGCTCGCGAGAGCCAATCTACTTCGAGTGTAACTAAAACGAGCCAATGAACATTGGCATGCAATGATTGCACCAGGTGCTCATGCCACGCTGTGCGGGTATAAATGAGACACAGGTGATTGCATCAAATTAGCATTTTGCTTCGGAGCCGAGTGGTAGATGGTTACTACAGATATCACACCTTACTTCGCAGTCCTGACTGAAGACGGAAGCCGCCTTTCGGAAGCGATCTCTTCATTCGGTGTTGGTGTGACGGCACAGCAGCGGGTTGTGTGGTTTTCCGATCATCTCTCTTTGTTGTTTGTCAGAACGATCACAAAGGCTGTTCTCACAGCCAGTTCAGTGCGCTAGGTGGAGAACGCTAAAAAGCCATTCCCACGGCTGGTAAGAGAGCGCCTTCGTGTGAGAGAGCGCGCACGTCAGGCTGCACTATCCCCTGACTGTGTCGCCGCGACCCCTCCCCCTGCGTGCTTCAGCACCAAGGAGAGCGTACTTCTGAAAGAGCTTACACAGATAGAGCTTGCGTCTTTTTCAAGATGACATTCTATCTGTGTGTTTCTGGATGCGGTGGTTTCCTGTCACCGAGGGATGGTCATCAGCGCTGTATCTTGTGTTTGGGCGTTCAGCACGCTGAGGCAGCGCTGGTGGATGAATCATGTTCTCACTGCGGGAACATGACCATCTCGGAGTTGCGATCGCGGCTCTGTCTCGCAAGGGGCGGAGCCTCTGTGCCTCTGCCTCAATCTAACCCTCCTCAGAGAGTTACTTCAGGCAGTAGCCCAGCTAATTTGAGGGTTACGGTGAGCGCGTTTCCCCCAGGGAAGCAACCCCTTCCTTGGGGGAAACCATCGGAGGGAGGGTCAGAACTCTCTGGAGAGGATGTGTCGGCGCAGGACAACCCCCTCATGTTCCTGCTGCCCACCTGTGGAATCAGGTAAGTGTTGCACAGCACACTCTCACCTCGCTGCGGTCCGCCTCCACGAGACAGCCGCCCCAGTCTGGTACCTGCATTCCACCTCGCTGCCCCACGGTGGGTACGCCGGTGGTCCCTATGGTCCTGCTTGTACGTCCCTGGGAGCCTGGCTAGTGCTCCTCGGTCCATCTCGCTGGCTCATTCGGACCATCAGGCTCGGCTACGCGATTCAGTTCGCCCGGCGCTCCCCCAGGATCAAGGGCGTCTGCTTCACTTCGGTGAATGCTACAGATGCCCATGTCCTGCATGTGGAGATCGCTGTCCTGCTGGCGAAGGACGTGATAGAGCCGGTCCCTCCAGCCGATATGAAGACCGGCTTCTACAGCCCGTACTTCATTGTACCCAAGAAAACCGGTGGGTTACGGCCAATCTTGGACCTGCGAGTCCTGAATCGGAGCCTCCACAAGCTACCGTTCAAGATGCTCACGCAGAAGCGCATTTTCGAATTTTCCCCAAGATTGGTTTGCAGCGATCGACCTGAAGGACGCGTACTTTCATGTCTCGATCCTTCCTCGACACAGGCCATTTCTGCGCTTTGCGTTCGAGGGTCGAGCATATCAGTACAAAGTCCTGCCCTTCGGGCTGGCCCTGTCCCCCCGTGTCTTCACGAAAGTCACGGAGAGGGCCCTCGTGCCCATGAGAGAACGGGGCGTTCGCATCCTCAACTATCTCGACGACTGGCTCATTCTAGCACAGTCCAGGGATCAGTTGTGCGAACACAGGGACCTGGTGCTCAGACACCTCAGCCAGTTGGGTCTTCAGGTCAGCTGGGAAAAGAGCAAACCCGCCCCCGGGCAGAGGATCTTTTTTCTCTGTATGGAGTTGGATTCTGTCGAGCAGGCAGTGCGCCTCACAGAGGAGCATGTCCAGTCGATGCTGAACTGCCTGAACATGTTTCAGGGCAGGATGGCGGTTCCACTGAAACAGTTTCAGAGGCTCCTGGGGCATATGGCAGCCGCGGCGGCAGTAACGCCGCTCGGCCTGCTTCATATGAGACCGCTTCAGCATTGGCTACACGGCCGAGTCCCGAGATGGGTGTGGCAACGTGGCACTCACCAGGTGAGCATCACACCGGCCTGTCACCAGTCCTTCAGTCCATGGTCAGACCCCTCGTTCCTTCGGGCTGGAGTGCCCCTGGAACAGGTGTCCAGGCATGCTGTGGTTTTCACGGATGCCTCCGCCATGGGCTGGGGAGCCACGTACAACAGGCATGCAGTGTCAGGGGTTTGGACGGGCCCGCACCTGCATTGGCACATCAATTGCCTCGAGTTGCTAGCAGTACATCTTGCTCTGAGCTGCCTCTAAGGGCGGTTACGGGGCGCAAAGATGTGCTGGTCCGGACGGACAACACTGCGACCGTTGCGTACATCAACCGAAAAGGTGGTCTGCGCTCCCGTCGCATGTCGCAACTCGCCCGCCATCTCCTCCTCTGGAGTCAGAAGTGTCTGAGGTCGCGGCCGATGAGCTCTCACGAACTGCGCTCCCAGGGGAGTGGCGACTCCACCCCCAGGTGGTTCAGCTGATCTGGAGACAGTTCAGGGTGGCACAGGTCGACCTGTTTGCTTCCCCAGAAACGTCCCACTGCCAGTGGTTCTATTCGCTGACCGAGGGGACACTCGGCACGGATGCCCTTGCGCACAGCTGGCCCCAGGGGCTGCGCAAATGTGCGTTTCCCCCAGTGAGCCTACTTGCACAGACACTGTGCAAGGTCAGGGAGGACGAGGAGCAGGCCCTGTTGGTGGCGCCCTACTGGCCCAACTGGACCTGGTTCCCAGAACTTATGCTCCTCGCGACAGCCCCTCCTTGGCCGATCCCTCTGAGGAAGGACCTTCTGACTCAGAGACGGGGCACCCTCTGGCACCGGCGTCCAGACCTGTGGTAGCTTCATGTCTGGCCCCTGGACGGGACGCGGAGGTTCTAGGTGACTTACCCCAAGAGGTAGTTAACACCATCACTTCGGCACGTGCACCATCTACAAGACAGGCTTACGCCTCGAAGTGGAACCTGTTCGTCGAGTGGTGTTCTTCTCGCCGAGAGAACCCCCGAAGATGTTCAATCGCGTCTGTGCTTTCCTTCCTGCAACAAGGGTTGGAGCATAGGCTGCCCTCCACCCTCAAGGTCTATGTTTCTGCTATATCCGCCTATCATGACCACGTAGAAGGTAAGTCGGTTGGGAAGCACGACCTGGTCGTCAGGTTCCTTAGGGGGGCAAGACTGTTAAATCCTCCTCGACCCCCCTCCATACCCTCTTGGGATCTTGCTCTGGTGCTCTGAGCACTCCAGAATGCCCCATTCAATCCTTTGCAGTCAGCAGAGCTAAAGATTCTATCTATGAAGACTTTGCTGTTGGCTGCATTGGCCTCCATCAAGAGGGTAGGGGACCTGCAGGCATTTTCGGTCGACAAATCGTGCCTAGAGTCCGGGCCGGGTAATACCCACGTGGTACTAAGACCCCGGCCTGGCTATGTGCACAAGGTTCCTACCACTGCCTTCAGGGACCAGGTGGTGAACCTGCAAGCGCTGCCCCCGGAGGAGGCAGACCCAGCCCTAGCTTTGCTCTGTCCCGTCTGCGCTCTGTGGATCTACATGGATAGAACTCAGAGCTTCAGAACCTCAGATCAGCTCTTTGTCTGTCACGGAGGCCAGCAGAAGGGAAAGGCTGTCTCCAAGCAGAGGATGGCCCACTGGTTAGTGGATGCCATCGCCTTGGCTTACCAAGCACAAGGTGTGCCCTGTCTGCTCAGGGTGCGAGCACACTCTACTAGAAGTGTTGCATCCTCCTGGGCGCTGGCACGTGGCGCCTCGCTGTCAGACATCTGTAGAGCTGCAGGCTGGGCGACACCCAACACGTTCGCTAGATTCTATAGCCTACGTGTAGAGCCGGTCTCCTCCTGAGTGTTCTCCTCCTCCCTTGCGGGCTACGGCTTAGCATTGTACTCCACATAACTCCTCCGGGGTACGATGTGGGCTCCGCAGCGGGCCCTTTTCTAGGGCACGCTTTCCCAGTGTCATCCAATAATCTCTGAGCAGGGTCATGCGGAACAGCAGTGATGGATTTCCTGGTGTGAGCCCCGTCTCATCAGGTAAGAGAGCTCAGGCGGCTCACACTGGGCACTGGAAGGGGGCAGAGGCCATGGCACTTTGGTAGGGATTCCTATTCGTCGGTACTCCGACGTGGCGTCCCGTCACCATGTCCTCTGTACCCTGCTGGGGTGCCTGCCTACCTACTCGGCTAATTTGATGCAATCACCTGTGTCTCATTTATACCCGCACAGTGTGGCATAAGCACCTGGTGCAATCATTGCATGCCAATGTGCATTGGCTCGTTTTAGTTACACTCGAAGTAGATTGGCTCTCGCGAGCGAGATTCCTATTCGTCAGTACTCCGACGTGGCGTCTCCGTTCCCTCCTTCAGGGAACGAGGGTTACATACGTAACCGAGACGTTATTAAAGGAATATACAAAAATCCACATTATCTCATGCATGCACAGGCTAGACCAGTATATCAATTAATGTGACAACTAATGTCTTTCATTAATCATGATCTCTGAGTTATTAAGCATGTTCATGTCTTCTTCATAGTAAATGGACAGACCCCAAAATTGGTGGCTTAAAAGGTGGCTCCTTACCTTAAAAGAGATCAAGCTATTTGTAAAACCTTTAACAGCTTTATGATTTGTAAGGAGTTTTCAGATAAACAGGCACTTAAAGTTCATGGTACTGAATTCCTTCTTGGCTGTACCCAGGCATTGCTGTTGATTTAACTGGCTTATACTGTTTAAGAATAAAGCAGTAACATTATGATCAAAGTCATTTTATGTTCACAGTACATTGTGTGTAAAGGCTTGAATTTTCACATCCATATTCATGTCATTTCATAATTATGCCATCATTAATAACATTGCTCATCAGTGTTTCAAAGGACCGTTCCCACTTTAGCTGAGGGGCCACACACATGATGAAGTCATGAGAAGCTAATGCTCAGTTATGATGACTACTGTATTATAATGTCAACAGAATTTGTCCCAAACCCAGAGTATTAATTAGGCTAATTATCTGAATATTGTCATGACAGACTGGAGGACACAGAGGTTAGTGAGCGGTGACAAGTTTATTGGAGTCAGGCAGCGAAACAGTGAACTGGTGAATGGGTGCAAACACAGGGAAGGTGCGAGGCTTAGCTGGAGTGGTGAACACGGAAGACAACACGAAGGAACTTGGGAGCGTGGAATCTCGGGGAACCCGGAAGTAGAGTTTGCGAAGACTCGTAGGAGGCGAAGAGTAGCGGGACAGTCTGAGTAACGTGCGCTGAGACCAGACACTGAGTGTGGGGTGAGGGCTGGTGATAAAGGCTTCAGTGATGGGAAACAGGTGCGGGTGCTCAGTACTCAGGTGATTGGGAACGAGTGGGCGGAACGTGGGAGTCTGGAGCAGAGGGCGTGGCTGAGTCCATGACAAATATGCTCCTCCCGAACTTTAATAAAACATCATTTCAACAAGTAGTCTTACATGCATGAATTAGACCAATGTTTTTTGTGAACAAAGAAAACATCATGATCATACCGTGAAGTCTTACAGAGTATTTAAATGAATCACACAAGGTGATATACAAAGGTTTGCACTTGTCAATTTACTGCTGTTTGCTCCATTATTTACGGCCCAAAAAAAGCATGTCTTAAACCAGACGCTAACTGGTAGATTGTGTTGGTTATTATGGAAATGATCCGGCTTTATTTTGCATGTATTCATTAGATCACACGTCTAACTTTCCACTCCCATCTGAGGATTTCTGAATTGCGCTCTCACGCTAATTTGCCCTGTTTAGTAAATCTGGCCCGTAGTGTGTTAAACATTATTATAAACATGTTTATTATCAACAAGTTATTTACGATTACAATCTTGATACCCTGTCCATAGTACGCTCTGGGATACTTCCCAGAAACTCTGTTTGATGAAGAGGTCCCCTGCAAGCTCATTGAAGATTTCCAGAAGGATCTGAGGGAGTTGTCAGATTTCATCGAGGAGCGGAACAAGAAGTTGAAGCTTCCCTACACCTATCTGAGCCCCATAAATGTGGCCAACAGTGTGGCCATTTGAAAGGATACAGTAGTCCTTCTTAATATGTTTGTCTTTCCATTAATAGCTTTGTCAAAAATAAATAAATAAATAAATAAATAAATAGAGCAAAAATAACTAAAGTGAGATCATGGATATTGCTTTCAGGGAAAATAAGATAAATAATGTGAAAGGCACGGCTTAATATGTGTGTGTAGATTATATTTTATTATTCAATATTACTCTTTATTAGTTTTCATAATCAGTTAATATTGTGTGTCTGCATTATTATTATTTTTATTACCATTCATAATCATTTATAATCATTGTATGCTTGAATACATGTGTGTTAGAGAGGCATGGAGAGCTAGACTGTAGACTGCATGCACATATGTGTGTAAGGATCACATGTCAGAGACAGGGAGAGAAGTTAGGAGAGTTATATGAACATGGAAACTGTCAAATTGGCTCTAAATGGCCAACAAGTACATTTTAATTCTTCTGATAAATTCCTGGAAACAAGATCTCTCCTAAATGATTTGAATATAACAACAAAAGTGGCAGATAAAACTGAAACGACTCAAGAAGGAACACATCAGGCACCTCCGGAAAGCAGAAAGAAAGAGAAAAGGAGGACGAAAGCTGCATGCAAGGAGTTCCCCTCCCAGTGGAGGGCAGATGATAAGAGTCATCAGACAAATGGAGAAATTGAATAAAAAGTTAATAATGACATTAGAAGGTTTATGTTGGAAAGTCAATTTTAATGTGCCAATTGTGAAATGTTCAATTTGCAAGAGAAGTTTGAATTTCTTGAAATATAGTGTAATTCAAACTTGCCTTGCAACAAAGTTTGCATTTTAGATGTGAGTGTGGTTTTCTTGTTTAGAAGTGATACATTTACATTTATGCATTTGGCAGACGCTTTATCCAAAGCGACTTGCATTGCATTCAAGATACACATTTTTTGATTTCCCTGGGAATTGAACCCATGACCTTGGTGTTGCTAGCACCACACTCTTATTGTTTGAGCTACAGGAAAGCTGATAAGCTAAACATGTTTTCTTTAACAAGTTTGACTATTTGCTGATTTCTAGCCATGAAATCTTTAAAAGTTCAAACTGACTGTCAGCTATAATAAGAGTTGTGTGGTTTTGACGGAGGCCTTAAGCCTTCAAGTGTAGAGAAAGACAAAAGAAATGTATGTGTGCTTGTTGCAAAAGTTGTGGTAGCCTTAGACAAATACTATGATTGCTTGAGTCCAAGGCAAGTAGCTTACTATATGATGATGACAGTCATAACTTCTTAAGGCCGTGCCCCAGGATATGTCCAAGTATAAAAGCTTTGTTCATTGTTTTTCGGGCCGTTCTTGGGTGAAGACTTACACATTGTTATGTTATTTTTGCCTTTTGAATGATTGTCTTTTTATTATTCTGAAACTTCTTTAAGTAAAAACGGAAACCATTCTGTGGTTATTCGTATAAACTTTTCAGTCTCAGAGTGATTTTTTTATGTTTATTGGCTGTAGTTTAGATATTTATAACCTGCCCAGTGCCCTGAAACTCAGCTGGTTTAAGGACACTACTGAGGGCCTGAAGCAACACCTGACATCTTTAACCTGCAGGTGAGAACAATTTATGATTGTTATATGTTATGGGGATGTTACAGCGGTATAAAAAATACAACAAAATGTGTGTGTGCAGTGTAAGTTTCAGTGCATATGTTGACTTAATTCGCTATACATTCCGTTTTAATGGAAACCATTTGTTCTTCTGGGTGCATATACACAATCCCTTTTTCCAGAAAATCAGAGAAGGACCAGAGAAGCTTGCATGAAGACCTTGTTCAGTTCACTGTCTCTGTTAATGTTTGTTAACAGTTGTTTAACTGACTTGTGTCTAGTGACGGAGTGTATGTGTTCTCAGGTGTAAAACAGCTTGCTATGTTAACCACGGAATCAATAAAATAGTGATTGAATGCCTCTGCTACAACCGGAATACTATTTGTTAGTTGTTCATTTATTTTAATTTCTAAAATGTTTTGTTCTTTGGGGCGATCACCTGTCATTTTTCTGAACTGGTTCCATATTATTTTAGCACTTCCATTAGATTTTTCAATTATAGTGAGAAAGAAATCTGCCTTTGCCTTTCTTAATGATCTTGCAACTTTATTTCTCAACATGGTGAAACATCTTCTGTCATGGGTTGATTTAGTTTTATTTGGATATTTTTAGGGCCTGGTCTCATTCTTTCATGAGTTTTATGATGTCTGGGTTTATCCAGGGTACAGTTTCTTTTTTTTTTTTTGTGCTTGATTTTTTTTTTTGTGAATTCTATAATAGTTCCCTCAGGTATAAATATTTTGCTGTCTTTATCATAATCAACAAAAAATAAAATGTCATCCCATTGAATTTGGTTAGCAGCAGCAACAAGAAGCTTTCAATCAACAGGAAAGGCAACGACTGTGTGAGGACTATACCATTTTTCTCATTTTCCAGATCAGCTGTTATTTAGAACTGTGTCTGTGTAGTGTAGTGTGCTGTGTGGTGAAGTAGTGTTTGTTCACGTGTTGGTCACGTGGGCTCGCGCGAGGGAACGGTTTTGACGAGGCATGGCCTGCTGTATTCAATAACGAGTGTGTATAAATAGAGTGGTACTCTGCGGCAGCGGAAGTGGCAGCCCTGGTGTGAAGCCCTCATTGAGTGAGGACCGAAGAGTGTAAAGACCAGCGACTCTACTCTGTGCAACTCCACTCGAGCAAGGACACCGACAAGGCACTTGAGTATAGCTTTCCTTTCACTTTAACCAATTTTGTGTTTTGCTTGTTTTTATCTGTTTATTTCTCTGACCCGTAAATCATGCTCTGTGTATTTAAGACGCCGTAATCCTAATAATCTGTTTATGGTACCGATTTCCTCTGCCACTTTACTGTCCATTCCAATTGGTCTCCAATTGCCAGTGTGCTGTAAACAAAGCAGACTTTATTTCATCTATCTCCGCTCATTCAAATCTCAGTCTCATGGCCCTAACTGAGACCTGGATCAAACCAGAGGACACGGCCACTCCTGCGGCCCTCTCAAATGATTTCACTTTTTCTCACACCCCTCGCCCGATTAGGAGGGGTGGAGGTATTGGTTTGCTCATCTCAAATGATTGGAAATTTGAGTCCATAACATCTCTATCTGGCAACAGTTCATTTGAATCACACTCAATCACTATCACTCACCCTGCTAAAATCCATGTTGTAGTTGTTTATCGCCCGCCAGGTCAACTGGGTAACTTCCTGGAGGAGTTGGATATGTTACTCTCCAACTTTCCTGCAGATTGCACTCCCTGGTACTACTCAGTGACTTCAACATCCACCTTGAGAAACACCAGGCTGCAGAGTTCACCTCTCTACTCACCTCATTTGACCTTAAGCGAGTGTCTACTACGGCTACTCATAAATCAGGTAACCATTTGGACCTTATCTACACACTCTACTGCTCCACGGACAACACTTTAGTTACTCCATTGCACACCTCTGACCACTTCCTCATCACTCTTAACCTCATACTGACTCCTGACACAACACACACTAATCCGCAGATCACCTTTCGGCGTAATCTACGTTCGCTCTCCCCCTCTCACCTATCCACTATGGTTTCATCCTCACTTCCTCCACTGTCTCAGTTCTCAGCACTGGACACTAACAGTGCTACTGACACGCTTTGCTCCACTCTAACATCTTGCTTAGACAGCTTTTGCCCCCTTTCATCCAGACCAGCCCGCACCTCCCTCTCTGCCCCCGGGCTGTCTGATGTTCTCTGTGAACATCGCTCTGGACTCAGGGCGGCAGAGAGGAACTGGCACAAATCGAAGAACTCTACTGACCTTCTCTTATATCAGTCTCTTCTCGCTTCTTTCTCTGCAAATGTCTCCACTGCCAAAACTACATACTATCACAATAAAATCAACAACTGCTCTGACTCTCGCACACTTTTCAAAACATTCTCCTCTCTTCTTTGTCCTCCTCCCCCCACTCCTTCATCAACTTTTACAGCTGATGATTTTGCATCATTCTTCACAAACAAAACCTCATCCACCAGCCGGCACCACATCATCTAGCTACTGGAGTTCCCCAGGGCTCAGTGCTTGGACCACTTCTCTTCTCCATCTACATGTCATCACTGGGATCTGTCATCCAGAAACATGGCTTTTCCTATCACTGCTATGCTGATGACACTCAACTCAACTTCTCATTTCAACCAGATCAGAATCAGAATCAGAAAGAGCTTTATTGCCAAGTGTGCTTGCACACACAAGGAATTTGTCTTGGTGCTGAAGCTTCCAGTGCACATACACAATACAACACAACATGAACACAAATATACAAATATGAAAAATAGTATAAAATAAAAGTATGTATATATATATTCAACTGTTCAAGAGGGAAATGGCCTGTGGGAAGAAACTGTTCCTGTGCCTAGATGTTCTAGTGGCCAGTGATCGGAGTCGCCGTCCTGACGGTAACAGTTCAAACAGGAAGTGTCCAGGGTGAGACACTTCCTTGTGTCCAGGGTGAGCGGAGTCTGTGATGATTTTACCTGCCCTCTTCCTCACTCTGGAAGAGTACAGGTCCTGGAGGGCTGGCAGGGGGGCACCAATAATCCTCTCTGCAGTCCGGATTGTACGATGTAGTCTCCTGATGTCAGATTTGGTAGCTGAACCAAACCAGACAGTGATGGATGTGCACAAAACAGACTCAATGACAGCCGAGTAGAACTGGATCAGCAGAACTTCCTCAGCTGACGAAGGAAGTACAGTCTCTGCTGGGCCTTTTTTACAATGGAGTCGATGTGATTGTCCCACTTCAGGTCCTGAGAGATGGTGGTGCCCAGGAACCTGAATGACTCCACTGCTGCCACTGTGCTGTTCATGATGGTGAGTGGGGGCAGAGCAGGGCTGTTCCTCCTGAAGTCCACTATCATCTCCACCGTTTTGAGCGTGTTGAGCTCAAGGTTGTTATAACTGCACCAGACAGCCAGCCATTCAACCTCCAGTCTGTAAGCAGACTCATCACCGTTTTGGATGAGGCCGATGACGGTGGTGTCGTCTGCAAATTTCAGGAGCTTCACAGAAGGGTCTTTAGAAGTGCAGTCATTGGTGTACAGGGAGAAGAGCAGTGGGGAGAGAACACACCCCTGGGGGCCGCCAGTGCTGGTAGTGAGAGTCCTGGATGTGAGTTTCCCCAGTCTCACTCGCTGCTGCCGGTCTGTCAGGAAGCTGGTGATCCACTGACAGATTGAAGATGGCATGGAGAGCTGGGTCAGTTTAGCTGTAAGAAGATCAGGCATGATGGTATTGAAGGCCGAACTGAAGTCCACAAATAAGATCCTTGCATAAGTCCCAGGTCTGTCGAGATGTTGCAGGATATAATGCAGTCCCATGTTGACTGCATCATCCACAGACCTGTTTGCTCTGTAGGCAAATTGAAGAGGATCCAGCAAGGGTCCAGTGATGTCCTTCAGGTGGGCCAGAACCAGTCTTTCAAATGACTTCATGACCACAGATGTGAGAGCGACAGGTCTGTAGTCATTAAGTCCAGTGATTTTGGGTTTTTTGGGGACAGGAATGATGGTGGAGCGTTTGAAGCAACAGGGAACTTCACACTCCAGTTGGTCAGCGCAGGCTTTCAAACAAGCAGATGAGATGCCATCTGGGCCTGAAGCTTTCCTTATCTTCTGTCTTTTGAAGATTTTGGTTAGCTGCTCCACACAGACCTTAAGCTCAGGTTGGATTGCGGGGGGGAGGAGAGGGGGTGCAGGAGGTGTTGGGGGACGTGTGAAGTGCAGATCAGAGCGGGTGTGAGGTGTGAGATTGGGTTTCTCAAACCTGCAGTAAAATGCATTCAGCTCATCAGCCAGATGTTGATTCTCAGCAGGTCGGGGGGATGGTGGCTTGTAATTAGTGATATTCTTCAGGCCTGACCAGACAGCAGCAGGGTTGTTAGAAGAAAACTGGTTTCTCAGCTTTTCAGAGTAGCTTCTTTTACCAGCTCTGATCTCCTTTGTCAGTCTGTTCCTGGCCTGGTTATACAAGACCCAGATGATCCCACAGTTGGTGTTCGTATCGTTGCCTGCCTGACAGATATTTCTGCCTGGATGAACGAACAACACCTTCAACTCAATCTGGCAAAGACAGAACTCCTTGTGGTCTCAGCCAACCCAGCACTTCACCATCCGTCTAGGAAAGCCAGGAACCTTGGAGTTGTGATTGATGATCAGCTAAAATTCACTGAATTTGCCTTATACAACATTAGGAAGATTCCTATTAGAGCAGGCCACTCAACTCCTGGTACAAGCTCTTGTTCTCTCCAGACTGGACTACTGTAATGCTCTTCTAGCGGGCCTTCCAGCATGCACTATCAAACCCTTGATTCAAGAACAGGTCCGCTCCATGGACAGTGCAAATTCACAGTTAAAAACACAAGGAGGAAATTATAATAGAAATAGGATAAAAAAGTACTATATATATCTGTAGAATTATAAATAATCAAGTCAAGTAGAAGAAAAAAAGTAAGAAAATAAGATTAAAGAAGTGGGATAAAATAAGTGAAGTAAACTGTGCAGTGAGTAAACTGTAGACTTATAAATATGTGGTTAACAAATGTATAAGAGTATAATGTGCAAACAGGTTTATAACAGGTTGTTACACAGTAACAACGAGAACAGAAAGTGCAGTGCAGTGTCAGTGTATCAATGTTTATCCTGAAGTGAAGTCACGTGATGTTACGTGACTGAGTTCAGGAGTCTGATGGCCTGGGGGAAGAAGCTCCTCTTGAGTCTCTCAGTTTTGGCCATCAGGCTTCGGAAGCGCTTACCAGATGGCAGCAGCGTGAAATGAGGGTTTGCAGGGTGATTAGAGTCCTTGATGATCTTAGTAGCTCTACCTTTGCAGCGTTTGGTGTAGACGTCCTGCAGAGACGGGAGAGCTGACCCTGAGATACGCTCGGATAAGCACACGACTCTTTGCAGGGCTTTGCAGTCATGACTGGTGCTGTTCCCATACCACGCTGTGATGCAGTTAATACACTTTCTATCGCCCCTAAATAGAACGTTTTCAGGATAGCTGGTGAAACCCTGAATTTCCTCAGCTGGCGCAGGTGGTACAGTCTTTGCCTGGCTTTTTTCACCTGTGTCTGAATGTGAGCAGTCCAGGTCAGGTCCTCTGAGATGTTTACACCCAGGTACTTGAAGCTGCTCACTCTCTCTACTGGTGACCCGCTGATCATGAGGGGGGAGTATGTCCGTTGCTGTCTCTTCCTGAAGTCCACAATCATTTCTTTGGTCTTGCCAACATTCAGACAGAGAGAGACAGTTGTCCTGGCACCATGATGTTAGATGCTCCACCTCGTCCAAGTATGCCGTCTCATTGTTGTTGGAAATGAAGCCCAGGACAACAGCCAGTGAGGAAGTCCTCAACCCAGTGGCAGAGAGAAGGATTCAGGCCGAGTTTGGAGGTTAGCCAGGAGTTTGGAGGTTAGCTTGATGGGAACTATGGTGTTAAAGGCTGAGCTATAGTCAATAAATAGCAGCCTTATGTAGTTCCCACTTTTGCTGTCGATGTGAGTGAGGGAGGAGTGGAGGACATGAGAGATGGCATCTTCAGTCGATCTATTGGGATGATAGGCAAACTGAAGAGGGTCCAAAGTGTCAGAAATGAAGGCGCAAATGGTGTTTTTAATGAGTCTCTCAAAGACCTTCATGACTATAGACGTGAGAGCCACTGGACGATAGTCATTTAGGCAAGAGGGTTTACTGTTCTTAGGGACAGGGATGATGGTGGATTTTTTGAAGGAGGTGGGGACCACAGATGTAGCGAGGGACTCATTAAAGATAGATGTAAACAACCCGGCGAGCTGATCAGCACAGGACCGCAGAACACGGCCTGAAATACCATCTGGCCCAGCAGCTTTCCTGACGTCCACACGCTTGAGTGCCCTCCGAACTTCATCCTCCGAGACAGAGATCACGTGATTGTTGCTGCTCTGAGTAATTCCCTCTGACACGCCACTTGGCGGAGTCGTGTTGCCGCGGTTACAGTCAAAGCAAGCGTAGAAAGAGTTTAACTCGTTCACAAGCGACGGATCAGCGCTCACCTCTGCAGAGGATTTAGATCCAAAAGAGCAGATGGACCTCAGACCCTGCCACATGCGCCGCGAGTCGTTGAGTTGGAAATGAGACTCCACTCGGTCTTTATAACGGAGCTTTGCGGCTTTAACTGCATGTCTGAGAGCATAGCAGGGCGATCTGTATTCAGTCATATTCCCCGTTAGGAGACCTGCATTGTAAGCGGCAATGCGTGTGTTCACTGCAGCGCGGATTGAATTGTCCACCCACGGTTTCTGATTTGAGAAGGACGTTATTGTTATTGTTTGCGTGGCTTGCTCTGTAAGCGTGTTAATGAAGCAAAGCGCCACATCTGTGAACTCGCTGACGTCAGCTGAACTCGCTCGGAACATGTCCCAATCCACATCATCAAGAGCTGCCTGTAGCGCGGTCTCTGAGTGGGCTGACCAGCGTTTAACTTCCCGCCTCACGGGGGGTTCCTGAACGAGCCTTTGTTTGTATTCAGGTGTGAGGAAAATGGCAGCATGATCCGATTTGCCAAAAGCTGGAAGTGACAACGCTTTATAGGCGTTCTTAAACAGAGAGTAGCAATGATCCAGTGTGTTCGCTCCTCGTGTAGGACAGGAGACGTGCTGGTGAAAGTTTGGCAAGACTTTCTTTAGGTTTGCTTTGTTAAAATCGCCCGCGGCGATGAATGCAGCATCGGGGTGTTTGTTTATGATGCCGCTGGCAACATCATGAAGGTCAGATAAAGCCAGCCCTGTGTCTGCCTGTGGTGGAATGTAAACAGCGGTCACGACTACCACAGAAAATGGTCTTCCCTCGGCAGATAGAATGGGCGGCAGATGATTGTTAAATGTCCATCCAAACAGAGAACTTCTCCGACGGCGTCACAGCTGTGTCCGGGACCGCGGGCGTGAGCCATGTTTCGGACAAACAAAAGATGTTACAGTCTCTCATGTCCCGTTGAAAACTTATCCTGGCTCTAAGATCGTCCATCTTATTCTCCAAGGATTGAACATTTGCTAGAAGAATGCTCGGGAGAGGAGGGCTGAATGCCCTTTTCCTCAGTCTGTCGCGGATCCCTGCGCGTTTCCCACGGTGTTTCTTGATTCTTCGCTGTCGGCTCTGTCCATTGTTCAACTCTGCGTTCCGAAGAATCTCAGATGGCCACAGAGGATCGGCGAAAGTGTCCTGAAACAGTCCAGTGTAGAGGTAACCAATGTCCAAAAGAGTTTTGCTGTCATAGCAGATCAATGCAGTTGATAAGTTTGTAAAAATTGAGAGTAAAATAGTAAATAAAAGCACAGTCTTCGCGGAGCGACCTGAACGGCGACCGAACACGGCGGCGCCATTTTGTTTTGCAACTGATCCAAAATGCAGCGGCAAGAGTGGTCTTTAATGAGCTGAAGAGAGCGCACGTCACGCCTCTCTTCATCACTCTGTACTGGCTCAACAGCCGCTCGAATCAAATTCAAGGCACTGGTGCTCCCCTTCAAGGCAACCACTGGCTCTGCACCAACATACCTAAACTCGCTTGTTCAGACTTACACACCCTGCAGTGAACGGTGCTTTGTGGCGCCATCCCAAAGAGGCATGAAATCACTCACAAGGACCTTTTCCTGGACCTTTCCCACCTGGTGGAATGACCTGCCTGTCTCAATTCGAGCAGCCGAGTCGGATGCCATTTTCAAAAAATATCTCAAGACGCATCTTTTACAGCAGCACCTGACCAATAAAGAATAGCACTTATCGTTCTATTCGTTTTCTGTTTGTCTATTAAAATAAAAAAAATAAAAAAATAAAAAATTCTGTCCTATGTGTTCTGTGCTAGATTAACTGAGACTTGTTACAGCACTTGCATATTGTTGCCCTTGACTATTTTTAGTTGCTTCTATTGCTCTCATTTGTAAGTCGCTTTGGATAAAAGCATCTGCTAAATGACTAAATGTAAATGTAACAAAGTTTTGATATTTATTTTTTGGATATTTCTTTTTTTTTCTCTTGCACAGTGATGTAAACATTTTTTGTTAAGGTTTCTAGTGACAAGCGTTAAATTGTGGTCCGATGAACCTGTTAACATATTAAAGGATTTTGCGATTCTTTCTGGCCTATTAGTAAATATGAGATCGATTTGTGTCTTGGAAGAGTTTGTTATTCTTGTTGGCCCACAGACAACTTGTGTTAGATCAAACCTGTCTGTGATTTTGTTTGAGCTTTTTTCTTGAGGGTTTGTCCTCTCAGTTGGGGTTAAAATCCCCCATAATAATAATTTCTTTATCAAGATTGCTTTCTTTTAACAGCTTCTCAAAATTTTCATAAAAGCTGTTATCTACAGAGGGAAGCCTGTAAATTACAACAAGGACAAAGGACATTTGTGGTGAAAGGCTGACATCGAGACCTAAACATTCTAATAGATTACAATTTGACCATTGGATTTTGAGACACTGTAATGTGCTTTTTATATAAACCATCACTCATTCCTCTCTTTTTTGATCCATCCCTGTCTTTCCTGTATGTTATAACCAGAAATATTCAGAGCTGCTGACGTAGCATTTTGATTAAGCCAGGTTTCAGATAAGCATAAAAAGTCCACGTTTGAATCCAGTAATAGATGCTGTATTTGCTCACTTTTAGACAGTATGCTTCTAATGTTTAGATGGCCACCTAGAATGCCCTTTTAACCTTAGCACACGTTGATCCACCACCTCCGCCACAGCACCAGCACGGCTCCCCAGCATCCCTTCCATGGCAGCACCAAGCAAAGACGATGGACAGGAAAGGTTAGAATATACAGGAATACACTTTTGCACATCATACAATAGGCATACTTGTAGGACTGTAGTAGCGCACTCCTTTACAGGCCTCTCCTCCGGTGTATCGCGGTGCAGTCCTGGGCATGTATGTATGTCTCCAGACAATATCAAACAGATTGTGATGATCAGTGCATTAGTCCATATTTATTTGAAGAGAGAAGGATAAATGAAAGTCATAGCCAGAAAATGTTTATAGCCTCCCCATAGCCTCCCTTCTGTCTCATCATACAGTGCAGACGTGTTTTCTCTCTGCTCCCGCTGTGCTCTGGCGCTTTGGTATTTTGTCTTTTTCTTTTTCTCTCTGACCCGCTGCTTGCTGGACTCCTGGAAATGCTGAAATGGAATTGATTAACTGGTCAATCAGCGCGATCGATAGGATTTTCTCACAAAGGAAGGGTGCCCCGGGAGAACCCACCTGCCCGGACGGGACCTTTGCTGCAGGGTACGTGATGGACGCATGGAACAACTGGCAAGTCCTGTGCCTGGAGGCTCTGTCCGTGGAGGATGTGGAAGATTTATACATGATTGGATTATTGATGGCGGGGTTCCTATTCTTTGGCTTTGGGATTGCCCTGACCTATCGGAAGATTGGTAAGACAGCTGCAAACAAATTCACCCAGCCGCTGTCTGTGGAAATTAAGGAATGCTTCGGGGCTGTGTGTGACCGTTTGAAGGAATTAGATCAGAGAGTGATACAGATTGAGGAACTGAACCGTAACAACGCAGTCCGGACTGCGGATACGCAGGGAAGAGTGGGCTCCATCGGGGGTCAGATCGGTGAACTTTTACGGACTGTAACCGGTCTGGCCATGAGGCTGGACGTAATGTCTAGGGAAACTGCACGGACCGGACACGAGTGCTGAGGACCAGAACTGATTGATTGATTATGATCCGGACAAATTACCGAAGATCATCAAATGGATTAAAAAATTGTATTTGCCTGACCTAATCAACTACCCCACCCGAACCTCACTTGTCCCTATCTCTCGGTTGGGAGGTCAGCCTGACAGCTTGGTCTGTTATCTTTCCCTGTGCACTGCCTTATCTCCCTTCAAGGACAAACCATAGAACTGAACTCGAAAACATCTGAAGTTATGGCTAACATTCTCACACAACACAATCTCAGACTCACTCGCACCATACACACCCGATCCCGATCCCAGCCCCCCCTCCATCCGTCTGCCTGTCCTTATCTGTCCTTATCTATCTCCTCTCCCACTCCATACAAAAAATCCCATCACGTGACCACGTGTACTGTGTTATGTTATGTTTTGTTGTGTTTGCTATGTAATGCTTGCTAAGCTGCATTCATTTCGTTATACTGTACTTGTACATGTGTAATGACAAATAAACTTGAAACTTGAAACTAGCCAATGCTTGGCTGGAGTATATTCTTCCAAAGAAGAAAAGTTGTCATTGCCTGTTGTCAGGATGTTTGAGGTCTAAATCAACTTTAGATGATATGAAACCAACAAACAAAGTGTATAGTAGGAGAGCTGTGACCACACCTGCCCTCCCTGTGGCTATCTTGACCATGGTAATGGTCAAATTAATAGTCCTGCATTACTTCCTGCATAGTTAATTATTAATGACGGACCTTTATTCTAAAGTGTTACCAAATTTTGTAGGTGGCACTATCGAACTATTTTCATAATTCTGAAACCCATATCAGATGTAAATTTTCACCACTTCTGACGCATGTGCAAAGTTTCATGAGTTTTTGTGTTTAGGTCCTCAAAAATGTGATTCATTTTGGAGAAGAATAATAATAGTCAGAGCAATTCCAACAGGGTCCTCACACCATCTGTGATTGGGCCCTAAAAACATAATCGTCAAGGAGTTTCTGCAAATTCACCATAGACTGACATGTAAAATTAATGTCGACACTATGGAGGACTAAAAGGTATTTGGAGTGTGGCTGGGGTGTGGCTCTTGAAACATTCGTTTTTTATGGGTGTGCCGCATTGAAGACTTGGAAGTAAACGCCCATTGCTATGATTGAATAACAGTTTTGCATATTATAATGAGCTTCGGCTTCTTTACACATGAGGAATTGTTTTGAAAACTTCCAATGTGGAGAAACAGCAACTGGAATGATTCGCCCACAGGGCTCGCAAAATGTCTTTATCAAACAAACACAATGATTTATCTCTCATCCACCTACAATTAATTGGAATGTTATTTTTTATTACTTGGCTGGCCCGATATTCGTAAGATTATTTGAAAGTCAAGTCATCTTTGTTTATATAGCACTTTTTACAAGTCAAATTGTTTCAAAGCAGCTTCACAGTGTTAACAGGAAAATAATGCAACAGAATTTGATTCGGCTACACAGCCACTCTGGTGAAAACGGTGATGTTATCCAGCTAATTTCAATTATCATATAGTGTCAATGCGGGCAGATTGTTAATATAGTTGAAATTTAAGTGTTCCCAACTGAGCAAGCCAAAAGCCAAAGGCAACAGTGGCAAGGAACCAAAACTCCTTCAGGGCCAGAATGGAAAAAAAACCTTGGAAGAAACCAGGCTCAGTCGGAGTGCGAGTTCTCCTCTGGCCGACGAACAAACAGTGTATGATTATGATTCTTGCAACATTACAGATCAGAAGTCATATTAGATCAATAGATATTCATAAGATTATTCAAAAGATTGGAGTCATCATGCCGGAGACAGGTTTAATGAGGATGTTGTGTCGATGCGGCATTTACAGGGGGAGCTCTCTGCAGACACTTCAGTGATGCGTTGGTCATGTCCAGGCACAGATCCACCATCTGGCCTGGATACGGCCAGGATACGGCTGACTGCAGTAAACCTTGGGATAAACAGAGAGACTAACATTAGCGTAGATGCCATTCTTCTTATGATGTAACGAGTACATCAGGTGTTATGGGAAGTGTTCCTGGTTCCGGCTGACCTAGTTAATGCTGCCTAACAATCATTTAACTGATTTGAATAATATAAATTGATAATGTTCTATGTGTATGCCATAGTAAAGAGATGCGTTTTTAGTCTAGATTTAAACTGACAGAGTGTGTCTGCTTCCCGAACAATGCTAGGAAGACTGTTCCAGAGTTTAAGAGCTAAATAGGAAAAGGATCGACCACCTGCAGTCGATTTTGATATTCTAGGTATTATCAACTGGCCAGAATTTTGAGACAGCAAAAGACGTGATGGGGTATAATGTGTTAAGAGCTTGTTCAAGTACTGGGGAGCCAAACCATTTAGTGCTTTGTAAGTAATTAGCAAGACTTTAAAATGTATGCAATGTTTAATAGGGAGCCAGTGCAGTGTTAAGAGAACCGGGCTAAAATGGTCATAATTCCTGGTTCCCTTTCAGTCGGTCACGTTCGACGTACGTCGGACGTCACCGACGAATTGGGATCGCTTCAGGGAGCCCCTATCAGCTTCAAGATATAGAGAACCGTCCAATGACTATTGGCGTGTGAGATTTGCATCTCACGCTCTGCCCCGCACTTCACTTGTCATTCACTTCAGAGCTGAACGGTGTTGATGAAGAGCGAGACTGTCGATTTTCCATTCGGAAGAGAGAGAGAGAACCAGAGAGGACTGAGGACGCTTGTGTTGGAGAGAAGGCACAATCAGCGCGACTGCGTGCTTACTGCTGCATTATTTAAAGGCACAACTGCTGTTTTCACAGCAACTGTTGTGAGTGCACTCACAGGCTGCACTATTCCCTGTTGCTGCAGTCTTCCCCTGGGAGCTTCAGCACTTCTGAAAGAGCATTTCTTCACAAAAGAGCAACACGGTTGTGACACTGCATCTTTTTCAAGATGTCATTCCACCCGTGCGTTTCTGGATGCGGTCATTCCCTGTCGCCTGCTGATGGTCACAATCGCTGTCTCACGTGCCTGGGCATTCAGCACGCTGAGGCGGCTTTTGTGGATAGTTCATGTTCTCACTGCTCGACTATCGTAGAGCTTCGGTCGAGACTCACCTACCTCCGGGACGGTGGAGCCCCCCTCCCCATGCCTCAATCTAGAGCTATCTCTGCCCAGCAGGATAGACCTGCTTCGACGAATGCCACGGGTGACCTTAGGATTACGTTCAGGGCAAACCCGCTGAGCCAGCCTCTATATCAAATCAAATCAAATCACCTTTATTTATATAGCGCTTTTAACAAGTCCAATTGTTTCAAAGCAGCTTCACATTGTTAAAAGTAAAATAATGCAACAGAATTTGTACAGCCGTTCTGGTGAAACGGTGATGTTATCCAGCTAATTTCAAGTATCATATAGCGTCAATGCGGGCAGATCGGTAATATAGAAGAAATTTAGGTGTCCCCAACTGAGCAAGCCAAAAGCCAGAGGCAACGGTGGCAAGGAACCAAAACTCCTTCAGGGTCAGAATGGAGAAAAAAAACCTTGGGAGAAACCAGGCTCAGTCGGGTGCCAGTTCTCCTCTGGCCGACGAACAAACAGTGTATGATTATAATTCTGGCAACATAGCAGGTCTTAATTCATATTAGGCAAATTGATATTTGTTAGATTATTCGAGAGATTGAGTCGCCACACGCCAAGACGGGTTTAATGAGGATGTCGTGTCGATGCAGCATTTACGGGGAGTTTATTTGACATGTTCTCTGCAGACACTTCAGGGATGCGTTGGTCATGTCCAGGCGCTGGTCCACCATCTGATCTGGATACGGCCTGGATCTGGCTGACTGCAGTAAACCTCGGTATAAACAGAGAGACTAACATTAGCGTAGATGCCATTCTTCTTATGATGTAACGAGTACATCAGGTGTTATGGGAAGTGTTCCCGGTTCCGGCTGACCTAGTTAATGCAGCCTGACAATCATTTACTGATTTGAGTAATAGAAATTGATAATGTTTTATGTGTAAGCCATAGTAAAGAGATGCGTTTTTAGTCTAGATTTAAACTGACAGAGTGTGTCTGCTTCCCGAACAATGCTAGGAAGACTGTTCCAAAGTTTAGGCGCTAAATAGGAAAAGGATCGACCGCCTGCAGTTGATTTTGATATTCTAGGGATTATCAACTGGCCAGAGTTTTGAGACCGCAATAGACGTGATGGAGTATAATGCGTTAAGAGTTCGCTCAAGTACTGGGAGCTAAACCATTTAGTGCTTTGTAAGTAATAAGCAAGATTTTAAAATTTATTCGATGTTTAATAGGGAGCCAATGAAGTGTTGACAGAACCGGGCTAATATGGTCATACTTCCTTGTTCTAGTAAGAGCTCGAGCTGCTGCGCTTTTGGACCAGCTGGAGTTTGTTTATTAAGTGAGCAGGCGACCACCCAGTAAAGCATTACAGTAATCTAGCCTTGAGGTCATGAACGCATGAATTAACTGTTCAGCATTTTGCATCGAAAGGATGTGCCGTAATTTAGATATATTTTTAAGATGGTAGAATGCAGTTTTACAGATGTTAGAAACGTGGCTTTCAAATGAAAGATTGGTATCAAAGAGCACACCCAGGTTCCTAACTGACGACGCGAGGACTTGACAGAGCAGCCATCGAGTGTTAGACAGTATTCTAGGTTACTACTTGCAGAGTTTTTTTGTCCAATAATTAAAAATTCAGTTTTTATGAATTAAGTTGCAGGAAATTACTAGACATCCAATGTTTTATATCAGCTATGCATTCCGTTAATCTTGTGAATTGGTAAGTTTCATCAGGGTGTGAAGAAATATAGAGCTGAGTATCGTCAGCATAACAGTGAAAACTAATGCCATGCTTCCTAATGATATCTCCCAGTGGTAGCATGTACAGGGTGAAGAGCAACGGTCCTAGCACCGAGCCCTGCGGTACTCCATACTGAACTTGTGATCGGTGTGACATCTCTTCATTTACTGCTACAAACTGATAACGGTCAGATAAGTATGATTTAAGCCATGCCAATGCAGTTCCACTAATGCCAACATAATTTTCGAGTCTATTCAAAAGAATGTTGTGGTCGATAGTATCGAATGCAGCGCTAAGATCGAGTAACACTAATAGAGAAATACAACCACGATCGGATGATAAGAGTAAATCATTTGTAACTCTGATGAGAGCAGTCTCAGTACTATGATACGGTCTAAATCCTGACTGGAAATCCTCACAGATACCATTTCTTTCTAAAAAGGAACATAATTGTGAAGACACTGCCTTTTCCAGTATTTTTGACAGGAAGGGTAGATTTGAGATCGGCCTATAATTGACTAATTCTGTAGGATCAAGTTGAGGTTTTTTAATAAGTGGTTTGATAATAGCCAACTTAAACGTTTTCGGTACATATCCTAATAACAAAGATGAGTTAATGATATTAAGAAGAGGATCTATGACCTCTGGTAGCATCTCTTTTAATAGCCTTGTCGGTATAGGGTCGAGCATACATGTTGTTGATTTAGATGATTTAACAAGTTTAGCCAATTCTTCCTCTCCTATAGCAGTGAATGAATGTAATTTTTCTCAGTGACACAACAATGCTCTGTCTCATGTGACACTATAGTAGACGGCTGCATGGTTATAATTTTCTTCCTAATATTATCGATCTTACATGTAAAGAAGTTCATAAAGTCATTACTGCTGTGCTGTTTACAACCATCAGAAGTATAAGCTTTATTTTTGGTTAACTTAGCCACTGTATCAAATAAATACCTAGGGTTGTGTTTGTTTTCTTCTAAGAGAGTCGAGAAATAAGCAGATCTAGCAGTTTTTACGGCCTTTCTGTATGCGATCATGCTCTCTTTCCATGAATTACTGAAAAATCTCTAATTTTGTTTTCTTCCAGCTGCGCTCCATTTTTCTGGCTACTGTTTTAAGGGCCCGGTGTGCTCATTGTACCACGGCGTTGGACTATTTTCTTTAATCTTCTTTAAGCGCCGGGAGCAACTGTGTCTAAAGTGCTGGAAAAAGAGAGTCAATAGTTTCTGTTGCAAAATCGAGTTCCTCTAGGCTATCTGGGATGCTGAGGAGATGAAACTGATGAGGAAGATTATTTAAAAGCAATTTTTAGTGGCGGCAGTGATAGTTCTGCCATATTTGAAGCGAGGGGACGGCTTTGCAGCCTTAGCTAAATTAAGTATACATGATACTAGGTAATGATCTGAGATGTCGTCGCTCTGCTGCAGAATTTCAACGGTATCAACATTTATTCCATGTGACAATATTAGGTCTAACGTATGATTAAGGCGATGAGTGGGTCCTGACACATGTTGCCTTACTCCAATAGAGTTTAGAATGTCTCTAAATGCTAATCCCAATGCGTCTTTTTCATTATCTACATGGATATTAAAATCACCAACAATTAGTACTTTATCTGCAGCCAGTACTAACTCGGATAGAAAGTCAGCAAATTCTTTGATAAAGTCTGTATTGTGCCCTGGTGGCCTGTATACAGTAACCAACACAAATGTCAAACGGGATTTATCAATTACACTACATAATGCTACATAAAGCACCAAAACTTCAAAAGAATTATATTTGAAACTAGACTTCTGAGTAATACTGAAGATATTATTATAAATTACAGCAACCCCTCCCCTTTACCTTTCAGACGCGGCTCGTGTTTATAACAATAATCTTGGGGGTGGACTCATTTAAAGTAATGTAGTCGTCAGGTTTTAGCCAGGTTTCTGTCAAACACAGCAAATCTAGATTATTATCTGTAATTATATCATTAACAATAAGTGCTTTTGGGGAAAGGGATCGAATATTCAGCAACCCGAGCTTTATCATTTGATCATCTGTATTATATCTGTTGTTTATTCGTTTGACATCAATTAAGTTTTTACTGTTGAATGGTCTTGATGTTTTTTTGTATTTACTAATTCGGGGAACAGACACAGTCTCTATGTGATAATATCTAGGTGAAAGAGTCTCTATGTGTTGGGATTTATCTGACTTCTGTAACGGGAGACAGCTAGCAGACGGTCGGGTAAGCCAGTCCGTCTGCTTCCTGACCTGGGCCCCAGTTAGTCAAGGTTTAGCTTTAAGACTATATGCCAAATTACTATAGGCCCCTGTTCCCTCACAAATTCTGCAGCCGGTGGTGCTTCCGCAGGAGCCCGCTGGCCCCTCCCATGGGCATCCAGCGGTGACCTTCGGGGCACCTGCAGACGAGCAGATGTCGATTGCTGCATCGGAGGGGGAGTTACAGTCCTCAGAGGATGATGACCCGGCTGTACTGCCTCCCTCTGGGAGAGTGGCAATGGTCGAGTCGGACCCTGAGTTGATGGCTATGCTTTCCTGGGCAGCCGAAAAGGTCGGGCTTGAGTAGAACCCTCCACCACGTCCCGAACCTTCTAGGTTGGACAATTGGTTTCTCAGGGCGGGTCACGCTGGTTCTCAGCGTCCCACCCCGGTGCCTTTCTTCCCGGAGGTGCATGAGGAGCTGACTAGTTCATGGGTTAGGGTTAGGGACGACACCTTTTAGTGCCAGAAACAGACCTAGTGGCTCCTCTCTCCTCACTACCCTTGACAGCGGGCAAGCCAGGGGGTACGTGGGAATCCTGCTGGTGGAGCGGGCCATCGCAATGCAACTATGTCCAGCGACCGCCTCCAACTGGCATGGTGACCCGCGTTTCCTGTCCAAGGCCTGTAAGTTTTCTTCCAGTCTGACTGCGAAGGCTTACAGGTCTTGTGGCCAGGCTGGGTCCACCTTGCATGCCATGGCGTTGCTCCAGGTGCACCAGGCCCAGGCACTCATGGACATGCACGAGGGTAGCCCTGGCCTCCGGGAGCTCTGGATGGCAATGGACCTCGCCCTTGCAGCCTAGCAGCAGCCTCCACCCGGGCATCGGCGTGGAGCTGGCCGTGGGAAGGACGTCCAGCCCGCTCAGGCCGCTGCCAAGCCAGGTGGCAAGCGCTGTCGTAAGAGACCCTGAGAGGGGCCAGTACCCCCTCAGCGGAAGCAGGTAAGTGTTGCACAGCACACTCAGACCCCACTTCGGGCTGCTATCATGCCATCCGAGTCGGGTCCCTGCATGCCGCTTCGCTGCCCCACTGTGGGTACGTCTGTGGTGCCGTTAGTCCCGCTTACACGGTCTCGCTGGCTCGCTGGCTCATCCGTACCATCAGACTCGATTCAGTTCGCCCGGCATCACCCCAAGTTCAGGGGCGTTGACTTCACCTCCGTGTTGAAGGAGAACGCCCCGTGCTTCAGGTGGAGAACTCTGCCCCATGCAGAGGATCTCTTTTCTCGGGATGGAGATAGATTCGGTCATCCTGACAGCGCACCTCACAGAGGAGTGCGTCCAGTCAGTGTTGAACTGCGTGAATTCGTTCAAATGCAGGACAGCGGTACCACTGAAACATTTTCAGAGGCTCCTGGGGCATATGGCATCCGCAGCAGCAGTAACGCCGTTGGGATTGTTTCATATGAGACTGCTTCAACGCTGGCTGCATGACCGAGTCCCGAGATGGGCATGGCACAGCGGAACCCTCCGCGTCCAAGCGACTCCGAGGTGCCGCCAAACCTTCAGTCCGTGGTCGGACCCTTCATTTCTACGGGCCTCTAGAACAAGTGTCCAGGCATGCTGTTGTCTCCACGGATGTCTCATCCACTGGCTGGGGTGCCACGTACAACAGGCTTGCAGTTTTGGGTCTGTGTACGGGGTTCCAACTGCGATGGCATATCAATTGCCTGGAGTTGTTAGCAGTTCGTCTTGCACTCAGCCTCTTCAAAACACTGCTCAGAGGCAAGCACATTCTGGTCCGTACAGACAACACTGCGGTCTACGCTCCTGTCGCATGTCACAACTTGCCCGCCATCTCCTCCTATGGAGTTGTAAGTATCTGAGGTAACTTCGTGCCATTCACATTCCGGGCCTGCTCAATCGTGCGGCCGACGAGCTCTCACGACAGCCAGTGCTCCCGGGAGAGTGGAGACTCCATCCCCAGGTGGTCCAGCTGATTTGGAGTCGCTTCGGGACTGCACAGGTAGACCTGTTTGCCGCCCCGGACATGACCCACTGCCAGTTGTTTTATTCCCTGACCGAGGGGACCCTCGGCTTGGATGCTCTGGCACACAGCTGGCCCCGGGGCATATGCAAATGTGCGTTTCCCCCAGTGAGCATTCTCACACAGACACTGTGCAAGGTCAGGGAGGATGAGGAGCAAGTCCTGTTGTTTGCTCTGTATTGGCCCAACAGGAACTAGTGCTCCTCGCGACAGCTAATGACCCTGCAAACCCTCATTTCTTGCTGCTGCCATCTGGTAAGTGCTTCCGAAGCCTGATGGCCAAAACTGAGAGACTCAGGAGGAGCTTCTTCCCCCAGGCCATTAGACTCCTGAACTCAGTCACTTAACATCACGTGACTTCACTTCAGGATAAACAATGATACACTGACATTGCACTGCACTTTCTGTTCTGTTATAAACCTGTTTGCACATTATACTCTTTATATATTTGTTAACCACATATTTATAAGTCTACAGTTTACTCACTGCACAGTTTACTTCACTTATTTTATTCCACTTCTTTATTCTTATTTTTTTACTTTTTTCTTCTACTTGACTTGATTATTTATAATTCTACCAGGCTATGGTAGACACCATCACTTCCGCTAGAGCACCCTCTACGAAGTGGAACCTGTTAGTCGAATGGTGCTCTTCTCGCCGAGAAGACCCCCGAAGGTGTTCGATCAGTTCTGTGCTTTCCTTCCTACAAGACGGGTTGGAGTGAAGGCTGTCTCCCTCCACCCTCAAAGTTTATGTTGCCGCTATCGCCGCAAATCATGATTTGGTAGGTAGAAAGTCCTTTGCACGAGAAGCACGATCTGATCATCAGGTTCCTGAAGGGAGCGAGGAGACTAAATCCGCCTCGTCATCCCTCTATACCCTCTTGGGACCAGTGCTGACTGAACTGCAGAGACCTCCCTTCGAGCCTTTGCAGTCAACAGAGTTAAAAATTCTGTCTCTGAAGACAGTACTCCTGACTGCATTGGCCTCCACCAAGAGGGTAGGGGACCTGCAGGCATTTTCGGTCGATGAATCGTGCCTGGAATTCGGGCATCGTAACTCTCACATAATCCTGAGATTATGTGAGAGCCTGGATATGTGCATAGGGTTCCCACCACTCTGCATGCGCTGCCCTTAGAGGAGGCAGACCCAGCCCTAGCTTTTCTCTGTCCCGTCCGCGCCTTACTGACGTACGTGGACAGAATGCAAAGATTCATCAATTCCTTCGCAACTCGCGGTAGTCGGACTTGGTAGAGCATCCAACGCCAGTTCTAACACTCATATGCATTGGTGGAACTTGTGTTAGGCTGGGTTCCATATGTTGTGACCCCCACAGCGGTCCCATATGTGTATTCTTCTATGTGTATTTCTCCCTACGGCGAGCCTGTGTCTTTCCCTCAGCAGAGCAGCGCTGCCATCTCAGAGTGGTGTTGCTCCCCTGCCTAAAATGGCCGAGGCCACCCCTGGGACTTCCGTATGTTGCACTGCCCACGGCCAGTCCATACATGTATTTTCCACATGGTAACTCCCTCCGGGCATTTCTGCAGCGGCCTGGGTCTTGCGGAACAGCAGCAGTGACTATCCGTGTGTAAATTTCCTGAGGGGCTCTCGCGGGGCGCTGGAAGTGATAGCAACTGTGGTGTTTTCCAAAGGGATCCCAATTCGTCAGTGACATCAGACGTACGTCTAACGTGACCGACTGAAAGGGAATGTCTCGATTATGAATGGTAACCCTGAAGGAGGGAACGGAAACGTACATCCGGTCGCCACAGTTGCTGTACCATCACTGCAGACCGAGTCAATAGTTCAGCTCCTCAGTAAAAAACAAAGGTGCGGTGCATTTTGCTTCCGCTTATACCCGCATTGCAGGGCGGAGCACGAGATGCAAATCTCGCACGCCAATAGTCATTGGCCGGTTCTCTATATCTCGAAGCTGATAGTGGTTTAATAATAGTTAACTTAAAAGTTTTCGGTACATATCCTAGTGACAAAGATGAATTAATGATATTAAGAAGAGGATCTATGACCTCTGGAAGCATCTCTTTTAGTAGCCTAGTCGGTATAGGGTCGAGCATACATGTTGATTTTGATGATTTAACGAGTTTAGCCAATTCTTCCTTTCATATAGCTGTGTGTGTATGTGCGTGTCTGCCTCTCCTATAGTGGTGAATGAGTGGAATTTTTCCTGAGTGACACTACAATGCTCTGTCTGATGTGATACTGTAGTAGACTGTTGCATGGTTATAATTTTCTTCCTAATATTATTAATCTTACACATAAAGAAGTTCATAAAGTCATTACTGCTGTGCTGTTTGCAAACCTCAGAAGTTGAAGCTTTATTTTTGGTTAATTTAGCCACTGTTTCAAATAAATACCTAGGGTTATGTTTGTTTTCTTCAAAGAGAGTCGAAAAATAAGCAGATCTAGCAGTATTTACGGCCTTTCTGTACACTATCATGCTCTCGTTCCACGAAATCTGAAAAACTTCCAGTTTTGTTTTCTACCAGCTGTGCTCCATTTTTCTGGCTGCTGTTTTAAGCCTGGGTGTGCTTGTTGTACGACAGCGTTGGACTATTTTCTTTAATCTTCTTTAAGTGCCGGTGAGCAACTGTGTCTAAAGTGCTGGAAAAAAGAGAGAGTCTCTGCTGCAGAATTTCAACGGTATCAACATTTATTCCATGTGACAATATTAGGTCTAGAGTATGATTAAGGTGATGAGTGGGTCCTGACACGTATTGCCTTACTCCAATAGAGTTTAGAATGTCTCTAAATGCTAATCCCAATGCGTCTTTTTCATTATCTACATGGATATTAAAATCACCAACAATTAGTACTTTATCTGCAGCCAGTACTAACTCGGATAGAAAGTCAGCACATTCTTTGGTAAAGTCTGTATTGTGCCCTGGTGGCCTGTATACAGTAGCCATACACAATACATAATGTTACATAAAGCACCAAAACTTCAAAGGAATTATATTTGAAACTAGACTTCTGAGTAATACTGAAGATATTATTATAAATTACAGCAACCCCTCCTCCTTTGCCTTTCAGACAGGCTCGTGTTTATAACAATAATCTTGGGGGGTGGACTCATTTAAAATTTTAAAAAGACACTCATTTTAAAAAAAGACACTGAATGATATTTATTTAATATGTCAAATGTTTGCAAAGTCATGAAACCTACACCCATGAACCTTTTATGCTTAAAGCTTTACCTGATTGAATTATGTTTTTATACTTCATTTTTAGCTGCTACCACATTCTTTTTTTTTTTTTTTTTGCCCTTGGGATACGATGAAAATGAATATTAGTTCAATAACTTGCCATTCTGCCAGTTTTCACCTCTGATATTATAACAATGATTAAGAATTAAACTTACGTTTGACCTGGAAGTATGCAGACATCTTTTGTTGGGTGCTGTTGTCATGGTGAATTGTAATTTCAGAGCTCCACTTATCATGGCTTTTCATAGTCGTGGTGCAGGTGCTTAACTCGGAGTCAGTCTACTCAGAGTTGATTGAACTAACTCAATTCAGCTGTTCTGAAACCCAAAACTCAAGAGTTTCCCATCTCGGGGTAAGTCAACTCAGAGTTCAAGTTTGAACTCAGAGTTGGTTGAACCTCCTTATTGAAACGGGCCCCAGGTCTAGTATTGAGCTAATGTTGACAGCTCTGATTATCAATGAGCCATTTCTTTAACTGGATCTTAAATGTACTATATGTGTTTAGATGTTTACTGATGTTGTCTAAATGTATTTCTGATGTTTATGAGTGTGAGGCTCCACTCAGTAGCAGCTCGAACAGAAAAAGCGGTTTGGCCAAATACACTTTTCCTAAAGGGAATGATACAATCTCCCCTGGTTCCTCTTCCAAAGCACCTGTGGTTCTGCTAGGATCAGCTATTTGGATGTTAACAAACTGGTGGAGAGGAGGGGATGATAAACCATGAATAAATTTATAGACAAGACAAAGATCTGAATATTTTACCATGTTTTCCCAGCTGAGTGTTTTTGTGATATTGGACAATGATGAGAAATGCTTGGTTTCTTATCCAAAATGTTTACAGTTCATTTGTAAAGTGATTGCAGAGGTTTCAGAGATGTAACACTAGTTTGTGACCAAATAGGTAAACAGTAAGTGATATGTGAGATCACAGAGTGCGTGTACATTTTTGCTGCCTGCGTGGACATTTGACGACAAATGTGTCTAAAATTACTGAAGATGAATTTTATTCGATTACAGACCCTTTTTACGTGTGATGTAAACTTTGAATTAATTAAAACCCCCAGATATTTGTATTCTGACACGATCTGCAGCCTTTCCCCTGACACAAAAACATCTGGCTCAACACTGAAGTTATTGTTGGACTTGGGGAAACACATCGCCACTGTTTTTGATGTGTTCAACTGCAAGCAAGAGTGTTTCAACCAAGCTGTAATATTAACCAGAGTTAGTGAGCTTCTCAGCTACCTGAGAGATATTATTACCATGAACATAGACTATGGTGTCATCAGCATACATCTCCACAGAAACATCAAGACAGATGGGAGGTCATTTATATGAAGTGAGAACATTTTGATCCTTGAGGAAAATTGATGGACAGACCGAAGGCCTCAGATTTAAATGACTGGACTCTGATGTATTGGGAATGGTCAGTGAGGTAAGACTCAATACATTTAAGTGCATCTGAGGAAAAATTCAAACTGCATAATTTTGTCAGCAAGATTTTATGATTGACAGTGTCGAAGCCTTCTTCAGATCCAGGAACACAGCACCAGCAACTCCACCTAATGCTACTCAGCTACTCAAATGGCGCCGCTGTGTTTGGTCGCCGTTCAGGTCGCTCCGCGAAGACTGTGCTTTTATTTACTATTTTACTTTCTTTTACTCTCAGTTTTTACAAACTTATCATCTGCATTGATCTACTACGACAGCAAAACTCTTTTGGACATTGGTTACCTCTACACTGGACTGTTTCAGGACACTTTCGCCGATCCTCTGTGGCCATCTGAGATTCTTCGCAACGCCGAGTTGAACAATGGCCAGAGCCAGCGGCGTAGAACAAAGAAACACCGTGGGAAACGTGCTGGTATCCGTAACAGACTGAGGAAAAGGGCATTCAGACCTCCTCTCCCGAGCATTCTTCTAGCAAATGTTCAATCCTTGGATAATAAGATGGGCGATCTTAGAGCCAGGATAAGTTTTCAACGGGACATGAGAGACTGTAATATCTATTGTTTGTCTGAAACATGGCTCACGCCCGCGGTCCCGGACACAGCTGTGACGCCGTTGGAGAACTTCTCTGTTTTTCGGATGGACAGAACAGCCGAGGCCGGTAAATCCAAAGGCGGTGGAGTGTGTTTCATGATCAACAAGAAATGGTGCGATCCAGGAACATCACCATTCTCTCGCGGTCCTGCTCACCTCATCTGGAACATTTAACAATCATCTGCCGCCCATTCTATCTGCCGAGGGAGTTTTCTGCGGTCATCGCCACTGCCGTTTACATTCCACCGCAGGCAGACACAGCGCTGGCTTTATCTGGCCTTCATGATGTTGCCAGCGGCGTCATAAACCAACATCCCGACGCGGCATTCATTGTCGCGGGCGATTTTAACAAAGCAAACCTAAAGAAAGTCCTGCCAAACTTTCATCAGCACGTCTCCTGCCCCACACGAGGAGCAAACACACTGGATCACTGCTACTCTCCGTTTAAGAACGCCTATAAAGCGCGGTCACTTCCAGCGTTTGGCAAATCGGATCATGCCGCCATTTTCCTCACTCCCGAATACAAACAAAAGCTCCTCCAGGAACCCCCGGTGAGGCGGGAAGTTAAGCGTTGGTCACCCCACTCAGAGACCGCGCTACAGGCAGCTCTGGGCGATGTTCGGCGAGTTCAGCTGGCGTAAGCGCGAGTTCACAGGCGTGGCGCTTTGCTTCATCAACACGCTTACAGAGCAAGCCGCGCAAAACAATAACAATAACGTCCTTCTCAAATCAGAAACCGTGGGTGGACAATTCAATCCGCGCGGCAGTGAGCGCACGCACTGCTGCTTACAACGCCGGTCTCCTATCGGGAATATGAATGAATACAGATCGTCCTGCTATGCTCTCAGGCGAGCAGTTAAAGCCGCAAAACTCCGTTATAAAGACCGAGTGGAGTCTCATTTCCAACTCAACGACTCGCGGCGCGCATGTGGCAAGGTCTGAGGTCCATCTGCTCCTTTGGATCTAAATCCTCTGCAGAGGCAAGCGTTGATCCGTTGCTCGTGAGCGAGTTAAACTCTTTCTATGCTCGCTTTGACTGTAACGCGACAACGCGACTCGCCAAGTGGCGCGTTAGAGGAAATTACTCAGAGCAGCAACAATCACGTGATCTCTGTCTCGGAGGATGAAGTTCGGAGAGCACTCAAGCGTGTGGACGTCAGGAAAGCTGCTGGGCGGATGGTATTTCAGGTCGTGTTCTGCGGTCCTGTGCTGATCAGCTCACCGGGTTGTTTACATCTATCTTTAATGAGTCCTCGCTACATCTGTGGTCCCCACCTCCTTCAAAAAATCACCATCATCCCTGTCCCTAAGAACAGTAAACCCTCTTGCCTAAATGACTATCGTCCAGTGGCTCTCACGTCTATAGTCATGAAGGTCTTTGAGAGACTCATTAAAAACACCATTTGCGCCTTCATTCCTGACACTTTGGACCCTCTTCAGTTTGCCTATCGTCCCAATAGATCGACTGAAGATGCCATCTCTCATGTCCTCCACTCCTCCTCACTCACATCGACAGCAAAAGTGGGAACTACGTAAGACTGCTATTTATTGACTATAGCTCAGCCTTTAACACCATAGTTCCCACCAAGCTAACCTCCAAACTCCTGGATCTCGGCCTGAATCCTTCTCTCTGCCACTGGATTGAGGACTTCCTCACTGGCAGGCCTCAGGTGGTGAGAATAGGCCAGTCCACCTCCACCTCCATCACCCTGAGTGTGGGAGCTCCACAGGGCTGTGTCCTGAGCCCCCTGCTCTACTCTCTCTACACGCATGACTGTTTGTCCACACACAGCTCCACCTCTATCATCAAATTTGCTGATGATACTGTTGTCCTGGGCCTCATTTCCAACAACAATGAGACGGCATACTTGGACAAGGTGGAGCATCTAACATCATGGTGCCAGGACAACTGTCTCTCTCTGAATGTTGGCAAGACCAAAGAAATGATTGTGGACTTCAGGAAGAGACAGCAACGGACATACTCCCCTCATGATCAGCGGGTCACCAGTAGAGAGAGTGAGCAGCTTCAAGTACCTGGGAGTAAACATCTCCGAGGACCTGACCTGGACTGCTCACATTCAGACACAGGTGAAAAAAGCCAGGCAAAGACTGTACCACCTGCGCCAGCTGAGGAAATTCAGGGTTTCACCAGCTATCCTGAAAACTTTCTATTTAGGGCGATAGAAAGTGTTTTAACTCAGTGCATCACAGCGTGGTATGGGAACAGCACCAGTCATGACCGCAAAGCCCTGCAAAGAGTAGTGCGCTTATCCGGCGTATCTCAGGGTCAGCTCTCCCGTCTCTGCAGGACGTCTACACCAAACGCTGCAAAGGTAGAGCTACCAAGATCATCAAGGACTCTAATCACCCTGCAAACCCTCATTTCACGCTGCTACCATCTGGTAGCGCTTCCGAAGCCTGATGGCCAAAACTGAGAGACTCAGGAGGAGCTTCTTCCCCAGGCCATCAGACTCCTGAACTTAACATCACGTGACTTCACGTCAGGATAAACATCGATACACTGACATTGCACTGCACTTTCTGTTCTCGTTGTTACTGTGTAACAACCTGTCATAAACCTGTTTGCACATTATACTCTTTATACATTTGTTAACCACATATTTATAAGTCTACAGTTTACTCACTGCAAAGTCTACTTCAATTATTTTATTCCACTTTATCCTTATTTTTTACCTTTTTTTCTCTTGACTTGATTATTTATAATTCTACAGATATAGACATATATATATATATAGATATAGATAGTACTTTTTTTATATCCTATTTCTATTATAATTTCTTCCTTGTGTTTTTAACTGTGAATTTGCACTGTCCATGGAGCGGACCTGTTTACATTTCACTGCCGGTTGTATATTCTGTATATAACTGTGTATGTGACAAATAAAACTCTTGAATCTTGAATCTTGAATCTTGAATCACCTCGATCCAACAAAGCTCTGATGTTTTCGGTAAAGAAGCAAGTAGCAGTCTCGGTGGAATAATTGTCTCTAAAGCCAAACTGCATATGGTGGAGAGCATAGGGTGTGGTATTTAGATGATTAATAATTTGTTTTGCTTTCAGTTTCTCGGCAATCTTAGACACTGTGGGCAATATACTGATGGGTCTATAGTTTGACATTGAGGGTCTCCACTTTTGAAAATGGGAACAACAACACCTGGTTTCCAAAATCTTGTGAACATATTTTGTGAAATGGTCAGATTGATAATTTGGTAGTGTGGCGTGTGACTGTTGTATCTTTATATCTGGATGGTCTGAGTGATTTAATGGTCTGTGATACCTCTGATTCTGTGATGTTTATTAAACTGAAAACTGACTTGTGTCTAGTAAAGGAGTGTATGTGTTCTCAGGTGTAAAACAGCTTGCTATGTTAACCAATAAAATAGTGATTGAATGCCTCTGCTACAATCAGAATACTATTTGTTAGTTGTTCATTTATTTTAATTTCTAAAATGTTTTGTTCTTTGGGGCGATCACCTGTTATTTTTCTGAACTGGTTCCATATTATTTTAGCATTTCCATTAGATTTTTCAATTATAGTGAGAAAGAAATCTGCCTTTGCCTTTCTTAATGATCTTACAACTTTATTTCTCAACATGGTGAAACGTCCTCTGTCATGGGTTGATTTAGTTTTATTTGCTATTTTTATAGCAAGTTTTATGATGTCTGGGTTTCCTTTTCAGTCGGTCACGTTTGACGTACGTTGGATGTCAATGACGAATTGGTATCACTTCAGGGAGCCCCTATCAGCTTCGAGATATAGAGAACAGAGAATTGGCGTGCGAGATTTGCATCTCGCGCTCCGCCCCGCATTGCGGGTATAAAGCAGAAGAAAAATGCAGCGCACATTTGTCATTTACTTCGGAGCCAAACGCGGTGTTCATGAAGTAGATTGTTCCTGCTTCAACAGAGAGAAAGAGAGAGAACGACAGAAGAGGCTTCTTTCTCACGATCAGCGGTGGCCGCAAGCTCACTGATACAGTGATAAACTGCTGTTTTCACAGCACTGTTTGGGCTGTTGGTTCGGTGAGGGTGTTCCCAATGGTGAGTGCATACACAGGCTGCACTATTCTCATTTGTTTCCTGGTTGCTTCAGCACATTTAAAAGAGCACATTTTCTTCTAAAAGAACGTCTCAAGACGTCATTCCACCTGTGAGTTTCTGGATGCGGTTATTTCCTGTCCTTGTTTGTGGCCACGAGTCCCTCGCATAACCATGTTGAGATTGCGTTCGTGGGTGGTCCATGTTCTCCCAAGAGAACGGGATCACGTCGGCATGCTGTTCGTCTCGCCTTCCCCGTGAGGGTTTGAATGTTCAGTGTGCCGTGTGCCGTCTAGATGCCGGTCAAGGGCTGACAGTCCCTTCGCTTATACCCCAATCTAGTTTCTTTTCTGATGCAACAGAAAAGGGCTACTTCGGCTGATAAGCCTGGGTGACCTGAGGATTACAGTGAGGCTTCCCCGCCGAGTGCATCTCCGTGGACCCCCACTCCTCTAGCGCATCGCAGCATGCTGAGACTGTGTTCGTGGGTGGTTCATGTTCTCTCATGAGAGCATGACCACGTCGACACATTGTTCATCTTGCCTTTTTCATAAGGGTTTGAGTGTTCAATGCGCCGTGTGCCGTCTCATGGCCGCGCTCACTATCTCGCATGCCTGCTGGTAGCTCACAGATGGGATTGTTGGTCCTTAAAAAAAAAAAAAAAAGAGAGGGACCTAGCATTTCATTTGGGGCTCTAGCAGAAGACCGATGTCAATCGCTGCATCAGAGAGAGGGCTGTTATGTGTTGAAAATGAAGATGAGGCTGAGATTCCCACTATAATAGTGGGTGATTCATGCTGAATAAGATTCATACTTGACAGTCATGCTTTCCCGGGTGGCTGAGGCGTAGTGCAACGCGTAAATCGCCTTGTCCGCCCCCTTGCCTTTTCCCCCGATGTGCATTGGAAAATTTTGGCAGTGTGGAACCATTTGGCACCAGAATATGGAACGCCAAAGAGGCCATAATCTGTATAAAGTTTTCCTCTCTCTCACTACCCTCATCGGTGGGGTGGCAGTGCCACTGGCAGGCTGCCTCTGCCCAGCACTCTTAGTGCATGAGGGTAGTTCTGAGCCAAGGTTGAGCTGTGCACTGTGTCTGATTTATATTTCAAGTCACAGCGCTGGCCCTCTGGCCCTCCGTGTCGAAGGAGAATGCCCCTGTGCTCCAGGCAGAGATCACAGTCCTACTGGCGAAGGACGCGATAGAGCCGGTCCCTTCAGACCGGCTTCTACAGCCCGTACTTCATTGTACCCAAGAAAGGCAGCGGGTTACGGCCGATCTTGGATCTGCCTTCACAGGCTGCCGCTCAGAATGCTAATGCAGAAACGCATCTTCAGGTGCATCCGTCCCCAAGATTGGTTTGCACCTCAGCCAGTTGGGGCTTCAGGTCAACTGGGAGAAGAGCAAACTCTGCCCCACGCAGAGGATCTCTTTTCTCGGTATGGAGATGGATTCGGTGGCCCTGAGACGCGTGCGTCCAGTCGGTGTTGAACTGCGTCAATTTGTTCAAACGCAGGACAGCGGTACCACTGAAACATTTTCAGAAGCTCCTGGGGCATATGGCATCCACAGCCGCAGTAATGCCAGCTTCAATGTTAATGGCAGCTTCAATGCTGGTTACATGACTGAGTCCTGAGATGGGCGTGGCACAGTAGAACCCTCTGTGTCCACGTGACTCCGAGGTGCCACTAAACCTTCAGCCCGTGGTTGGACCCTTCATTTCTACAGGCAGGAGTGCCTCTAGAACACGTGTCCAGGCATGCTGTTGCCTCCACGGATGCCTCATCCACTGGCTGGGGTGCCCCGTACAACGGGCTTGCAGTTTTGGGTCTGTGGATGCTTCAACTGCTTCAAAACACTGCTAAGAGGCAAGCACGATTTGGTCTGTATGGACAACACTGTGGCCGTTGTGTACATCAACAAACAGGGTGGCCTATGCTCCCGTCCATTTCACAACTCACCCGCCATCTCCTCCTATAGAGTCAGAAGCATCTGAGGTCGCTTCGTGCCATTCACATTCCGGGCCAGCTCAATCGTGCAGCCGACGAGCTCTCACAACAGCCAGTGCTCCTGGGAGAGTGGAGACTCCATCCCCAGGTGGTCCAGCTGATCTGGAATCACTTCGGGACCACACAGGTAGACCTGTTTGCCGCCCCGGACACAACCCGCTGCCAGTTGTTTTATTCCCTGATCGAGGGCACCCTCGGCTCGGATGCTCTGGCACACAGCTGGCCCCAGGGCCTACGCAAATATGCGTTTCCCCCAGTGAGCCTTCTTGCAGAGACACTGTGCAAAGTCAGGGAGGATGAGGAGCAAGTCCTGTTGGTCGCTCCGTATTGGCCCAAAAGGAGCGACCTTTTGGGCCAATACATTTAAAAACTAGTGCTCCTCGCAACAGCACCTCCTTGGCCCATTCCTCTGAGGAAGGATCTCCTGACTCAGAGACGGGGCACCCTCTGGCACCCGCGTCCGGACCTCTGGAAACTCCATGTCTGGTCCCTGGACAGGACGTGAAGGTTCTAGGTGGCCTGCAACAGGCTGTGGTAAACACCATCACTTCTGCTAGAGCGCCCTCTACGAGGCACCTCTATGCATTGAAGTGGAATCTGTTCATCGAATGGTGCTCCTCTTGCCGAGAAGACTCCCGAAGGCTGTCTCCCTCCACCCTCAAAGTTTATGTTGCCGCTATCGCTGCTAATCATGATTTGGTAGGTGGAAAGTCCTTAGGGAAGCACGATCTGATCGTCAGGTTCCTGTGGGGGGCAAGGAGACTAAATCCGCCTCATCATCCCTCTATACCCTCTTGGAACCTGTCTCTGGTGCTGACCGCACTGCAGAGACCTCCCTTCGAGCCTTTGCAGTCAGCTGAGTTAAAAATTCTGTCTCTGAAGACAGTACTCCTGACTGCATTGGCCTCCATCAAGAGGGTAGGGGACCTGCAGGCATTTTCAGTTGACAGATCGTGCCTGGAATTCGGGGCGGGTAACTCTCATGTAACATATCCTTTGGCACATACCCCGGCCCGGATATGTGCCCAAGGTTCCCACCACTCCCTTCCGGGACCAGGTGGTAAGCCTGCAAGTGCTGCCTTCGGAGGAGGCAGACCCAGCCCTAGCTTTTCACTGTCCCATCCACGCCCTGTGGATGTACGTGGAACCATATGAAACCAGCAAACAAAGTGTATAGTAGGAGAGCTGTGACCACACCTGCCCTCCCTGCGGCTATCTTGATCATGGTAATGATCAACTCAATAGTCCTGCATTACTTAATAATTAATGACAGACCATTATTTTAAAGTGTTACCAAATTTTGTAGGTGGCGCTATCAAGCTATTTTCAAAATTCTGAAACCCATATCAGATGTAAATTTTCACCACTTCTGATGCATGTGCAAAGTTTCATGAGTTTTCGTGTTTAGGCCCTCAAAAATGCGATTCATTTTGGAGAAGAATAATAATAGTCAAAACAATTCCAATAGGGTCCTCACACCATCTGTGATTGGGCCATCCATCCATCCATCCATCCATCCATCCATCCATTATCTTCCGCTTATCCGGGACAGGGTCGTGGGGGCAACAGTCTAAGCAGAGACGCCCAGACTTCCCTCTCCCTAGCCACTTACCACTTTACATTTCACTGCCGGTTGTATATTCTGTATATAACTGTATGTGACAAATAAAACTCTTGAATCACTTCCTCCAGCTCTTCCTCCAGCTCCCGAGGCATTCCCAGGCTAGCCATAATCCCTCATAATCCCTCCAGCGTGTCCTAGGTCTTCCCCGGGGCCTCCTCCCAGTGGGACATGCCCGGGAAGGCGTCCAGGAGGCATCCGAAATAGATGCCCGAGCCAACTCAACTGGCTCCTCTCGATGTGGAGGAGCAACGGCTCTACTCTGAGCTCCTCCCTAGTAACTGAGCTTCTCACCCTATCTCTAAGAGAGTGCCCAGCCACCCTGCGGAGAAAGCTCATTTCGGCCGCCTGTATCCGGGATCTTGTCCTTTCGGTCATGACCCACAGCTCACGACCATAGGTGAGAGTAGGAACGTAGATTGACCGGTAAATCGAGAGCTTCGCCTTACAGCTCAGCTCCTTCTTTACCATGACAGACCGGTACATCAACCGCATTACTGCAGAAGCTGCACTAATCTGTCTGTCAACCTTCCCTCACTCGTGAACAAGACCCCAAGATACCTGAACTCGTCCACTTGAGGCAGAAACTCTCCACCAACCTGAAGTGGGCAAGCCACCCTTTTCCGACTGAGAACCATGGCCTCGGATTTGGAGGTGCTGATTCTCATCTCGGCCGCTTCACATTCGGCTGCAAACTGCCCCAGTGCACGCTGAAGGTCCTGGTCTGAGGAGGCCAACATGACAACGTCATCCGCAAAAAGCAGCGACGAAATCATGTGGTTCCCAAACCGGACACCCTCCGGCCCTTGGCTGCGCCTAGAAATTCTGTCCATAAAAATTATGAACAGAACCGGTGACAAAGGGCAGCCCTGCCAAAGTCCAACATGCACTGGGAACAAGTCCGACTTGCTGCCGGCAATGCAGACCAAGCTCCTGCTCCGGTCGTACAGGGACCAAACAGCCCTAAGCAAGGGGCCCCGGACCCCATACTCCCAGAGCATCCTCCACTGGACGCCACGAGGGATGTCGAATGCCTTCTCCAAATCCACAAAACACATGTGGATTGGTTGGGCAAACTCCCATGAACCCTCTAGCACCCTGGAAAGGTGAGCACACCCGAGCACACCCGGGCCCTTAAAACAGCAGCCAGAAAAATGGAGTGCAGCTGGAAGAAAACAAAATTAGAGGTTTTTCGTAATTCATGGAAAGAAAGCATGATCGCATACAGAAAGGCAGTAAAAACTGCTAGATCTGCTTATTTCTCGACACTCTTAGAAGAAAACAAACACAACCCTAGGTATTTATTTGATACAGTGGCTAAGTTAACCAAAAATAAAGCTTCTACTTCTCATGGTTGTAAACAGCACAGCAGTAATGACTTTATGAACTTCTTTACGTGTAAGATCGATAATATTAGGAAGAAAATTATAACCATGCAACCGTCTACTACAGTGTCACATGAGACAGAGCATTGTTGTGTCACTGAGAAAAATTACATTCATTCACTGCTATAGGAGAGGAAGAATTGGCTAAACTCGTTAAATCATCTAAATCAACAACATGTATGCTCGACCCTATACCGACAAGGCTATTAAAAGAGATGCTACCAGAGGTCATAGATCCTCTTCTTAATATCATTAACTCATCTTTGTCATTAGGATATGTACCGAAAACTTTTAAGTTGGCTATTATCAAACCACTTATTAAAAAACCTCAACTTGATCCTACAGAATTAGTCAATTATAGGCCGATCTCAAATCTACCCTTCCTGTCAAAAATACTGGAAAAGGCAGTGTCTTCACAATTATGTTCCTTTTTAGAAAGAAATGGTATCTGTGAGGATTTCCAGTCAGGATTTAGACTGTATCATAGTACTGAGACTGCTCTCATCAGAGTTACAAATGATTTACTCTTATCATCCGATCGTGGTTGTATCTCTCTATTAATATTACTCGATCTTAGCGCTGCATTTGATACTATCGACCACAACATTCTTTTGAATAGACTCGAAAATTATGTTGGCATTAGTGGAACTGCATTGGCATGGCTTAAATCATACTTATCTGACCGTTATCAGTTTGTAGCAGTAAATGAAGAGATGTCACACCGATCACAAGTTCAGTATGGAGTACCGCAGGGCTCAGTGCTAGGACCGTTGCTCTTCACCCTGTACATGCTACCACTGAGAGATATCATTAGGAAGCATGGCATTAGTTCACTGTTATGCTGATGATACTCAACTCTATATTTCTTCACGCCCTGACGAAACTTACCAATTCACAAAATTAACGGAATGCATAGCTGATATAAAACATTGGATGTCTAGTAATTTCCTGCAACTTAATTCAGAAAAAAATGAATTTTTAATTATTGGATTAAAAACTCTGCAAGTAGTAACCTACTGCTCTGTCAAGTCCTCGTCGTCAGTTAGGAACCTGGGTGTGCTCTTTGATACCAATCTTTCATTTGAAAGCCACATTTCTAACATCTGTAAAACTGCATTCTACCATCTTAAAAATATATCTAAATTACGGCACATCCTTTCGATGCAAAATGCTGAACAGTTAATTCATGCGTTCATGACCTCAAGGCTAGATTACTGTAATGCTTTACTGGGTGGTTGCCCTGCTCGCTTAATAAACAAAAAAAAAGACCATATTAGCCCGGTTCTGTCAACACTGCACTGGCTCCCTATTAAACATCGTATAAATTGTAAAATCTTGCTTATTACTTACAAAGCACTAAATGGTTTAGCTCCCCAGTACTTGAGCGAACTCTTAACACATTATACTCACGTCACGTCTATTGCGGTCTCAAAACTCTGGCCAGTTGATAATACCTAGAATATCAAAATCAACTGCAGGCGGTCGATCCTTTTCCTATTTAGCGCCTAAACTTTGGAACAGTCTTCTTAGTATTGTTCGGGAAGCAGACACACTCTGTCAGTTTAAATCTAGACTAAAAACGCATCTCTTTACTATGGCTTACACATAAAACATTATCAATTTCTATTATTCAAATCAGTAAATTATTTGTAAGGCTGCATTAACTAGGTCAGCTGGAACCGGGAACACTTCCCATAACACCTGATGTACTCGTTACATCATAAGAAGAATGGCATCTACGCTAATGTTAATCTCTCTGTTTATCCCGAGGTTTACTGCAGTCAGCCAGATCCAGGCCGTATCCAGATCAGATGGTGGACCAGCGCCTGGACATGACCAACGCATCCCTGAAATGTCTGCAGAGAACATGTCAAATAAACTCCCCCCATAAATGCTGTATCAACACGACATCCTCATTAAACCCGTCTTCGGTGTGACGACTCCAATCTTTCGAATAATCTTACAAATATCTATTTGCCTAATATGAATTAAGAACTGCTATGTTGCCAGAATTATAATCATACACTTGTTTTGTATAATCATACACTGTCGGCCAGAGGAGAACTGGCACCCTGACTGAGCCTGGTTTCTCCCAAGGTTTTTTTCTCCATTCTGACCCTGAAGGAGTTTTGGTTCCTTGCCACCGTTGACTCTGGCTTTTGGCTTGCTCAGTTGGGGACACCTAAATTTCATCTATATTACAGATCTGCCCGCATTGACACTATATGATACTTGAAATGAGCTGGATAACATCACCGTTTCACCAGAACGGCTGTACAAATTCTGTTGCATTATTTTCCTGTTAACAATGTGAAGCTGCTTTGAAACAATTGGACTTGTTAAAAGCGCTATATAAATAAAGGTGATTTGAAAGGGTATAGAGCTGGTCCAGTGTTCCACGACCGGGACAAAAACCCCACTGTTTCTCCTGAATCTGAGTACCCAGGCATAGACTTTCCCAGGGAGGCTGAGAAGTGTAATCCCCCCTGTAATTGGAACACACTCTCTGGTCCCCCTTCTTGAAAAGAGGGACCACCACCCCGGTCTGCCAGTCCAGAGGCAAGATTCAAGATTCAAGATTCAAGAGTTTTATTTGTCACATACACAGTTATATACAGAATATACAACCGGCAGTGAAATGTAAACAGGTCCGCTCCATGGACAGTGCAAATTCACAGTTAAAAACACAAGGAGGAAATTATATAGAAATAGGATAAAAAAATCTATCTATCTATCTATCTATCTATCTATCTATCTATCTATCTATCTATATCTATATATATATATATATATATATATATATATATATATATATATATATATATATATATATATAATTATAAATATAAATCAAGTCAAGAGAAAAAAAGTAAAAATAAGAATAAAGTGGAATAAAATAATTGAAGTAGACTGTGCAGTGAGTAAACTGTAGACTTATAAATATGTGGTTAACAAATGTATAAAGAGTATAATGTGCAAACAGGTTTATAACAGGTTGTTACACAGTAACAACGAGAACAGAAAGTGCAGTGCAATGACAGTATGTTTATCCTGAAGTGAAGTCACGTGGTGTTAAGTGACTGAGTTCAGGAGTCTGATGGCCTGGGGAAGAAGCTCCTCCTGAGTCTCTCAGTTTTGGCCATCAGGCTTCGGAAGCGCTTACCAGATGGCAGCAGCGTGAAATGAGGGTTTGCAGGGTGATTAGAGTCCTTGATGATCTTAGTAGCTCTACCTTTGCAGCGTTTGGTGTAGACGTCCTGCAGAGACGGAGAGCTGACCCTGAGATACGCTCGGATAAGCGCACGACTCTTTGCAGGGCTTTGCAGTCATGACTGGTGCTGTTCCCATACCACGCTGTGATGCACTGAGTTAATACACTTTCTATCGCCCCTAAATAGAATGTTTTCAGGATAGCTGGTGAAACCCTGAATTTCCTCAGCTGGCGCAGGTGGTACAGTCTTTGCCTGGCTTTTTTCACCTGTGTCTGAATGTGAGCAGTCCAGGTCAGGTCCTCTGAGATGTTTACACCCAGGTACTTGAAGCTGCTCACTCTTTCTACTGGTGACCCGCTGATCATGAGAGGGGAGTATGTCCGTTGCTGTCTTTTATTCAAGAGTTTTATTTGTCACATACACAGTTATGTACAGAATATACAACCGGCAGTGAAATGTAAAGCAGGTGGTGAGCCCACGGGAGGGTGGCCCCATGTCGCTCATTCGGGCTGAGCCCATGGGGGTAGGCCCGGTCACCAGGCACTCGCATACGAGCCCCAACCCGGGCCTGGCTCCAGGGTGGGGCCCCGGCTGCGCCATGCCGGGCGACGTCTCAGTCCTAGTCTTAAGGTCCTCACACCATCTGTGATTGGGCCCTAAAAACATAATCGTCGAGGAGTTTCTGCAGATTCACCATAGACTGACATGTAAAATGAATGTCGACACTATGGAGGACTAAAAGGTACTTGGAGTGCGGCTGGCATGCAAGCAAGAAATAGAAACCCCAGAGTGAATCTGGAGCAGAAGAGTCATTGCAGAATAGTTATGGTTGTAATGGTTAAGCAACTAGCTTGGGAGAGGACGCTGGTGCCCTTTCTCCGTCTAAATCCTTTTGTATGAATTGTTACAGTTTGATTCTAATTTGAAGGACATCTACTCACCTACTGCTATCTCTTCTAAATATCAGTTGTTCGCTGGTGATCCACCTCAGGCTAAAGCTGCTTGGTGTACTCCTCCGGGCAGCCTTTCAGTTGCCCTTGCAGTACTAGCTGGGAGTTGGCTCATGCACTCCTCTGCCATGCTATGGACCATCTTCTCGCTGTGCCTGATAGTGTTCCAGCTCTGTGTTAGGCTAATGCCTAGCTCTAGTCAAAACCTTTCAGCGGCCGTCATGAAACTCAAATATTCCATTCCGCAGCTGCTAAATTTCAACAACCGCATTCCGGCATGCATTGCGGTCATCAAGGAACATGGACTTCTGCGCCGACCGCATTACACCCATAGGGGCTCCCGTCGTGGGCTTGTTTACTATTGGCCTGAACACTCTGCTTCCATCCATCTGGACCACTGTCGCACATCTACCGTGTCATCAGAACAGTGTTGCTCTCTGTGTTGGGAAACATAAAATGGGAAACATTGTGAGATCTCAGCAATCTAAGCTGGACTGCATGGGAAACACAGTGAGATCTCTTAGCACGGAGCATGACAGAAAATGTGGAGTGGATTTTAGTGTATTACAGCCTCTACCGAGATTCACCACCTAATCAATGCTCAAAATAGAACTTTTTAATGCACAATCCCTCACAAATAAATCATCTTTCATCCAAGACCACATCATGGATAAGGGATTAGACCTTATGTGCATAATTGAAACATGGTCGGCACTCCACTTCAGGTCCAGAAATCTGTTATCACCAGCATTGCTTTCTCTGATCAGGACATTCCACTTTCCACATCAGTCACCAACCTGGGGGTCAGAATGGAATCGCAACTTACTTTTGAAGCTCACATTAAACATCTGTGTAAGACCTCCTTCTTCCACCTCAGAAACATTGCCAAACTTCGTCCTATACTAACACTGGCAAATGCAGAAAAGCTTGTCCACACCTTTGTCTCCTCCAGGCTGGACTACTGCAATGATCTCCTTATCGGGATCCCTGGCAAAAATCTCCAGAAGCTGCAGTATATTCAGAACAGCACTGCTAGGATCCTGATGAGGGTGTGCAAATACGGGCATATCTCAAATCACTCCACTAGCTTCCTGTCTCGCTCAGGATTGAGTATAAGATCTCCCTCCTTACACATCAGTGCATCCATGGTGATGCACACACATATCTCAAGGAACTCCTCACCACACAAACATCCGCATGTAACCTCCATTCTGTTTCAGCTTATCTTCTCAAAACTCCCAGGACCAAACTCTGTACTATCGGAGATCGGGCTTTTTGCTCAGCAGCCCCCAGTCTGTGGAATGCTCTTCCTGACCACTTGCGAATCCCACAGACTGTACATGCTTTTAAACGTGGTCTTAAAACCCACCTTTTTACCAGAGCTTTTGGTTGATTTGATACTTCTTAATTTTTGGCTGTTTTAAATCTGTAGCACTTTGAGATTTTGTTTAATAAAGTGTGTTACAAATAAAATATATTAATATTATTATTATTATTATAGAATGTCTCAATGCCCATGAAGGCAAATGAGCATATATATATATATAAACTTGCAAATGCAAATTATAAATTAAAATTCTGAGGAATTGTGAGTTTTTTTATATTTTGGACACTCCACACTGAGCATGTAATCAGTCAGTAGCAGGGCCCATTTGACGGTAATTGACACCCTAGATAAGATTATGGCTGGGGATGGGCGTGCTGAAGTCAGAAAAACATTTAAAGGGGTCATGAACTGGCTTTTTTATTTTTATATTGTTATCTGAGGTCAACTTAAGACATTTGCGTGGTTTTTACATTCAAAAACATCATAATGAATAAATAATAGGCTATTTTCTACCCTGGTTTTGAGCCTAACTCTTGAAACATTCGGTTTTTATGGTTGTGCCGCATTGAAGACTTGGAAGTAAACACCCACTGCTATGATTGAATAACAGTTTTGCATATTATAATGAGCTTCAGCTTCCTTACACATGAAGAATTGTTTTGAAAACTTCCAATGTGGAGAAACAGCAACTGGAATGATTAGCCCACAGGGCTCGCAAAATGTCTTTATCAAACAAACACATGATTTATCTCTCATCCACCCGCAATTAATTGGAATGTTATTTTTTTTGTGGATATTACCATGAACCGTGCATAACACACACACAAGCACGTGAGCCCTGGCCCATACATGTTCGAGTCTGATCACGAATCGCAGGACAGTTAACCAACTCAAATACAAAGCCTGTGACAGTGTGGAAGTTATGTTTAGTTGGACACATACATAATCAGTAGATATCAAACGCAACATTGCAATACTATCACATAAAGGAACATAAAGGAGGAGTGACGACAGTGAAGGACGAGAGAGGACCAGGCCTGGATTTTATGTTGTTTTGTTTACGTTTTGTTATGTGTGTGTGTGTGGCAGTCATCCGTGAGGGGCTGCTGCTTTTATTTTCAGTTTGTTTGTTTATTGATTAAAGTCTTTTAAATGTTCGCTGATTCCTGCCTCCTTCTTCCCTGAACAAATAACTTCAATACATTGGTGGCAAAAACACTGGAGGGACATGCTGTGTCGATGAGCCCTCCATCCCACCAGTCTTCACTCGCTACAGCACCACCGCCTCGGGCAGCCTCCTCAGCACTGCGGAAAGAGAAGACAGCGAGTGGCTGCCCGAAGCGGTGGTGCTGTAGCGAGTGAAGACTGGTGGGACTGAGAGCTCACTGGGGTCGAGGTGGGGTGGCTACCATCTGGGAGGGAGCGGAGGACATAATTGTGTTGCATCATTCCTGTCAGATCCAGAAGCCACAGCATTGTTTGTTTTTATTTCATCCTGTCTGCAAATCCAGTCTCTTGTTTACAACTAATCAGGTAAAATAAAGCAAACAAATGCAATGTCTTCCCCTCCTGAGCTGGATCTTCATTAAAAATAATGTTCAACCATGCATTTTGGAATCCGAAGGAAGCTTATGGCATGTTTGTAACATGGAAGATGCTTGGAAGTGCAATCCAGCTTAGCTCCATGTAGGCCTATGTTATTTATCTATAACATGTTATGACATGCACAAGTCGGTGGGTGGGACTACAGAATTAGGCATTCTTCTTCTTCAGTTAAGGCAGCGTTTCACTGAACTCTGACGTCAGAGGGACGCACATTAGCAGATCTCTCGTTTGCTTTGCCAGCTGTCAATAAAAGCTTTTTGAAAGCTCTTTGACTCTTTGACTTGAAAGCTCTTTGTGAATGAGTTAAACTCTTTCTACGCTCGCTTTGACTGTAACCGCGGCAACGCGACTCCGCCAAGTGGCGCGTCAGAGGGAATTACTCAGAGCAGCAACAATCACGTGATCTCTGTCTCGGAGGATGAAGTTTGGAGGGCACTCAAGCGTGTGGACGTCAGGAAAGCTGCTGGGCCAGATGGTATTTCAGGCCGTGTTCTGTGGTCCTGTGCTGATCAGCTCGCCGGGTTGTTTACATCTATCTTTAATGAGTCCCTCGCTACATCTGTGGTCCCCACCTCCTTCAAAAAATCCACCATCATCCCTGTCCCTAAGAACAGTAAACCCTCTTGCCTAAATGACTATCGTCCAGTGGCTCTCACGTCTATAGTCATGAAGGTCTTTGAGAGACTCATTAAAAACACCATTTGCACCTTCATTCCTGACACTTTGGACCCTCTTCAGTTTGCCTATCGTCCCAATAGATCGACTGAAGATGCCATCTCTCATGTCCTCCACTCCTCCCTCACTCACATTGACAGCAAAAGTGGGAACTACGTAAGGCTGCTATTTATTGACTATAGCTCAGCCTTTAACACCATAGTTCCCATTAAGCTATTGTGGACTTCAGGAAGAGACAGCAACGGACATACTCCCCTCTCATGATCAGATTTGCTGATGATACTGTTGTCTCATTTCCAACAACAATGAGACGGCATACTTGGACGAGGTGGAGCATCTAACATCATGGTGCCAGGACAACTGTCTCTCTCTGAATGTTGGCAAGACCAAAGAAATGATTGTGGACTTCTGGAAGAGACAGCAACAGACATACTCCCCCCTCATGATCAGCGGGTCACCAGTAGAGAGAGTGAGCAGCTTCAAGTACCTGGGTGTAAACATCTCCGAGGACCTGACCTGGACTGCTCACATTCAGACACAGGTGAAAAAAGCCAGGCAAAGACTGTACCACCTGCGCCAGCTGAGGAAATTCAGGGTTTCACCAGCTATCCTGAAAACTTTCTATTTAGGGGCGATAGAAAGTGTATTAACTCAGTGCATCACAGCGTGGTATGGGAACAGCACCAGTCATGACTGCAAAGCCCTGCAAAGAGTCGTGCGCTTCTCCGAGTGTATCTCAGGGTCAGCTCTCCCGTCTCTGCAGGACGTCTACACCAAACGCTGCAAAGGTAGAGCTACTAAGATCATCAAGGACTCTAATCACCCTGCAAACCCTCATTTCACTCTGCTGCCATCTGGTAGCGCTTCCCGAAGCCTGATGGCCAAAACTGAGAGACTCAAGAGGAGCTTCTTCCCCCAGGCCATCAGACTCCTGAACTCAGTCACTTAACATCACGTGACTTCACTTCAGGATAAACATCGATACACTGACATTGCACTGCACTTTCTGTTCTCGTTGTTACTGTGTAACAACCTGTTATAAACCTGTTTGCACATTATACTTCTTTATACATTTGTTAACCACATATTTATAAGTCTACAGTTTGCTCACTTCACAGTTTACCTCACTTATTTTATTCCACTTAATTTTTATTTTTTTTTACTTTTTTCTTCTACTCGACTTGATTATTTATAATTCTACAGATATATATATATACACTCACCTAAAAGATTATTAGGAACACCATACTAATACTGTGTTTGACCCCCTTTTGCCTTCAGAACTGCCTTAATTCTACGTGGTATTGATTCAACAAGGTGCTGAAAGCATTCTTTAGAAATGTTGGCCCATATTGATAGGATAGCATCTTGCAGTTGATGGAGATTTGTGGGATGCACATCCAGGGCACGAAGCTCCGATCCACCTCATCCCAAAGATGCTCTATTGGGTTGAGATCTGGTGACTGTGGGGGCCATTTTAGTACAGTGAACTCACTGTCATGTTCAAGAAACCAATTTGAAATGATTCGAGCTTTGTGACATGGTGCATTATTCTGCTGGAAGTAGCCATCAGAGAATGGGTACATGGTGGTCATAAAGGGATGGACATGGTCAGAAACAATGCTCAGGTAGGCCGTGGCATTTAAACGATGCCCAATTGGCACTAAGGGGCCTAAAGTGTGCCATGAAAACATCCCCCACACCATTACACCACCACCACCAGCCTGCACAGTGGTAACAAGGCATGATGGATCCATGTTCTCATTCTGTTTATGCCAAATTCTGAATCTACCATCTGAATGTCTCAATAGAAATCGAGACTCATCAGATCAGGCAACATTTTTCCAGTCTTCAACTGTCCAATTTTGGTGAGCTTGTGCAAACTGTATCCTCTTTTTCCTATTTGTAGTGGAGATGAGTGGTACCCGGTGGGGTCTTCTGCTGTTGTAGCCCATCCGCCTCAAGGTTGTGCGTGTTGTGGCTTCACAAATGCTTTGCTGTATACTTCAGTTGTAACGAGTGGTTATTTCAGTCAAAGTTGCTCTTCTATCAGCTTGAATCAGTCGGCCCATTCTCCTCTGACCTCTAGCATCAACAAGGCATTTTCGCCCACAGGACTGTCGCATACTGGATGTTTTTCCCTTTTCACAAGATTCTTTGTAAACCCTAGAAATGGTTGTGCATGAAAATCCCAGTAACTGAGCAGATTGTGAAATACTCAGACTGGCCCGTCTGGCACCAACAACCATGCCATGCTCAAAATTGCTTAAATCACCTTTCTTTCCCATTCTGACATTCAGTTTGGAGTTCAGGAGATTGTCTTGACCAGGATCACACCCCTAAATGCACTGAAGCAACTGCCATGTGATTGGTTGATTAGATAATTGCATTAATGAGAAATTGAACAGGTGTTCCTAATAATCCTTTAGGTGAGTGTATATATATATATATATATATATATATATATATATATATATATATATATATATATATATATATTTATTCTATTTCTATTATAATTTCCTCCTTGTGTTTTTAACTGTGAATTTGCACTGTCCATGGAGCGGACCTGTTTACATTTCACTGCCGGTTGTATATTCTGTATATAACTGTGTGTGTGACAAATAAAACTCTTGAATCTTGAATCTTGAATCTCTAACAAGGAGGTTTTCAGCTCTGAAACTGACAGGATAATCTTATATTATCATGACCTTTTATATATCAAAAGCTCAAGCAAAAGTTGATTTCTCAATTCATGACCCCTTTAATAGACCTGCTGACAGTATACAGTGTATAGAATTGGCATCTTCCAAAATCTCTCAAAAAATCTCACAAAAGTTTTAAAAATACAGGAATCGGAGGAGAATAACTCTTGGTGTAAGAAAGTTTTGGATTAAAATATATTCTCAGAGAGAGCACACACACCTTTCAGTGCTTCAGCTCTTATCAATGAGGGAAACTGACATAATTTCCTGTATCTTATATAGTTGTGGGAGATAATTCCACCAATTTAAAGGTAGACTGATAGACTGACATGTAAAATGAATGTCGACACTATGGAGGACTAAAAGGTACTTGGAGTGCGGCTGGCATGCGAGCAAGAAATAGAAACCCCGGAGTGAATCTGGAGCAGAAGAGTCATTGCAGAATAGTTATGGTTGTAATGGTTAAGCAACTAGCTTGGGAGAGGACGCTGGTGCCCTTTCTCCGTCTAAATCCTTTTGTATGAATTGTTACAGTTTGTTTCTAATTTGAAGGACATCTACTCACCTACTGCTATCTCTTCTAAATATCAGTTGTTTGCTGGTGATGCCCCTCAGGCTAAAGCTGCTTGGTGTACTCCTCCGGGCAGCCTTTCAGTTGCCCTTGCAGTACTAGCTGGGAGTTGGCTCATGCACTCCTCTGCCATGCTATGGACCATCTTCTCGCTGTGCCTGATAGTGTTCCAGCTCTGTGTTAGGCTAATGCCTAGCTCTAGTCAAAACCTTTCAGCGGCCGTCATGAAACTCAAATATTCCATTCCGCAGCTGCTAAATTTCAACAACCGCATTCCGGCATGCATTGCGGTCATCAAGGAACATGGACTTCTGCACCGACCGCATTACATCCATAGGGGCTCCCGTCGTGGGTTTGTTTACCATTGGCCTGAACACTCTGCTTCCATCCATCTGGACCACTGTCGCACATCTACCGCGTCATCAGAACAGTGTTGCTCTCTGTGTTGGGAAACATAAAATGGGAAACATTGCAAGATCTCAGCAATCTAAGCTGGACTGCATGGGAAACACAGTGAGATCTCTTAGCACGGAGCATGACAGAAAATGTGGAGTGGATTTTAGTGTATTACAGCCTCTACCGAGATTCACCACCTAATCAATGTTCAAAATAGAACTTTTTAATGCACAATCCCTCACAAATAAATCATCTTTCATCCAAGACCACATCATGGATAAGGGATTAGACCTTATGTGCATAATTGAAACATGGTCGGCACTCCACTTCAGGTCCGGAAATCTGTTATCACCAGCATTGCTTTCTCTGATCAGGATATTCCACTTTCCACATCAGTCACCAACCTGGGGGTCAGAATGGAATCGCAACTTACTTTTGAAGCTCACATTAAACATCTGTGTAAGACCTCCTTCTTCCACCTCAGAAACATTGCCAAACTTCGTCCTATACTAACACTGGCAAATGCAGAAAAGCTTGTCCACACCTTTGTCTCCTCCAGGCTGGACTACTGCAATGATCTCCTTATCGGGATCCCTGGCAAAAATCTCCAGAAGCTGCAGTATATTCAGAACAGCACTGCTAGGATCCTGATGAGGGTGTGCAAATACGGGCATATCTCAAATCACTCCACTAGCTTCCTGTCTCGCTCAGGATTGAGTATAAGATCTCCCTCCTTACACATCAGTGCATCCATGGTGATGCACACACATATCTCAAGGAACTCCTCACCACACAAACATCCGCATGTAACCTCCATTCTGTTTCAGCTTATCTTCTCAAAACTCCCAGGACCAAACTCTGTACTATCGGAGATCGGGCTTTTTGCTCAGCAGCCCCCAGTCTGTGGAATGCTCTTCCTGACCACTTGCGAATCCCACAGACTGTACATGCTTTTAAACGTGGTCTTAAAACCCACCTTTTTACCAGAGCTTTTGGTTGATTTGATACTTCTTAATTTTTTAATTTTTGGCTGTTTTAAATCTGTAGCACTTTGAGATTTTGTTTAATAAAGTGTGTTACAAATAAAATTATTATTATTATAGAATGTCTCAATGCCCATGAAGGCAAATGAGCATATATATATATATATATATATATATATATATATATATATATATATATATATATATATATATATATATATATATATATATAAACTTGCAAATGCAAATTATAAATTAAAATTCTGAGGAATTGTGAGTTTTTTTATATTTTGGACACTCCACACTGAGCATGTAATCAGTCAGTAGCAGGGCCCATTTGACGGTAATTGACACCCTAGATAAGATTATGGCTGGGGATGGGCGTGCTGAAGTCAGAAAAACATTTAAAGGGGTCAACTTAAGACATTTGCATGTTTTTTACATTCAAAAACATCATAATGAATAAATAATAGGCTATTTTCTACCCTGATTTTGAGCCTAGCTCTTGAAACATTCGGTTTTTATGGTTGTGCCGCATTGAAGACTTGGAAGTAAACACCCACTGCTATGATTGAATAACAGTTTTGCATATTATAATGAGCTTCAGCTTCCTTACACATGAGGAATTGTTTTGAAAACTTCCAATGTGGAGAAACAGCAACTGGAATGATTAGCCCACAGGGCTCGCAAAATGTCTTTATCAAACAAACACAATGATTTATCTCTCATCCACCCGCAATTAATTGGAATGTTATTTTTTTTTTTTGTGGATATAACCATGAACCGTGCATAACACACACACAAGCACGTGAGCCCTGGCCCATACATGTTCGAGTCTGATCACGAATCGCAGGACAGTTAACCAACTCAAATACAAATCCTGTGACAGTGTGGAAGTTATGTTTAGTTAGACACATACATAATCAGTAGATATCAAATCATCAAATCAAATCAAATCAAATCACCTTTATTTATATAGCGCTTTTAACAAGTCCAATTGTTTCAAAGCAGCTTCACACTGTTAACAGGAAAATAATGCAACAGAATTTGTACAGCCGTTCTGGTGAAACGGTGATGTTATCCAGCTAATTTCAAGTATCATATAGCGTCAATGCGGGCAGATCGGTAATATAGATGAAATTTAGGTGTCCCCAACTGAGCAAGCCAAAAGCCAGAGGCAACGGTGGCAAGGAACCAAAACTCCTTCAGGGCCAGAATGGAGAAAAAAACCTTGGGAGAAACCAGGCTCAGTCGGGGTGCCAGTTCTCCTCTGGCCGACGAACAAACAGTGTATGATTATAATTCTGGCAACATAGCAGGTCTTAATTCATATTAGGTAAATAGATATTTGTTAGATTATTCGAGAGACTGGAGTCGTCATGCCGAAGACGGGTTTAATGAGGATGTCGTGTCGATGCAGCATTTACAGGGGGAGTTTATTTGACATGTTCTCTGCAGACACTTCAGGGATGCGTTGGTCATGTCCAGGCGCTGGTCCACCATCTGATCTGGATACGGCCCGGATCCGGCTGACTGCAGTAAACCTCGGGATAAACAGAGAGACTAACATTAGCGTAGATGCCATTCTTCTTATGATGTAACGAGTACATCAGGTGTTATGGGAAGTGTTCCTGGTTCCGGCTGACCTAGTTAATGCAGCCTAACAATCATTTACTGATTTGAGTAATAGAAATTGATAATGTTTTATGTGTAAGCCATAATAAAGAGATGCGTTTTTAGTCTAGATTTAAACTGACAGAGTGTGTCTGCTTCCCGAACAATGCTAGGAAGACTGTTCCAAAGTTTAGGCGCTAAATAGGAAAAGGATCGACCGCCTGCAGTTGATTTTGATATTCTAGGGATTATCAACTGGCCAGAGTTTTGAGACCGCAATAGACGTGATGGAGTATAATGAGTTAAGAGTTCGCTCAAGTACTGGGGAGCTAAACCATTTAGTGCTTTGTAAGTAATAAGCAAGATTTTAAAATTTATACGATGTTTAATAGGGAGCCAGTGCAGTGTTGACAGAACCGGGCTAATATGGTCATACTTCCTGGTTCTAGTAAGAGCTCGAGCTGCTGCGTTTTGGCCCAGCTGGAGTTTGTTTATTAAGCGAGCAGGGCAACCACCCAGTAAAGCATTACAGTAATCTAGCCTTGAGCTCATGAACGCATGAATTAACTGTTCAGCATTTTGCATTGAAAGGATGTGCCGTAATTTAGATATATTTTTAAGATGGTAGAATGCAGTTTTACAGATGTTAGAAACGTGGCTTTCAAATGAAAGATTGGTATCAAAGAGCATATCAAACGCAACAATGCAATACTATCACATAAAGGAACATTAAGGAGGAGTGACAACAGTGAAGGACAGGAGAGGACCAGGCCTGGATTTTATGTTGTTTTGTTTACGTTTTGTTATGTGTGTGTGTGTGTGTGGCAGTCGTCCGTGAGGGGCTGCCGCTTTTATTTTCAGTTTGTTTGTTTATTGATTCAAGTCTTTTAAATGTTCGCTGATTCCTGCCTCCTTCTTCCCTGAACAAATAATTTCAATACATTGGTGGCAAAAACATTGGAGGGACATGCTGTCGAAGAGCCCTCCGTACTACCAGTCTTCACTCGCTACAGCACCACCGCCTTGGGCAGCCTCCTCAGCACTGCGGAAAGAGAAGACAGCGAGTGGCTGCCCGAAGCGGTGGTGCTGTAGCGAGTGAAGACTGGTGGGACTGAGAGCTCACTGGGGTCGAGGTGGGGTGGCTGCCATCTGGGAGGGAGCGGAGGACATAATTGTGTTGCATCATTCCTGTCAGATCCAGAAGCCACAGCATTGTTTGTTTTTATTTCATCCTGTCTGCAAATCCAGTCTCTTGTTTACAACTAATCAGGTAAAATAAAGCAAACAAATGCAATGTCTTCCCCTCCTGAGCTGGACCTTCATTAAAAATAAAGTTCAACCATGCATTTTGGAATCCGAAGGAAGCTTATGGCATGTTTGTAACATGGAAGATGCTTGGAAGTGCAATCCAGCTTAGCTCCATGTAGGCCTATGTTATTTATCTATAACATGTTATGACATGCACAAGTCGGTGGGTGGGGCTACAGAATTAGGCACTCTTCTTCTTCAGTTAAGGCAGCGTTTCACTGAACTCTGACGTCACAGGGACGCACATTAGCAGATCTCTCGTTTGCTTTGCCAGCTGTCAATAAAAGCTTTTTGAAAGCTCTTTGACTCTTTGACTTGAAAGCTCTTTGTGAATGAGTTACAACACCACAGACCTCCAGGAGTACTCTGAGACTGTTACTTCTTATATCACCAAGTGCATTGAGGATGTAACATTCACAAAGACCATCACCGTCTGGCCCAACCAAAAACCGTGGCTGACTGGGAATGTCTACAGACTTCTGAAGACGCGTAATGCTGCCTTCAGAGCTGGAGATGAGGTGGGCCTGAGGACAGCAAGGGCCAACCTGTCACGCGGCATCAGGAAGGCTAAGAGACAGTACTCCAGGAGGATAGCCCATCGTTTCAGCAACAGCAGAAACACAAGGAGCCTGTGGCAAGGGATTCAGACCATCACAGACTATAAGCCCCCTGCATGGACATGTGACAGCTCCACCCCCCTGCTGAATGAGCTGAACACTTTCTTTGCTCGCTTTGAAGCACACAACAGCACCACTGCACAGAAGTCACCACCTCCTCCCGATGACCAGATGTTGTCACTGCCCAGGGACAGCGTGAGAAGATCCCTCAGCAGGGTCAACGCACGCAAAGCCCCAGGTCATGACAACATTCCTGGACGTGTATTGAGAGACTGTGCAGAGGAACTCACTGATGTCTTCACAGACATCTTCAACATCTCACTGAGTCAAGCTGTTGTCCCCACATGCTTCAAAGCAACCACCATCATTCCAGTCCCGAAGAAATCATCTCCATCCTGCTTCAACGACTACCGTCCAGTCACACTTACCCCCATCCTTATGAAGTGCTTTGAGCGGTTAGTCATGCACCACATTAAGTCTGTCCTCCCCCCCTCCCTGGACCCCTACCAATTTGCATATCGGTCTAAACGCTCGACCGATGACGCCATCGCCACCACCGTCCATTCAGCACTCACACACCTGGAAAATAAAGACACTTATGTCAGAATGCTGTTCATAGACTTTAGTTCAGCATTCAATACAATCATCCCTCTACTGCTCACTCAAAAACTGTCACAGCTGGGACTCAGCACATCGATGTGCAACTGGTTGCTGGACTTCCTGACGGGAAGACCTCAGGCAGTTCGGGTCGGCAGTAACTCATCCAGCTCCATCATCATGAACACTGGAGCCCCTCAGGGATGTGTGTTGAGCCTCCTCCTTTTCACTCTGCTGACACATGACTGCACACCCATACACAACAGCAATCTCTTCATCAAGTTTGCGGACGACACGACTGTAGTTGGTCTCATTAGCAACAATGATGAGACAAACTTCAGGAGCGAGGTGAGCCGCCTGGCCAGGTGATGTGGCGACAACAATCTCTCTATGAACGTGGAGAAGACGAAGGTTTGCGTGGTATGGGAACAGCACCAGTCATGACTGCAAAGCCCTGCAAAGAGTAGTGCGCTTATCCGAGCGTATCTCAGGGTCAGCTCTCCCGTCTCTGCAGGACGTCTACACCAAACGCTGCAAAGGTAGAGCTACCAAGATCATCAAGGACTCTAATCACCCTGCAAACCCTCATTTCACGCTGCTGCCATCTGGTAAGCGCTTCCAAGCCTGATGGCCAAAACTGAGAGACTCAGGAGGAGCTTCTTCCCCAGGCCATCAGACTCCTGAACTCAGTCACTTAACATCACGTGACTTCACGTCAGGATAAACATCGATACACTGACATTGCACTGCACTTTCTGTTCTCGTTGTTACTGTGTAACAACCTGTCATAAACCTGTTTGCACATTATACTCTTATACATTTGTTAACCACATATTTATAAGTCTACAGTTTACTCACTGCAAAGTCTACTTCAATTATTTTATTCCACTTTATCCTTATTTGTTACCTTTTTTTTTCTTGACTTGATTATTTATAATTCTACAGATATAGACATATATATATATATATATAGATAGTACTTTTTTTATATCCTATTTCTATTATAATTTCTTCCTTGTGTTTTTAACTGTGAATTTGCACTGTCCATGGAGCGGACCTGTTTACATTTCACTGCCGGTTGTATATTCTGTATATAACTGTGTATGTGACAAATAAAACTCTTGAATCTTGAATCTTGAATCTTGAAGGAGATTGTTGTTGACTTCAGGAGAATGCACACCCAGCACGCTCCTCTGACCATCAACGGTGTGACCGTGGAAAGGGTGAGGAGCACCAAATTTCTGGGTGTGCATATCACAGAAGACCTCTCCTGGACCGCCAACACCACAGCACTGACCAAGAAAGCACAGCAGCAACTCTACTTTCTCCGTAAGCTGAGAAGAGCAAAATTGCACTGCACTTTCTGTTCTCGTTGTTACTGTGTAACAACCTGTTATAAACCTGTTTGCACATTATACTCTTTGTACATTTGTTAACCACATATTTATAAGTCTACAGTTTACTCACTGCACAGTCTACTTCAATTATTTTATTCCACTTCTTTATTTTTATTTTTTTAAACTTTTTTTCTACTTGACTTAATTATTTATAATTCTACAGATATATATATATATATATATATATATAGTACTTTTTTATCCTATTTCTATATAATTTCCTCCTTGTGTTTTTAACTGTGAATTTGCACTGTCCATGGAGCGGACCTGTTTACATTTCACTGCCGGTTGTATATTCTGTATATAACTGTGTATGTGACAAATAAAACTCTTGAATCTTGAATCTTGAATCTCTAACAAGGAGGTTTTCAGCTCTGAAACTGACAGGATATTCTTATATTATCATGACCTTTTATATATCAAAAGCTCAAGCAAAAGTTGATTTCTCAATTCATGACCCCTTTAATAGACCTGCTGACAGTATACAGTGTATAGAATTGGCATCTTCCAAAATCTCTCAAAAAAACTCACAAAAGTTTTAAAAATACAGGAATCGGAGGAGAATAACTCTTGGTGTAAGAAAGTTTTGGATTAAAATATATTCTCAGAGAGAGCACACACACCTTTCAGTGCTTCAGCTCTTATCAATGAGGGAAACTGACATAATTTCCTGTATCTTATATAGTTGTGGGAGATAATTCCACCAATTTAAAGGTAAAGTGTGGTACGGTAACAGAATTGACGCAAGATTTATGGACACACATTTTTATAAGATAAAAGGTTTTTTAAAATAATTTCATGTTGTAGAATTAGGAAAATTACTATTCAGGACTTTTATAAATAAAATAAATGAAACATTACTAAAAGAAACATAAAATAAAATATTTTGATTAAAATCAAATCAAATCACCTTTATTTATATAGCGCTTTTTACAAGTCCAATTGTTTCAAAGCAGCTTCACATTGTTAACAGGAAAATAATGCAACAGAATTTGTACAGCCGTTCTGGTGAAACGGTGATGTTCTCCAGCTCATTTCAGTATCATATAGTGTCAATGCGGGCAGATCGGGAATATAGATGAGATTTAGGAGTCCCCAACTGAGCAAGCCAAAAGCCAGAGGCAACGGTGGCAAGGAACCAAAACTCCTTCAGGGCCAGAATGGAGAAAAAAACCTTGGGAGAAACCAGGCTCAGTCGGGGTGCCAGTTCTCCTCTGGCCGACGAACAAACAGTGTATGATTATAATTCTGGCAACATTGCAGGTCTTAATTCATATTAGGCAAACAGATATTCGTAAGATTATTCGAAAGATTGAGAATGAGGATGTCGTGTCGATGCAGCATTTACAGGGGAGTTTATTTGACATGTTCTCTGCAGACACTTCAGGGATGCATTGATCATGTCCAGGCACAGGTCCACCATCTGATCTGGATACGGCCCGGATCCGGCTGACTGCAGTAAACCTCGGGATAAACAGAGAGACTAACATTAGCGTAGATGCCATTCTTCTTATGATGTAACGAGTACATCAGGTGTTACGGGAAGTGTTCCCGGTTCCGGCTGACCTAGTTAATGCAGCCTAACAGATTAAATAATAATATTTGATGGGAAAAGGCACTGATAATTGGTAATTGGATAACTGATAATTCGGACAACAATAAATCATATTTATATTTTCAGCTATATAAAAATGTTTTTACAGAAAATATTATATTGTTATGGCCTGTAACATCTTGTGATCCATGACAATGAGTAACAAATTATTAAAATTATTAAAAATATAACCATTTTAAAAAAGCTGAAAAAAATAATGACTTTGAACACCAAATGTACCTGCAGTTATAGAATCACCCAGATGCAAGCCTTTTCTAGATTTGGCTATATCAGAGGTAAAGTGAGGTGAAGTAAACACCCAACACAATTCTGATATCTTGACTTCGAAGGAATTTAGCCTATATGCTCAAGTTTCAAGTAAATTACAAAGTAATGCCATCTTGTGTGTTTTTTATGCCAATGTTCTCCACCCTTAATGATGCAATTTAGTTTCAGAGCCCTATAAAAGGGTGTTTTCTGCCCTGTCAGAGAGAAAACAGCTGCTGTGTTTGAAGTCTCAGGATTTACAAGACTATACAAGAATAGTGAGTATATCATTTAAAGCTTGATGTAGCTAATCTTTTGTCAGCATTGGGGCAATTAACAGGCTTAATGTCATTATAATTTTTTTAGTAATTACATCTAATACCAATTAAATAACAATGATCTGCACACTAACAAATGTGCCTAAATGAGAATTAAAAATATTGTGGGGATATTATTTTCAGGACAATACATTCCCATTCATCAACATCTGTACAATGTTACTTAAAGGGGTCCTTTTATGCTTTTTCACTTTTTCAACTTTAGTTGGTGTGTAATGTTGCTGTTTGAGCATTGAAAAAAGATCTACAAGGTAACAAATCTCAAAGTCCAGTTTAAAGGGAGATATTTTATTTAACAGAATCCACTTTCCAAGAACTACAACACTAGAATGACTCGCTTGGATTATGATGCATTTTTTCCTGATCTTGTGAAGTCACAATGTTACTCATTTAATTCAATTCACATTTATTTGTATAGCGCTTTTCACAATACATATCTTTTCAAAGCAGCTTCACAGAAAATGCAGGCATCTACATTACAATTTAAAGTGATTTGTCCATGTTATGTATTTCAGAAATGTACATAAAGCACACAGATTAGCTAACAATGTATTATTAATCAATATAATAATTAATGTAAGGCACAAAAGCTGAATAAGAATACATGTTGTTAATGATTAGGGTATACAGAAATGAGCATGGGTGTGTTGATGCAGAGCTGCATCATCTGAAGTCCTCGCAGGAGTTGAGTCGTCTCTTCACAGGTGTTGGTCATCTGCAGTCTTTATGAGAGGCTGGATCCAGGCTGGAGCTGACGGACTCTCCAGATTACCTCGGGATGGGTATCCCGAGAAAAAACAGAACAGGAAAATAATTAGCATAGCTGCTGTTCAAAGCATTAAGCAAGGACAATCATGTGTACTGATAAAACTGGAGTATAAGGTTATGAGATGCATAATACAAATGCTTGGCTAAAGAGATGCGTCTTTAATCTAGATTTAAAATGGGAGAGTGAGTCTGAGCCCCGAACATTATCAGGAAGGCCATTCCGTAGTTCAGGTGCCAAATATGAAAACGCTCTCCCTCCTTTAGTGGACTTAGATATCCTAGGTACTACCAGAAGCCCAGAGTTTACTGATCTTAAAGATTGTGATATGTTATAAGGCGATAGAAGATCAATTAAATACACAGGAGCTAAACCGTTTAGGGCCTTATAGGTCAGTAGCGATACTTTAAAATTGATAAGGAACTTAATAGGTAACCAGTGTAGAGATAATAAAATTGGTGTTATATGATCATATTTTCTTGACCTAGTAAGAACTCTAGCAGCTCATTTTGGACTAATTGTAGCTTGTAATGCATTACAGTAATCTAGTCTAGAAGTCCTGAATGCAAGCTTTGAAATGAATGCTTTTGCGTTCTCTCACATATGTTTTACATTCCCCTCAGAGCGAATGCAAACATTTCTTGGGGAAACGCAACATTTGCGAGAGAACGCAAAAGCATTGTCTTATTATTTTCCCGCCACATTAAGGGCTCTATAAGTTTTAGGGAGAGAGGGGAAAAAATTTGGAGGAAAAAAAGATAAGTGACGGGGAAAATAAATCTTAGGACTTAGGCTCAGGAAGGATCTAAGACACTATATGTTCTCTCTACAAAACCATTTTTCTCTCTTTAAAAACCTTTTTTTATCTCTCTAATTCAACACAATAGAGGAAAAAAAAAGATGGATAGCTAATATTAGCATGTATGGAAGGGACACTTGAAGGGACATGACCGTTCACTTAGATTTGTCATGGCCATGAGATCATCTTGTCAAGGGAATGACATCCTTTTTGATTTGTTTGGATTTATTTACAACACAACATAATTCAAATATACATAATGAAGGATTAAAAAGTCACAACTGTGAACATGCTGATATCAGGAGCAACTAGGGCTGCACAATTTGGTAAAAAAAAAAAATAAATAATTGTGATTAAAATTAGCTACAATTTAAAATTCATAAAAACTATATATAAAGAACACCAGGTTTGTTGTACCTTGTAAGCGGCATACAATAATAATAACAATAATAATTAAAGCTGGAAGCAGCGAAGAAAGGGCCCTCACACCCGGGACCACCGTCACCCGTTGGCCTCAGGAAAACAGTGAATAGTGGGTGACATGCATTAAAGCGGGTAAATTTAGGAGAAATATGGCAAAGTCATTTCGACACTTCCTGCTGCAAGCAGGTGGCGCTATGACTATAACTGAATATTGGCATGTAGATGTCTTCAGGTCTATGATCAAACATGTGAAGTTTGGGGCAGATTGGACATTGTATGCCTGAGTTACAACAACCTCCTGTTTTGTGGCGTTAATTGCATACAGTAGCACTTAGCAAAGTGTTGCATGATTTAATGTGTTTCTAGCATGTTTGTCACTTGATGGAATTTTTTTATATATATTTCTTGGAGTGCATTACAGTGTAAAGCATGCCATTTCCTGTTGCCAGCAGGTGGCGCTATGACTATAACTGAATATTGGCATGTAGATGTCTTCAGGTCAGGACTATTATGAAACGTGAAGTTTGGGGCAGATTGGACATTGTATGTCCGAGTTACAACAGCTTCCTGTTTCATGGCGAAACATCAGACTTTGTCAGGCCGCAACGGACAGGCCCTTCAGCAAAAACTCAAGATCTTCACAATTTAACTTTGCATTTAGATTAGACTGTGCAAATATGATGTTGATTTGATTAAATCTCTAGGAGGAGTTGGCTAAAGTACAATGTCTGACATTTTCCTCTAACCCCTCCCTATTCTTGCTTATGCTACTCTAAGCAATGTACAAACCTTAGTATTTCAAGCACTTTTGTGATTTCTTTTTTTTTTTGCCTCTTAATGACGGATCGCTTCATGTTTTCCTCAGTTGTCGCTTTGGATAAAAGCATCTGCTAAATTAATAAATGTAAATGTCTGGAAATTGCAACATTTTCAACAATTTTGCAAAGAAAATTAAAAATATATGACTTCCTGTTGGTTTTCAGATTTCGTACCAGGAGACTTTTTGTAGGTATTGGCCTGTTAGATGTGTGTACCAAATTTCATACCTGTACATGAAATGCAGCGGGACAGGTACATCATTGAAATTTTGTAGGTGGCGCTACTGAGCCATTTTGCCACACCTTACTCTAAAACCCATATCAGACGTAATTCTTGTTTGTTAGTTTTTGAACATGTTTAGGCCCTCAAAAAAGCGATTCATTTTGGAGAAGAAGAATAATAAATATTGCTGCAAGCAGCCATTACCGGGCCTAAGCGCAAAGAAGATGATAAGACATGCCAACATGGCTGGGAGTGTCAGACCAACTGCAACAATGAGCCATTAATGACCTATTAAGATCAATTTAGGCAAAATATCTG